>CM045766.1:78749244-79346003 GCA_025200525.1 Camellia lanceoleosa
CCGCCATGTCGAGAGAAATCCTAAAGAGGAGCAAAAATGAGCAAAACGAGCCAAAATTGGAAAAAGTCAACAAAAGTCAACTCGAAACGAAAAGTCAACAAAAGTCAACTCCCGAAAATGTTCCAAATATTGAGACAAAATTACACCAAGCAGAAATGAGAAGAGAAGCCCCTTAAATCTAAATTTAATTGCTCAAAGTGCTTAACCGAAAAGATTTTGTTGCGAAACAACTTCATGCTGGAGGCCAAGGGACGCCAGAGATAAAATGCAAGATCTCGAAAGAGAAAAATGGCTTAGAGAGCAAGAGGAGAAAAAATTCGCCAATTTGGGGGTGTGTGATTTCGGAGGCAATGGGCAAGCATATATAGAAATGTCGAAAATGACCAAAATGCCCTTGATTAGGTTTTTCAGAAGTGGTCTGGCCGCACCCTTAACCCGGCCGGTCACAAGCACCTTTTTTTTCCCTCGTCGGCGGCCTCCTAGGAAGAGAGCCGGTCATGGACCATATCCCCCACCCTCCCCTCATCTCCTCGCAAATTTTGAGGAAAATCGAGTCCCCGGGATCAAAAAAATTGAAGAAAAGTGCATTTTCAAGCGCCTAATTGTTACCTTCACGGATCTTCAACTCGCAATTATTGACATGCTATTCTCATCATTATTCGTCAAAATCGGCGTATCCTTTTTAAACATGTCAGGACCTCTCTCCGGAGGTAAATCGTGAGGTCGATCGGTTTTCTAGCCGACGAAGTTGTTGCCGCCGAAATAAGTGCTTAACCCGTTGTTGCACAACAAACCCAAGATCCCGACGAAATTTGTGCTTGTTCGTCTATTATTTGGCTCATAATTTGCCTTTCTGAATATTTTGCATTGTCATGCCAGTTTTCTGATGTACCATACTTTGTATAATTTTCGAGCATGCATTGTCGCGTGTTATCTTTTTCTCGCATTGGTGATGCATCCTTTCATCGTACTAATCGTAGCGTGTGTCAAACTTTTCTAACTCATATAATCGTGATTGAATATATGTTATTAGCATATTGTTCTTTGTTGGATTTCTTTGGCAGTAACGAGTATTGTATGTGCATTTGCTGCCCATTTGAGGTCAAAAGCACTGCACTAATCGCTACAGTATCAGAGTCTTCCCATGGTGAGACGCGACGAGAATTGAATAATTCGCGATTCCTAACTCGCATGAAATGTAGTTCTCATGCTTTGCATCCTTGCTTAAAACTGCATAGACGTATTTGTCAATACTTGTTTATTACAACTTGTTGCACTTGCACAATCACTTGTCTGCGGCCTATCATTTGCATTCTGTGCCCCTCTCGCTCATGCGGGGCACATCTCTCGCTTTATCCCGTATGATTGTCTAAGTCTTCACTTTGTCAAAAATAAGTCGCCTCTAAGGCTTTGACATTCACTCCTCATTATTCTTATGACTTTCAGAAGTTCACAAAGAGGGCAATCAGGAGACACCCCATTTTTGACCGACCTTAAGTTCCTGACTTCACCGATTGAGCACTTGGTGATAAGCAGCATAATGTTAGACATCAGGCTCGCTCGTGGTTTTCAGAGGTCGCGCGCCGCGCGCCGCCCCAAGCCTGAACTCCTTCATAGGCTTTTGTCTCTTGCCATGAACTGCACTTTGCTTCTGCTCTTTCCCGAGGAAGGAGTGGTCTCAGAGGCTATCTCCCCGGTGGCCGTGAGTTACATTTTCGTGGGCTTTAGGGCCATTTTGCTGTCTTATTTCCTGAGCTCCTGCTCCTTGCTGAGCCATATCAAAGCGTGCCGTTTCGCCAGACCGCCCAAAGTGCAAACCATCTCTCGAAGTTCTCCCAAGCTTTTGGCTTGCACCACTGCTTTTACGCCTCCGAGGAACATCAAGTCTTCCGATGCCCACTTTCGCGGGTCAGTAAGTCACTTTTGCGCTCAGATTTGCGACTCGAATCGCGCGATTTGGGCCCGAGCATTCATTTTGTATTAGTTTTCCGATGATTTGGCAGAACATCTGCTTTTATCATTCCGACACTGGGTTGCGTCAGTGATGCCCATTTCTGGGCTGAACACCACTTCAAGACCCGCAGCCTTCATTTTCGTGATCCCGAATTGCTCCTGGGCTTTTTGGCTCCGCGCTCATTTCTCATTAGTTTTTGTTCAAACTTGGCAGTGTACTCTCCTCGCTTTCAACACCGTGAAGATCACGGGGGTGAGGCCAAAGAATTATCCTGCGTGATAACTAGTTTCCTTCGGCCTTCCCATACATACTCGCTTTTGCTCTACACTTCCCGCCAATGTTGAACACCGGGGATATTTTTCCAACCAAAAGCTACATATCTGGTGATCGTGGACATGGGAGGACCCTATACACCACCGGGGTCGGCCAGCTAATTGTGAGAGTTCATTTTGAGCCTCTCCTTCAAGCTTTCTTTCCATGTTGTGGCTCCTCGCCGTTGGTGCTTGTCAGCTAATTTCCGACCTTGAACCTTGTTCCACACATCCGGTGAGCGACCCTAAAAGTTGGTGGTCGGCTAGCAATTGTTGATTTCATTTTTGAGCCTCTCCTTCAAGCTCTATGTTGTGACTTCTGCTTCAGAGTTGCCAGATTCCGACCTTGGGGCCTTATTCTACACACTTGGAAGGACCCTAACACATGGTGGTCGGCCAAGAATTTTTCATCTTCGCTTAGTTATGGTCACTGGCTTGGCCAGTAGAGGGTCGATTTCCATCAGGTGGGGTGGGGTTCACCACCGGCACACCTCCTCAGAATTCACCGCCGGCCAAATTTTTCACTTTCCAAATTTTTCCAACAATGGGTCTCCTGATATTTTTTTCAAAAATATCCCTGCATCCTGGATATTTTGGGGAGGGAAATCTTGCCTCCATTTCTCCCTTTTACACCCCTTTCTTGCCTATTGCGCGTGGCTGTCAGCCTCCTTTCTTGTCATCATGGTTAGAGAAATTCTTCTCAAGACTTGATCTCCCATAGCCTCCATCTTCACCTCCAAAAGCTCAAAAAAACTTCAAGCTTCCTAGCTAATTCCTTTTCACCAACCCTAAGCTCCACTCACATCACCACCTCCATTCCAGCAGCTGAAGGAGGGTTTCAGAGGCTTAGAAGCTAACTTTCATCAAGGCAAGAGGAAGCAAAGACTTATTCTGTCTTCAAGGGTAAGTCATCAATTCTTTTTGAGTATTTTCTTGCATCAATTTCTTACCCTATTTCCTTTTTGTTTTGGGCTTTGACCCCATTGATTTTAGGTTATTTTGAGCCCTATACAACTTTGTAGAAGGGCTCAAATCTGTTTGGTGTCTCCATGATATACTTCCTTCAATATCACTCTTTTTAGGCCATTAATTTGCATGCTTTATTTGGCTTTTGAGTGGTCTGTTTTCGAGCATACTATATACTGTTAGTGGGAGTTTATTTTGAGCTCCCTCTTCAACATTGAAGAAGGCTCAACCATATTTGGTGGCTCTAGCATGCACTTCCTTTGAAATTCTCTCTCTCCATTTTACCGTGAAAAATTGCATGCTATTTTTTAGCCCATTTTTTTGATCTGAGTTGGAGCATGAAACCTATTGATATTGTGTTTATTTTGAGCCCCTCTTCAACATTGAAGAAGGGCTCAACCTGGCTTTTTCATCCCTATCATGCACTTGCTTTGAATTCTTTGTTCTACTCCCCATGTTGCATGCTTCTTTAAAGCTAGTACTATGCTTCTGTTTTGGTCTTCATCAGGCTTGTAAAGTGTCATATTTTGGTCTTTTTTGTTTGTGTTTTGTTAAGGGCCTCCAAGCCATTTGATGTTTGGTTTTGGTACTTCATGTTGCATCCATCTTATTTTCCGTAAAATTGCATGTTTGTTTAGGCCATCTTAGCTTCTCGATTTCAGCCCATCAGGCTTAGGAAATGTCTTTTTCTGGTCTGTTCTTCTCAAGTTTTGCCATGTAAGGGTCTTGGAAGCTATTTGGTCATTTCCTCGTCAGGTAACCTCTCTCTTAGTAGTTTCTTTTGTCCCAAATTTTTGCATGCTATCTTCTTAGTACACCTACACACTGGAATTTGGGGGATCTCATCTTCTGTAAAATGCATATTTTCAGTCCCTCTCTAATGTTGTAGAACTGAGTTTTTTGGGTTTGAGCATTGTAGATATCACTTTCTTTTGTAAATCCTCTCTTTTTCCTTGCCAGATTTTTGGCAAGCTATTGTTGTCAGATTCATGCCAACAATTTGGCCATATTTTGTACTGGAAAGATGTCATTTTTGGGACTGCCTTGCTACTGTTTTTGCTGTCGCGGTCCACAAGCCAATTTTGTCTTTTTAGCATAGCCGTAGGCTATTTCGCACTTAAACTACATTTTGGGATGATTTCGCGCGCTGATTCTCATTTCGTATCATTTCGGGTTGTTTTCCCCTTCATTTAGCTGTTGAAATTTGTTTCGCGATGCTTGCATATCATTTTCATGTTATTTCATGCTTTTAATGCATTGTTCGGCTTATGCGTCTCTTTAAGCACGCACTTCGAGGCACTCCGCCATTCATCCGCCTCCTATGTGGAGTGAGCCGAGGCTCTCCCATGTTGGTGTAAGCCCATCGCGCGTCTGTATGTCAGTTTCATCTCATTCCATCATCGCTTTCGCTTATATCAGGCGTATGCCGCGATTTCGAGGCACTGCTTTTATCCGATTTTCTCATTTCATCATCGCTTCTGGCTTATGCGTCGGGCGCATTTCGAGGCACTTCGTTTTATCCGATTTTCATTTTCATCATCGCTGGCTTATGCGCGCCAGGCGCGATTTCGAGGCACTTT
The DNA here is from genome assembly GCA_025200525.1 of Camellia lanceoleosa. Taxonomy (NCBI): domain Eukaryota; kingdom Viridiplantae; phylum Streptophyta; class Magnoliopsida; order Ericales; family Theaceae; genus Camellia; species Camellia lanceoleosa. The sequence continues at coordinate 78,754,056 of CM045766.1, forward strand.
GCTTTTATCCGATTATTTCATCATCGCTTTGGCTTATGTATTCATAGGGCGCGCCAGATTTTGAGGCACTTCGGTTTTATCCCATTTTTCATTTCATCATCGCTTCGGGTTTGCGCGGCCGGGGCCGCCAGATTTCGAGACACTTTAGTTTTATCCGATTTACATTCCACATCATCATTTCGCTTATGCGTACTGGCACGCCTTTTCGAGACGCCTCATTTTCGCCTCATTTTCATCAAGTATTGTGCATACCAGTCAGAATTTAGCCGTATTTCACGCATATCATCAGATATTGCAGTATATTGCACGAAATCAGGCGCTGCTTTTGTACTCCGGTCGGGAACGAGTACGCTGCTTTAATTCGAGTTCGGTGCAATCAGACGGAAACGGCGCGCCATGGTACTCCGAGTAACTGAACGAGTCTCAATTCCTAAGTCACCACCACCTGGACACCCATGATGCGCTTAGGTTTTGTTGTCGATTCATACGTATTCATCCCTATATTGAGTCGCGTAATCCGATTCTTACCATCAAGCATCAGATGCGACAGGCACGAAGGATCGAGGGCATGCATATATTTGTGAAATACATTGCTATGCCCTTTAAAAGAAAACCGAGGATCAACAATCTTTCCTGAGTCCCAGCACGATTTCGAGAAACAAGGTAAACAAAGGCTAATCAAGGCATCCTGCGATTTCAAAGGATTTCCACCCCACCCGAGGCGAAAAACTTCAAACACATCATTCATCGTAGGCGTTTCGCTCAAGCCAGATAAATTTTACAGCCTTTCTTAGTTTAATCAGACATTAATTAGAAATCAGAATATTCTTTTATTCGCCCCAGATATTATTTATCTCGACCCTCATGAAAGGGCAATAATCGTAATAAGGCTGTGAGTGTGATGTATGTCTTCCAACCCCCATTTTTCTCCCTTTATTTATCCGCCACAATGGTTAGATATAGGCATATTTCAATTAGCATACAAGATGACAAAGATGTTCGTGATCATTCATCTCTGCTTTTGCACGACGTTTCTGCGATCATACAACCGTGCATCTCAGATTTCAATTCCAAGTATGAATACATGTTAATCGAGCATTTCATATGCTATGTTTAGAATAGCCGAGCCTCAAGTATAGTTGCATTTTGCATGTGTTGCATTAGGCATTGTGATACTTAGGATCATGCATGATTTCTAATCAGCTTTTGTTTTGGCTGGGAGTACTCGGTAAGTTTTATGCTTTAGCATCCTTGCATGCGTGTGAGTGTTGCCATGAATAGTATGCTTACCATGAGGCTACGTGCTTATGTGATATAACTGCCTTGAATGCCTGTGGGTGGAGGTTGAGTTATCTGAATTGGAACAATTCATCGACTGTTTGTTTTTTAAGCCCACTAGATAGTGGCAAAATCTGCATTTTTAAGCCTACCTGCGGGTAGCAAACCATCTTTCACAAACAAACATGAGATGTTTATTTCCAATTCAGGCGATTCAGTCTATACTTGTTTGCTGTGCGCATCACATAGTAACCTAGGCTAATAACTGGAATAAGAACGCACAAAGTTTTCAAAAACAGATATCATGAAAGTAGAGGCTTGCCTTTCGGGCGAGAGGGTGCTCACGATGTGACCTTCCTTAATCGTACCCAAGTTCCCGAACCAACTTTGGTGATGACGACACGCGTGTTCTTCAGACCGAGTCGTGGTTTCCTAAATTTCCCATTTTAAAATATTTAGGTGGCGACTCATATCTCGCAAAGCACCATGTTTGGCACTTCTTTCAAAAAACTGCTTCTTCAAAACGACGGCGAGTTGACTCTTTGGTTCAGATGAACCGCAACAAAAATCGAGTCCTAATCAGAAGCGAGGTCCTCCATGGGCGTTACAAAGAAATTTCAAAGATACATTATTCATCAAAAGCAAGGCACCCCCTGGCTTGCATGCCAGTTTACAGTCTTTCTTTATTTAATTTGTAAATTAATTAGGATTTTTGTATATTATTGACTGCATTATTCTTTTATTGTCTCAGATATTTATTCGACCCTCTGCTGAGGGCAATGTTGTAATAAGGGTGTGTGAGTGTGATGTATGTCTTCCAACCCCATTTCCTTCTCCCTTTTATTTACCTCGCTTATGGTTAGATATAGGCATATTTCAATTAGCATACAAAGATGACAAAGATCTTTGCATCATTCATCTGCTTTTGCACGCATTCTGCCTCAAGATCATACAAATCGTGATTCAGATTTCAATTCCAAATTGAATACATGCTAATCAGCATCTCATATACCATGTTTAGAATAGCTATCGCTATAGTTGCATTTTGCATGTGTTGCATTAGGCATTTCAAACACATTTAGGATCATGCATGATTTCTAATAAGCTTTTGTTTTGGCTAGGAGTACTCTATGAGTTTTATGCTTTAGCATCCTTGCATGCGTGAGTGTTACCATGAATAGCATGCTTACTATGAGGCTATGCTTATATGATATAACGCTTGAATGTCTGGTGGGTGGAGGTTGAGTTATCCACTGAATAATTCATCAAATGCTTGTTTTTAAGCCCACTAGATAGTGGCAAAATCATTGTTTTCTTAAGCCCACCGAGGGTGGCAAATCCGGGGTTTAGCCTACTTTGGTAGCACCATCAAACCATTTTCAAACAAACAAACATGAGATGTTCGGGCCCAATTCAGCGATTCATTTATACTTGTATGTCGTGCGATCACATAGTAACCTAGGCTAATAACCTAATAAGAACTCACAATGTTTTCAAAAACAGATATCATGAAAGTTAGTAGAGGCCGGTCTTTGACTGGCGAGGGGTGTTTCACGATGTGACCTTTCCTAATCGTACCTAAGTTCCCGAGCCAACTTTGGTGATGACGACACGCGGGCCTTTTGGCACCAAGTCGGTTTTAAATTTCCCATTTTAAAATATTTAGGTATGACTCATATCGGCAAAGCGGCCCATGTTTGGCACTTCTTTCAAAAACTGCTTTTCTCAAAAACGATTTGCCTGATTGGACTCTTTGGTTCAAGATTTGGAACCGCGACAAAATCGAGTCCGAATCAGAAGCGAGATCCTCATGGTTTGTTACGCTTCTCGCGACTGGGGGATTTAGAGAACTTGACTCAACTCGTGATATCCGGGTTTTGACTACGCCAGGTGTATCTTTGCATTGGTGCGTTTAGGACACCGTGGTTTGCCATATGCCATTCAACGATTTGGGAGGCTTGTCTTGTCAAGTCATGTCCATATAGGCCGATCGGCTCGGGCTCGACAAAGATGGGGAACACAAACCCCGGTTTTACTGGGCACCCTTTTGACCATTCGACCTAGTGCATATTCGATCCATAGTGACTATTCCAAACTAGGACAAAGTTGCTTACCCGCTTATAGGTTGTTTGAATTGCCAAGTGCGTAGTGAAACCCTAGTTCTAGCAAAATAGGACAGGAAACCCAACCCCAACATAGGGTGTTAGCCTCACTTATCTCGCTATGTGCTTGTTAGAGCGCGCTCTCACAGGAATGCATGTATCAGTTATGAGTTTGGGCATCAAGTTCGCGCATCAGCTTATGAGTTTAAGTTGGGCATCATTCAAGGTCTCGAGAATCTTGTCTCATGGATATCGATTCAGCTTAGGGGAACAAGTGATACAGAAGGATCGCTGGTTGAGGACAAAGGTATTTCCAAATTTATCCAATCAAGTGTTGTATGCTCTCACCGTGTCAGGTGTATTTAAATTGTTGTTATCGCTTTTTCTAGTCATTTATTTCCTTTTGCTTTATTATCTTTTTTCAAGGGCGCTTTGTAGCACGATTGCTTCCGAGCTACCGATACTCCCAAGAAATTTGGACACGAGGTCGCCGACCAACCGATTCGAGATCTAGTTGATCTGGACATCCAAAGGTTCCACTCTTACCCCAATACCGTATATAGGCGAAGGCACAAGGTGTCGAGCACGGATCACCTAATGTTAGCCTACTCTAGTGTCGCATACCGGGTTGAGATTCCTCAAGCCGCTTATAGAGATACACTTGCTTGCTATTCAGATGGAACAACAGAATCCAACAATGGAGGCGATGATACGCCAGATGAATGAGAGCATGAAACAAATGCAAGATGATGCTATCCGCCAGGCGGAATTTTCTAAACAAACAGTCATTATGGCCCAACAACCGAGCCGATCACCGACATAACAATAGAATGTCAGATCTGCTTCACACCAGTCCCTCCTCCACTAGGGGCGATCAGTTCCTCCTCCACCCGGCCCCATTACCGAAAGCAGATATTCATCGCCGTAATGCTCCTCCAAATCCCCATAATACCCGTAACACCCAGAACACCTCCCAAATCCACGTAACGCCTCGCCAAACTTCCAAAACACCCAAGAGGACACTGTCTTCCAACTGGCCGTCGCTCCGCTTCGCCAAGAATCGCCCAAAAATATTACACCCAATCACCCCGACCTCCATTCGAAGTTCGAGGGTAGACCTCATATTAAATTGAGCAAGTTGGAAAAGCTCTTCAAGAAATCACAGGGGGTGAAGGCCATCCCAGATATTGAAGACTACCACATCGATGTGGCCGTAATATTGCTTTATCAGATTTAAGATGCCCCAGACGATCGCTTCAATGGATCCGGGACCCCATGGTTCATCTACTGTTTTCAGACATCTTATGCCAATGGGCCTAACTGGACTACGTAAACTCTCACTGCTTTGGCCGAACCTCGTTAGAGTGGCCAACCGTATGCAAAGTTGATAATGATGTCAAGAGGAACTGATGAGTTGGTCAAGCCTTCGCACAATATTCATATAATACTCAGACGAGATTACAACACGTGATCTCGAGACAACAAGGCGTGAACAGAAAGAGACTTTCTCTCGATTTTGTCACTCGGTGGAGAGCAAAGGCATCGATGATGACCTTAAGGCCAACGATAAAGATCAAATCCGATGATTGTGCGCACTTCCAACCAAGGCTTACGCAGAAAATGATTGTAGTTCCTTTCCCACCTTCGCGACTTACATGATATGGGGTGCAAATTGACGATGCTATGAAGCAAGGGTTGATTGATTCAGACCGGATCACCCCAAGAACATCTCAACCGTAATAACAATGCGGGCCTCGAGTGGCTCGCTTAATACAAGAGCTTCAGAGGTCGGTATGGTCACCACCACTCCTCCCCAACCAAGGCCCGCAGCCGCCACACCTTTTTCCGATGCATCCGAGAGCAAAGAACTAAGCTTCAAGATACCAACCAGGGGTCAACAAACCTTCTCCCCACTACATATGCCTTTTGTCCAAAGTCCCTGGTTCTAGTCGAAAGGGGCATCGAAACCCTGAACCGAGGCCCCTCCAAATCCACTTCTTCCCACAACCCACCAAATATTGCAAATACCACCAAAGATTCATGATACCGACTAATGTTACAGTCATTATGAGATTCAAGACCATTAACAAAAAACATCATTCTACCTCCCGAGAGACCCAACGCCACAACTAACCCACTCCCAAAGACATAACCAAGATCCACCCAAAAGAATCAATCTCTATCCAAATCAGACGTGTCTTCACGACCCTAGTATCTACATTACCCTCCCACCTACCCAAGCCGGCAGGTGATCCTTCCCCGATAGCACCGACTTTAGCATGATGGACACCTCCACAACCCAACTCGAGCCAAAGGTGGTGACCACCGAAAATGGAACGAGGCAAAGCTTCCGAGAAGAGCAAAACGGCTGAGTCTGTGGAGCTCGAGAATTTAGCCGGGCAGAAGCTTATGATCCGAGTGGATATATCTTGTCAATGAGCACTTAAGCCGAGTGTGGGGCTGGAAGAGGGTCAATTGTGCGATCCGGGGACAAACTTGAATCGGGGATGATCGACAACGATGGAAGAGGACTTCGCTAACCTCCGCTTTTTCAACGACCAAGAATCAGGGATGCATCAATCAACCGGTTCGAATACGAGGAGTCGCCAGGTTGCCGGGTGGTTGGATGATCACCAGATATTGTACCATTTGGCCGGAAGGGCCGAGGGTCGATTGAATTACCGGAGAGCGCCAAGATGTAAGAATTTCGCCAGAGCAAGACACTTTGAAAACCGAACAATTAACGCCGAGGAACAAGAAAAGAAATGGGATTCTCGAGAGGATCCAAAGCAAAGAACCACGAGGAAGTTGGAAAGTGCCGTAAGCATCGAAATCGAACATGCCAGGAGCATGTGGGAGGAAAATGCCGAGAGCTAAACAAGTCTAACTAGACAGTGCCTCGTTAAATGCTAATGGAATGTGGTGGGAAGATGACGACTTGTATCTCGCCCACACGCATTTAAGATCAAGGGTGGCCAACCAGACAAAGACTGGTATCTCAAGAGGTGGACTATATGACAAGAAGGGCTATTTCAAGCCCCACACTTTGATCAACCCGAAGCATCGGGAAAGATAAAGAGGCGAAAAAACAGAGAGAAGCAAGTTGAAGAAGAGGTCAGATCAAGGAAGCTTAAAGAAAATACAAGCGCACATCTTCATCCGGGACCGCTATGGCTTCAAGGGTGCATAGACAAAGGTCCTATCCGCTATGGACAAGGCCAAACTTCCATCGAAACTACACCAGAGCACTGTCAGTTGGGTTTTTCCGGAGGAGGTTCCCAAGATTGACCTTTTCGCACATGAGCCGCTACCGAGGGCGTGATCATACTGCACTTCTCTACATCTCTCAGAGAATGCAAGGACAAATGGATTCCGGTACTTGTTGATACCGTCCGCTTATCATCGTCTCGCCCACTGTAACGGCGATACACCCAAGTTGAAGCCTCAGACTTCACACCGACCACTCAAGTAATCGAGCCTACGACAATACAAGTAGATGTCCTAGGGACAAGAAAATCCAAAACCAAGATTGGGCCTCGACAACACGAGGTAGATTTTCATGTCTTGGAGGTCCCTCGTGATCCTTTAACATGCTTTTGGGGCGACTCGTTGCATCGTAAAGGCCGCCTCATCCACTCTACATCAAATGGTGAAATACCCCTATGGAAAGGAGTAGCCATTGTGTTTTGGGAACTCATCAATTCATCCCTCCCAGAGATAGCCACGCCTGGCCCTAGAGATTGAACACGCATGGAGGACGGTTTATATCGGATTTACTTTTAGCCGAGGCCCGTGGTGCAAAACATTATGGCTATGAATGAAGGTGTGTACGCTGCTGCTCAATCCGCCTACCTCATGAACAAGCTACAAACATATCCCCTGATGGGATTGGGAAGAAGCAGAAAGGAGTCGCAGCTGCTGACCGGTGCCACATAACTCCACGATACTTTGGATCGGGCTATTCGGCCCACCAAAGAGGATCGGTGAGGAGAGCAAAAGAAATCGGCAGAGCTGCAGCGAAGCAGTCAAGCTTTTGATCTAATGCATGTGCCCATCCAGTGGTACCTGAATCGGACGCTTTGTCCGGAGGGAGAGGACTTTCCATTTTGCGCTTCAGAGCCATGGTTGAACGCGAGAGGAAGCGCATACTGTGTTTCGAAATTCTTCGACCAAGAACTATCCGGGATGATGTTGCCACAGAGCGTATAGCACTCCAACAACCGAGGTTGAGCAGAATAAGGCAAGGATCCCGAGAGCACGTAATTGGAAATGGGGGTAGCACTGCAAGTCTCCTCTCTCGATCCTCCGACGACTAAGATTGCTTAGAATAACTTCATGGTTTCCATGATTGGGGATGAAACGGGCGAGCCGATAAATCCAGCCTATCTTGGATGATCATCGCGACCTCTCTCACTTGGCAAGACGAGGAGGATTTTGTCCAGCAGCTTGGTCGTAGTGAGTCTAATCGATTCCACCAGTCTTGTGAGTTTGAATCAGTTCCACTCGACCGAAGTCCGAGTCCTGTACTCGTAATGTTAACCTGCATGCCAAAGTCCCTAGGTTAGGCTTCTTTCCTTTTCATTTGAGTCTCTGTAACCGGCGAATTGGATGATTTGGATGTGCCTAATGAGAATGAACTACCCGTGGTTTCCGAGTACTTTTCAGGCCCCTAATTTATTGCATTAATCTGCATTTTCAAAATTTTGATCAAAACGACGAGGACGAAGTTCCTCCGCTTATAACGCCTAATTGAGCAAGAGCAAGAGAGATTCGCTAAGCCATTAATGGATGAAATCATTTCGGGAACATTGGTACCGGCGAGGACCCGCTGCTAGTCCAGATCGGGTCCACGTTGTCTTCGAGGAACGCGAGCGCTTAGTCGCTATTAAAAGATTTCAAAGATGTTTTCGCGTGGTCTCACGAAGACATGCCCGAATCGATCCCGAGATTGTACAAAGACGGATCCCCTTGACCCCGAGGTCTCGACCACAAGCGTTAGAAGGATCCGCCTGATTGGGCTCTTAAGATTAAGGAAGAGGTCACTAAGCAAATTGACGCAGCCTCGCTAGTATCTCGAATATCCGACTTGGTTGGCCAACATTGTTCCGTGTACAAAGAAAGATGGTAGGATTCGTGTGTAGACTTTAGGGATTTGAAGTAGCTAGTCCGGCGACTACTTTCCCTACCGCACATCGATGAGTTAGTGGACTTCACAGCAGGCATGCATTGCTCTCATTCATGGATGGCTTCGTGGTACAACCAGATAGTGATGGCGCTAGAAGATAGAGAAAAGATCGCATTCACCACCTGGGGAACATATCAAGCACGTAATGTCGCTTGTTAAAGAACGCCATTTATCAACGGGCCATGCGACCACAATACAACATGATATGATCCACAAAGAGGTTGAGGTGTACGCGATTTGCATGATTGTCAAGTCCAAGGAAAGAGAGGGCCACTACACCGCCTTTGCACAAGTTTTTCCAAAGGATCGTGAATTCCCATGGCGCTAAACCTCGTAAATGTACATTTGGTGTTACAATGGAAAAATGTCAGGTTTCGACACGCAAAGGCATCGAGGTCGACCCTTCCAAAATCAAGGCCATCTTAGAAATGCCACCACCGAGGACCTAAAAGGAGGTGCGAGGCTGGTACAAGGTAACTATAAGACGGTTTATTTCAAAACTAACCTTGACTTAGAACCACTTTTCGCCTCTCAAGAAAGGAAAGAAGTTCCAATGGGACGGCCGATGTCAAGTCGCATTTTGAACAGATTAAAGAATATCTACGTAACTCCACCCGCTTATCACCACCGTAACCGGAAACCGCTGATTTTGTATCTCATGCTGATCGAGACTACAATGGGCCGCATGCTTGCACAAGAATCAAGATAAGGTGGAGAGAGCCATCTATTATTTAAGCAAGAAGATGCCGAATACGAGACCCGATATACACCGCCGAAAAGCTTGCTTAGCTCGTATGGGCTACCAAGAAGTCATGCACTACCGTTAGCTCACTCAGAATGTTGGTTTCAATGACCAGATCCCATCAAATATCTTTTGAGAAACCAGCGGTAACTTCTGGGTAGGCTAGCTCGTTGGTTGTTGTTTCCTAATTTGATCTCACATATGTGACGCGAAGTCGCTGAAAGGAAGAGCAGTATAAGGCGAGTTCTTGCCGACCACCCGGTTGAGGGGGGATGAAGCAATTGAGTACCTATTCCTGATGAATCAATTTCAGATATCGACGAGGAAACTTGGACAATGTACTTTGATGGAGCGTCAAATCAAGATGGGTATGGGATAGAGTGTTCGATAGCACCCGACAATTCCTCAGATCCTCTAGCCTTCAAACTCCGGCTCAAAGTCTCAAATAATGAAGGTATCACGGTTGCATTGTCAAGTTTGGAAGCAAATTTCTAGAACTAGGGGCAAGACTACCGGATGTCATTGGGGATTCGAACCTTGTTGTGTCTCAAGCTAAAGGAGACTGGAAAGTTAAAGAGGAAAATATGATGATGTATCACCAAACCTTGGATTTGCTGATTCCTCGGTTTGAAAAGCTAAGTTTTACTCATCTACTAAGAGAGAACAACAAGTTCGCAGATTCGCTAGCAACTCTATCATTTATGATAGACATCCCGTGGAGTCCAGAGATGGCCCAAATATCATCGATTAGAAATTTGTACCTGCCTATGAGTCGATTGCAGCCATAGATGAAGTTCAGGACGAACACCCCTGGTATTACGACATCTGGAACTTTTTGGAGAAAGAAACATACCCGCCAGGGGTAAATGCCAAAGACAAGAGAGCAATCAGGAGAATGTCAGTTCAGTTCATCATATGTGGGGGTAAACTATATAAACGAGGTCATCTGAGAATGCATAAACTGTGCGTTGATGCAGAAGAGTCAAAGCGCTGATGGAAGCCGCCCACGGGGTGAATGTGGTGCACACATGAATGGAGTGATGTTGGCACGAAGATCCTTAGACAAGGTTATTATCGTCCACTATGGAGGAGGATTGTATTGGTTTTTCCTACGATGCCATTAAATGTCAAATTCATGCAAATCGCATGAACATTCCGCCACTGCAAAGCTGTGACAACATGACTTCGCCATGGCCATTTTCTCGTCTGGGAATTGATGTAATGAACGAGCTGTACCAAGGGATCAATGGGCATGAGTTCATCTTGGTAGCGATAGATTATTTCACAAAGTGGGTTGAGGCCCAATCTACACAAGGTTGAAAGCTTCACACGCTGCTAAAATTCATCGTAAACAACATCATGCCGCCACGGGTCCCAAATGAAATAGTTTCGCATAATGGTTCCCACTTCAAGAAGGAGGTGATTTGATTTGTTGGAGAAATACAATGTGGCTTTTCATAAGTCGCCTACTTTCCGCAAACCAATGGAGCAGCTTGAGGCCGCCAACAAGAACATCAAGCGATACTACGTAAGATGGTGGAAACTTATCGGATCGCCGTGATAAGCCGCCGCTTGCTCTGTGGGGCTACAGACTTCGATCGTAACTTCTCATCGGGCGACTCGCACTCATTGGTCTATGGGATGGAGGCCGCTCGCCTATTGAGATTGAGGTCTCGTCTATTACGAAGTATTGGCCGAAGCGCCAGATAGCCAAGCGGATTGGCTAGAACAGTGCATTTGAGGAACTCATGCTTTTCGATGAAAGAAGGCCGAAAGCACTGCACCACATCCAAGGTTATCAACGCAGAATCGCCGCTTTCAACAAGAAGGTTAAGTCTAGAACTTGAAAGAAGGAGATTTGGTACTCAGGACAACCGGGCTCCCATCCACGACCCAAGAGGCAAGTTCAGACCCAATTGGACTGGTCCTTACATCATCAAGTCAATCTGGTCAGGTGGAGCTGTGGTTCTGATGGATCTAGATGGCTTAGAGTTTTCCCAACCGATCAATATGGACAAGTTGAAGAAATACTACCCCTGAGAGGCTAGGCCGAGGCGAAACCCGAAAGGGTGACCTAGGCAAAACTCAGAGCATAGAAAATTTGAAATTATAAAAACTGAGCTCGCAAGGTTGAAAACCCGCAAAGGGCGGCCTTGGCAAAAGTTAGAGCGCAAAAGGAGAGTAAAAATACCCGAGCGAACCTAAGCCTGAACTACGTAAGACTTGATTCCCATCTTTGGGATACGTAGGCAGCTTCATCTTGAAGTTCAGTCACAATCTTTTCCCTGATCAACATTGTCCATTCCGACTATCTCACCATCTCTATTCATCAAGATTTATTGTGATCTCGGGTACAGTTTTATACAGACTAGGGGCAACTTTCCGTTGCTATGAATTGCCAAGGCACTTTTCAAACTAGGGGCAACTTTCCAGTTGCTAGGATTCGGGGTTGTGCATCTCAGTGACAGATCTCAGGCGTGTCCAGTTCTGATTCATATCGAAAATAGTTTTGAAAAGTTTTAATAAAAGTTGACTTTGTTCAAATTAATCTTTTCACAACTAAGACCATTTTTGGACCAAAAGTGGAGAATTTTCAAGATGCACCTTCAATTTCATTGATTTCAAAACGTAGTTCTTTTGCTCTTGCATACAATTGAAGTTGCTTTTTATTACATTCATAACGAAAACTTGAAAGTACTAATAAAGCAATAAACTGGGGCATAGTCAAGTCAGTGTCCTCGCTCTTCTAGAGCTAGTTGAGACCGCTGATGCCAACCTAGCCCCAAGTCGCGCTTCTTCGTTGAGCCAATCCCAGCACTCGTCAGATAAAGTGCAACTGAAAATAGGAGCAGGGGCCAGAAGCTCTCTAACTCTCCATGCTGCGACTCGCCGAGCCACCAGGCGCCGAACCGAAATGTAGTCGATACTCTATCCTCCGTGGGCAAGACTGATCATGGGCAACCGGGCGCAGAGTACGGAATGGGAAATAGAACACACAGTGAGTCAAGCCGATCAGTCGAATCCCGACCTACCGGGACATGCTATAGCTCATTGCCGGGAGATTGAGCCAAGGACAACTTCACGCAATGCGATCCGCCGACAAGTTGCACATCCATTCAAACCACCAAATTTCATCAGAGCATTCACTAGGCGTTATCGAAAAGAAGTAGCCACGGCCGGTAAGGTGACAAGAATCCACAACTTGCAATTTATCCATCAACCATATCTGGGGAGGGATGAAAAATGAGAGAATAAAGAATAGAGAGATGTGCGATGAGAGAAAAGTAAGATGAGGGTTTTGTGAGAAAAACCGAGCCCGAGGGCCAAGTGATGTGAGTGAATATACATGTGAGCTTGGGTGGAAACATTACCGCAATAAAGAGTGGACTCCTCAAGAAACCCGGTTGTCTCCCCTGCTGCAGAAAGCATCCAAGCCCATCAGTGTCTCAGCCAATGTCATGGCGATACAGCTCTTCCCATCCCTCAAGCCTTGAGCAACTTCAATCAAACGGATGCTAGCTCCTCCGGAGCCCGAGACAAACAGAAAATGAGATAGTAGGCACAAGCGTAGGGCGGTCACGAAGCCTTGCTAATAGTGGTTGCCGCGTCACCGGCATCAGAGAATCGGAATCAAAGTCGGATATCCAACATGCCATCACCAATCGTAGATCTAGCATCATGCGATTAAGACCGCACATCCGCCCTAAGGTTTGGGCATAGCTAAAATTGAGTTGAAACTTCGCCTTTCGGACTCCATCAAGATTTGAAAATCTTCAAAAGTAGGACATACATCTTGCCCGCCAAAGCTAAAGACGGCGTCACCGGTTCCAAAACCTTGCCGCAAAGATAGAGGAAAGGAAGATGCAAGGAGTCCCCTAGCGTGAATAGTGCATTCAAGCCAAAACCCTAAGTTCAACTTCTCCGAGCCATCTAAAGAAGAAATCCAAGATGTGAGATTTTCGTGAGAAATGCCTCCATTTTTGCAAGGAAAGGTGATGAAATGAATGAGTTCCAAGGGTGGGGCTTTTATAGAGGGCAAAACACTATTCAAAGGACACGTGTCAAATTCTCGAGGTTGGAGAGGTGGCCGGCCATCTATCCTAGTAGGCAAGCCACCCTCTAGGCTCCAAATGCAAAATGTTTTCGGCCTCGCTGTTAGTCCTATTTTGCCACGAGGAAGCTTGAGGCACTTTCATGCATCGGGAATGTCGAAGGCCTCCATTTCTATCAGTTTCGGATACATTCCATTATCCAGATTGTCCGTCTGAAGTACGTTTTGTTGTGTTTTGCTTATCGAGTTGTAAGTTTTGTCGAGCTGTCGCATTTTGTGTTTTGAATTGTTACTTTTTGGTTATACAATTTTGTTAAGTCTTGTCTATTGAGTCGTTAACATTGTTGTACTTTGTTTATCGAGTTGTAAACTTGCTAAGATTCTGTTATTTCTTAGTGAGTCGATTTGTTTTAATTTGTTGCGTCGGTTCATTACCTGACCCGGTAAATACATAAGGCACATTTTCATTCAATTCCATTTTTATGCAAAATGATGCGATGCGATGCTAAGCTTCAAATACAAACATCTTTTCAAAAGCTGTTTCATTCCATCATGTTTTACAACAGATAAAGGTACAAGTTTTACAGAAAATAAAACTGCCTAACAATGTGCAAAGTGCTACAAACTACTAGCCAAAAAGTAAAATAAAGCAGGAAATAACATCAGTATCCTCGGGAACGGAATAGGAGGCCCTCTCATCCTCTTTATGACAACCTCTCGCACCATCATCACCATCCGGATCAGCTGCCATCCTCCGGATCCTCACCTCGCCTCCGCTTCGAACTAAGACCGAGCCTCCTCCCCAGAGATGTCTCGACACACGGCTCATGACCTCCTCCTCCTCATCCTCGACAATGGGTGCCTGGCTCATGAGACGACCCTACTCCCTCGAGCTCCTCAGAAGGCCCGGATGGCCCACCTCCCGGGCCCAGACTCGAGTAGGTCTAACACCTCGACCTCTCTGAGAAGGCCCGGTGGCCCACCCGTGTCGAAGCATATACGGAGGCATTTGAAAATGAAAAGTGCAATACATCGTTCAAACATAAAAAGGTGCAAGTACAAGATGTGAGTGGGGTGTGTGTGATGTGTTCTACAACTTATCAAGGCAAAGCAGAATGCTCAAAAACCAGATGTTAATAGAAATATGATAAATGCAAGAGAGATGAAGGGTACTGAAGCCCATGATGGACATCTGTGCCTCTCACGCAGACCATCCTCAAGTGAGGCCACCACCCCGAGCATCCGGTCTATGTACTCCCGAGGTGGCTGCATACAAGCTCAACTCATCAATAAATAAGCAATCGCCAAAATGTCTGTGTGATAAATGAAAATGGTAGAACATACGGTGGTGAGTCAGATCCGACATATCTGACCAGCATCGGAGGCTCTATAGGGATCTAATCGGAGAAGAGTCCCATACCGCCAACTCGTCAACTCGGCATATCCGCCATCCAGATGATCGAGAGTCTGAGGATCGAGGAATCGAATCGCTTACCTTTAGATGCACCAAATTTCGCTAGAAGAGGATGTCTCGCAAAGACGGCACGACTCAAGATGGTGCGCCAAGGCCTCATGGTGGAGCCCAGACTCCGCCAAGGGCATCGATATATGCGCGATAGGTGGCGAGTTCCCTCAATGAGATGTAATAAAGCATCGCAGCCTGCGTGATGTCCCTAGTGACCTCTCAGAGATAGCCTGTCGGCATTCGCATAGTGGGTGGAGGCACAAAGAAGAGGGTCTTGAGAATCATACCTCCACACCGACAAAGCGTTCCCCAGAACCAAGCTCGCCGACCGTCCTCGAAAGCAGAACCTATACTGAACTAGTCGATTCGGTACCGATTCTCGAGATCGCTGCCAAAGATCGCCTCAGGTTGCCAGTGATCATGCGGATAACAGCAGTACAAATCAATCAGAAATCAAGAAATACAAAGCAGATCAAAGATGAAAATGAAAGGAACTGAGAGTTCTGAAATACCTCTACACGGTGTCGAAGTACGGTCGCAGAGAGAAGAGAGTCTCTCGAGGCCTCGATAGGTGCTCGCCCTCAAACATCAATGAAAACGGAGTCATAGGAGGTCCTGCCACCTCCATCTCCGGGGCTAATGTGGAGAAATATGCATATACCCATAGCTGAGAAAAGCAGTGCGGAATGTGAATACAAAGTGCTAAAGGCGTAATGCAAAGCACGCCGTGTGCAAGTGAATAAGTAATGAGGAGCAAAATGTAAATCAAGAGGATGTAATGTACCTCCCAAGCTCTCCAAAGAGCCGAGTACGCCCCCCACGCGAGAGATCACCATGTAACAATAAAGGGTAGCCAGGGCCCGCCCAATCATACCGATTGACTGTGATAGGTCTACTAGGGCACTCAAGAGATACAATTGACCATGTTCCTTTATCAAGAAAGAGTGGTGCCAAAGAGGAACATGAGGAATCCACGTATATCGCCGACCTCCTGAGACTCAGCTCCATCTGTGGGTCACGGAAATGGGAAAAGAACCAAGTATACCGAACCCTCCCAAGCTCTCTCTGCGGGAGTGCCCCAATAGATGCATCCAAGCAGCTCCCACCCGACCCATATCTTCGTCAGAATGGGTCCACCGCCTATGTCTAGGCCGGTGAGTACAAGAAGTCCAAAGGGGGTCATGGTCATATCCCCGTCGCAGTAAAATGGAAAGAATTGGTGGTGTCCCACCATCTCTCCGCCAGAAAGCAAAGAAACAATGTCCCATCGATAAGACGGAGATAACCCCGCAGAATGGTCCGAATCCTGCAAAGTCAACCAAGTCTCTTGACATAGGAAAGCTCAAGATACCACCCTCGGCGGTGGAGCCATACCAAGACGGGTGCGAGAACCAACTCGCATTAAGAACGAATACATGTGTTCAAGACACAATAAAAACGAAATGGTGCAAATGAAATGAAGAAGTTGTGCAAATGAAATGAATGAGCTATGTACAAATCAGCTGGCCATGTGTTCACTTCAGACTGGGTCATGGTTCAAGAATCAGAGTTTGGAACTGTGTTCTACTCTTAATCGATGGGTCAGTGTTCACTTCAAATCTGGGTCATGTTCAAGAAATCGTAGTTTTGGGTCATGCGTGTTCAATTCTTAATCGATGTGGTGTTCACTTCAAATCTGGGTCATGTTCAAGAAATCGAGTTTGGGACTGGTGTTCTACTCTTAATCAAGAGGGTCGGTGTTCACTTCAACTGGCTACGTGTTCAAGAAATCGAGTTTTGGGTCATGTGTTCAATTCTTAATCAATGGCTGTGTGTTCACTTCCAACTGGCTGGTTCAAGAATCGTAGTTTGGGATGGTGTTCTACTCAATCGGTGGAATGTGTTCACTTCAAACTGGGTCATGGTTCAAGAAATCGAGTTTGGGACCTGTGTTCTACTCTTAATCGATAATGTATGTTCACTTCAAATCTGCGTGTTCAAGAAATCGAGTTTAGGGTCTGTGTTCTACTCTTAATCAAGGCTATGTGTTCACTTCAACTGGGTCATGGTTCAAGAATCGAGTTTAGGGTGTTCTACTCTTAATTAGTGGGGTGTGTTCGCTTCAACTGGGCGTGGTTCAGAAATCGAGTTTAGGGTCAGGTGTTCTACTCTTAATCGATTAAGGTATGTTCGCTTCAAATGGGTCACGTGTTCGTAAAATCCGAGTTTGGGATCTGTGTTCTACTCTTAGTCAAGATGTGCCGTGTGCTCATTTTCAACTTCGCCGTGTGTTCGGTGAATCAATGTTTGAGCTGTGTTCAATTCCTAACTAATGTGTCTTGGCGTCACAATCACCAATGAGCCGGTTCATGAAATTCAAGTGGCTAAGTCACATGCTCGTGATGCAAGTACTATGTCATAAGCTAAACTGCGGTGTCTAAGCATGGCAAAGGTACAAAATGCACGAAGATACGAAAATAAAGTAAAATACCTCTGCATCGTGGGAGAGGTGCCGCCCGCTCGCAGAAGAAGATCCTCTGCACCCGATCGTTGAACTCGATGAATGACGAAAACGGCCATGGAAGCCTATGTACCGGGGCATGACGACGAACAAAAGGGCGAACCCTCGGGGGCAATGTCATAATATCAAAATCATCTCCGGCGCTGGGAAAACCTCCACCGTGAGGGAAATGACCCGCCATGTCAAGAAATCTGCAAAGAGAAGCAAAAATGAGCAAAATGAGCCATTGGAAAAAGTCAACAAAAGTCAACTCTCGGGAAATGAAAAGTCAACAAAAGTCAACTCCCGGAAAAATCTTCCAAATAATGAGACAAACTTACCTCAAGTGGTGACAATGAGAAGAGAAGCCCTGGAATCAAAATTTAGTCGGCTCAAAGTGCTTAACGCTGGAAGATTTCGCGAAAACAACTTGCGTGGAAGGCCGGAGGACGCGTACAAAATGCAGATTTGAAGGAGAAAATGGTTTAGGGAGCAAGAGAAGAAGATTTCACAGCTGTGGGTGTGATTTCGGAGTGAGTGGGCAAGTGTATATATAGGAATCTCCAAAATGACCAAAATGCCCCTGCTTTTGGCAGGTGGCCTACTGCCACCTTTTCCGGGGCCGCCATTTTTTTCCTCCTCGCCGATGGCCTCTTCTAGGGCAATGAGCTGGCCGACCATGGTCCCCACCCTCCCTACCTCTCTCGCAAATTTTGAGGAAAATCTGAGTTCCCGGACCAAAAAGTTCAAGAAAAGTGCACTTTCGCGCCAATTGCTCCACCGAACTTCAATTGCAATTTCGACATGTGTCTCATCATTATTCATCAAAATCGAGTGTATCCTTTTTAAACATGTTGTGACCTCTCCGGAGGTGAATCGAGGTCATGATCGAGTTGGTCCGCCGAATGCGCTGCTTTCCCAAATTGTTGTTGCGCAACAAACCGCACCCCGATTTAGGCTCGTTTGCATTATTTGGCTCATAATTTGCATTCTCATGAATGTTTTGCATTGTCATGCGTGATTTCTTGGTGTACAATACTTCTATGCATGAGCATGTGTTGTCACGCATTATCTTTTCTCGCATTGTGATGCATCCACTCACCGACACTGCGTGTGTCAAACTTTCAGAGTCACAGGAATCACATTGAATATATGTTGTTGGCATATTGTTCTTGTTGAATTTCTCTATTTTGCAGGCACGATATTGTATGTACGGTTCATTTGAGGCTGGTGCGACTGCATTTAATCGCGTATCGACCTTCTCCGCAGGAGATGCGGCGAGAATTGAATAATTCTCCGCATTCCTAACCGCATAAAATGTAGTCGTTGCTTTGCATTCTTGCTTAAAACTTGCATCTATTTGTCAATACTTGCTTTATTATACTTTGACTTGCATAATCACCGGCTCTGCGTGCCTATCATTTGCATTTGCCCCTTTTGCTCAAGGCACGCCCATGCACACATCTCGCTTATCTTGTATGATTGTCTAAGTCTTCGCCTTGTCAAAAATGGGTCGCCTCTAGGTTTTGACATTCACTCGCCACTTCTTGACTTCGAAGTTCGTCAAAAAGGGCAATCAGAGACACCCCATTTTTGACCAACCTTAAGACTCAGCCACCGATTGAGCGCTTGGTGATGTGTGATCTTCATATTCGCTCAGGTCTCAGAGTCATGGCCAGCGCCCCGCCTCCGAACTTCCGAATCTCTCAGGCCTTCTCGGTTTATGAACTGCACTCGTTCTCTGTTTTCTCGAGGAGGGAGTGGTCCCAGAGGGCTATCTCGGCCGCTGTCTGGCGCGTGAGGCCATTTTGGTTTTCGGAGTCCGGATTCTTGCTGAGCCGTGTGCCTCGATTGGACCGCCCAACCATCTCCGATTTCTGGTTTTGGGGACCTCTGTTTTATCATCTTGAGGAACACTGGTCTCAATATTTACTTCGTGTCAATGCCACTTTCGCTCGCAGCTATTTTCGGACCCCGAATCACGTGATTTGGGCCCCGAGCATTCATTTTGCATCGATTTTTGTTCAATTTTGGCGGTACCTCTGTTTTAGCATCGTGAAGATCATCGAGGGTGGAGGCCAGCAATTGTTCCAGAAACCAGCTCCTCCTGCTTTTGCTCACTTCGCCGGTGTTGAACACCCTAGTGATATTTTCTTGAGCCGACTACATATTTTGTGATGAGGGCACATGGGAGGACCCTAAAAAGTACTGGTCGGCAAGAATTGTTACTTTCATTTTTGAGCCTCTCCTTCAAGTTCAATGTTGTGACTTCGTTTGAGTTGCCAAATTCCAACCTTGGAACCTTGTTCTACACACTGAGGACACCAAAACATGGTGGCCGGCCAATTTTTTCACTTCTTTTTTGGCCATGGCCGTGGGCCAGGGGAGAATGGCCGACCGGTTGGGGTGCTGCCACCACCTTCAAGAAATCCACTTCGCCGAGCCTTTTCGCTTGAACCCTTTACAACTCGGCTTTTCAAAATATCCTATCCTCAGGATATTTTGGGAGGAAAGCTTGGATGCATTTCCTCCCTTTACACCCTTTTGGTCTCTTAAAGGCCGACTCCTTTGTTGAGGTTACAAAATTTCATCTCAAGAGCCTCTCTTCCAAACCCTCCATTTCCATAGCCAAAAACCCTAAAAAGCTTCAAGTTTCTAGCTCCTCTCTTCATCAACCCTAAGCACCACCATCACCACCTCCATTTCAGCAGCAAATGAGTGATTTTCAAAGGCTAAGGACCAACAAATTGAAGCCAAGAAGCCACCAAAGTTAGATCTTCAAGGGTAAGACTCTATTTCCTTTTTTGAGCACAATTTTGAGTCAATTCTTTACCCTATTTGCTTTTTGTTTTGGGCTCCGACCCCTACTGGTTTTAGGCTTGGAAAGAGCCTTGTTTTGTCCTTCTCATAATGTTTTGTTAAGGGTTTTAGGCCATTTGGTGCATGCTTTTGGTACTTCATGTAATACCATCTTTGATTCCGTAAAATTGCATGCTTTGTTAGGATTTCTTGGCTTCTGTTTTCAGCCTTCATCAGGCTTAGAAAGTGTCTTAAAATGACCCATTATTCATGTTTTTTTAAGGGTCCAAGGTTGTTTGATGCATGATTTTGGTACCTCATGTTATAGCCTTTGTTGGCTCATTATTTTGCATGCTATGTTTAGCCTATCTACATACTGAATTGAGGGATGTCATCTCTTGTAAATGTGCATATTTTTGGCCCCTCTTTAATTTTGTAGAACTGTGTTTTTCAGTTTGAGCATTGTATATACCACTTGCTTTGTAATTCTCCTCTTTTCCCCCATTTTTGCAAGCTATTTTTGCCATACTTGTGATCATTGTTTGGCCATACTTTGTACTTAAAAATGCTAGTTTAGGGCTGCCTTGCTACTGTTTTTTACATGTTATGTCCATATTGTGCATGTTTAGTAGGGTCAGAGGTCGTTTCGTGCATAACATTGCATTTCGGGCATCGGGTGTAATTTTGTCATAATTCGGGGGCTATTTGTGCATCATTTTAGCTACTGAAATTTGCATTTTTCATATGCCATATGCCACGTTTCATTTTCCATGTCATTTCATGCCTTAGTCATTGCCGATTTGCGTGCCCATGTGCACGATTTCGAGGCATCTCATTTTCATCTCTAAGATCTTATGTGAGTGCGTGAGGCCCTCTCATGTTAGTGTAAGCCCAATTTGCATTCCGTATGCCATTGCCTCGGTTATGCGTTCGCTGCACGCATTTCGAGGCACTTCATTTTCATCCATTGGCCTCTTATGTGAGTGTGGCTGAGGCTCTCTCATGTTAGTGTAAGCCCAATTTACATTTTTCATGTCATTTCATGCCTTAGGGCCGCTGCCTCGGTTTGCGTGCCCATGTGCACGATTTCGAGGCATCTCATTTTCATCTCTACTTATGTGAGTGTGGCTGAGGCTCTCTCATGTTAGTGTAAGTCCAATTTGCATTTTAGTCTCATTGCATTCCGTATGCCATTGTCTCGGTTTGCGTGCCCGCGTGCACGCATTTCGAGGCATCTCATTTTCATAGCATTGTGCATGCTAGGATTGCATATTAGCTGCATTTCATGCATATCATGCATAATGCATCGCGGTTCGATAGGCAGAGTTGTGCACGGAAACGAGGCACGCCAGACCGAGTGACGGAACGGGTCTCAATTCCCAAGTCACCGACACTCCGGATTACCCATGATGGAGTTAGGTTTTGTTGTAGCATTCATGTGCATTCATCCTATATTGAGTTGTGCAATCCGACTCCTCGGCCATCATGCATCGATATGCGTGATTGATGGCACGAGGATCGAGGCATGCATATATTTGTGAAATATTTTGCTATGCCCTTTTCCTGCTCTCTGTTGCAGCAAAATCAAGGATCAGCAACTTTTCGGAGTCTGACACGCATTTCGAGAAAATTGCAAACAGAGGCTAATTGGGGCATCCCAGTGGATTTCCGCGCGAAGGCAGCCCAGCATACACTATTCATCAGAAGCAAGGCACCCCCCTGGCTTGCATGCCAGTTTACAGTCTTTCTTTATTTAATTTGTAAATTAATTAGGATTTTTGTATATTATTCGGACTGTAATATTCTTTTTATTCGGTCTCAGATATTTATTCGACCCTCTGCGCGAGGGCAATGTTGTAATAAGGGTGTGTGAGTGTGATGTATGTCTTCCAACCCCATTTCCTTCTCCTTTTATTTACCGCCACGATGGTTAGATATAGGGCATATTTCAATTAGCATACAAGATGACAAAGATGTTTGCATCATTCATCTGCTTTTGCACGCATTGCTCGGCGATCATACAAACCGCATCTCAGATTTCAATTCCAAATTGAATACATGCTAACAGTAGCATCTCATATACCATGTTTAGAATAGCCGAGCTCGCTATAGTTGCATTTTGCATGTGTTGCATTAGGCATTTCAAAGACATTTAGGATCATGCATGATTTCTAATAAGCTTTTGTTTTGGCTAGAGTACTCGGTGAGTTTTATGCTTTAGCATCCTTGCATGCGTGAGTGTTACCATGAATAGCATGCTTACCATGAGGCTATGTGCTTATATGATATAACGCTTGAATGCCTGTGGGTGGAGGTTGAGTTATCTCAATTGGAATAATTCATCAAATGCTTGTTTTAAGCCCACTAGATAGTGGCAAAATCATTGTTTTCTTAAGCCCACCGAGGGTGGCAAATCCGCCTTAGCCTACTTATGTAGCACCATCAAACCATTTTCAAACAAACAAACATGAGATGTTCAGCCCAATTCAAAGCGATTCATTTATACTTGTATGTCAGTATGCATCACATAGTAACCTAGGCTAATAACCTAATAAGAACTCACAATGTTTTCAAGTAACATATATCATGGTTAGTAGAGGTCGGTCTTTGACCGGGCGAGCGGGGGTGCTCACGATGTGACCTTCCCCAATCGTACCCAAGTTCCCGAGCCAACTTTGGTGATGACGGATACGTGGCCTTTTGGCACCGAGTCAGGGTTTCTTAAATTTCCCATTTTAAAATAATTTGGTGGCGACTCGTTATCCGCAAAGCAAATCCATGTTTGGCACTTCTTTCAAAAAATCTGTTTTTCTCAAAAACGATTTGCCGGATTTGGACTCTTTGGTTCAAGATTTGGAACCGCGACAAAATCGAGTCCGAACTGTAGCGAGGTCCCTCGCGGGCTTGTTACAACTACCTTTCCTAATCCATTGATGATTGAATTCTTGCCTAGACCTAACATCGAGGAACCAGAGGCATCCAAAGTGATTTGCACCGACCTAGGACCATCCTAGATGGATTCCATCATCATCTTCCTAAGAAACCGAGTCTTGCCCACCGAAAAGAATGAAGCCAACAAGGTAAGGGCTAAGTCTGAGTGGCTTTGGCTTTCTCTATTCGGCACCCTATACAAGAAATCCTTCACTGGACCATACCTAAAATGCATCCACCTCAAGAAGGTTGACACTTTCCTTTTCGAAATTCATGAAGGCATGTGTAGCAGCCACATTGGGGGCAGATCGCTAGCATACCGAGCAATTTCCCAAGGCTATTGGTGGCCATGTATGTAAGTTGATGCATAGAAGTATATCCGCAGGTGCGAGAAGTGTCAAAAATTTGCTAACCAGATCCACTAGTCGGCCAGAGAATTGTTCCCTTTAACTAGCCCTTGGTCGTTTGCACTATGGGGACTGGACATTGTGGGACCACTATCAACCGCTCCAGGGAACCGCAAATTCTTTATCGTAGCCACTGACTACTTCACTAAGTGGGTGGAGGCCGAGCCATTGGCTACCATCAAAGAGAGAGATGTGAAGAAGTTTGTATGGCAAAATGTCATCACTTGCTTCGGCGTCCCAAACGCCCTCATCTCAAATAATGGTATGCAGTTTGATGGAAAGCTCTTCTATGGATTTTGTGAAGAACTAAAGATTGAATTCTACAACTCGACGCCGGCCTACCCCCAATCAAATGGCCAAGCAGAGGCCTCAAACAAAACTATCTTGGATGGCCTGAAGAAAAGGCTTGAGAAAGCTAAAGGAAGGTGGACCGAGGAGCTCCCCAATGTGTTGTGGGCATACCGCACTACCCCAAGGCGTTCGAAAGGAGAAACTTTATTCACCCTGGCGTATGGTATGGAGGTGGTCATACCTCTAGAGATCTGGATACTAACTATCTGATCTAAAAATTTTGAGCTCGACTTGAATGGTGAAGCTATCGCCTTGGAGTTGGACCTGGTTGAAGAAAGAAGGGAAAGGGCGCTAATTCACATTGCGGCCTATTAACAAGAGCTCTCCAAGAAATAGAATAAGACCATACATCCACGTCTGTTCAAAGTTGGGGACTGGGTCTTGAGGAAAGTGATGGGCAACACATTGGTCCCTGGAGAAGGTAAATTAGGTGCAAACTGGGAAGGACCGTACAAGATAGTAAGCTTCGCCGGCAAAGGGGCATACCATCTGGAGGACTTGGATAGCAAAGCTATCCCAAGACCATGGAACGCGGCCAATCTCAAACTGTTTTACTTATGACATGTAATCCTTCTTCCTTTGTATTCAAATTTGGCCTATTGGCATTGTAGGTAATGTTTAATATGTAATGGAAAAAACCCTGTGATTTGTCTATGTATCATTTTTTCCATATATTAGAAGTGTTGTATTTGAGCTGCTGGATAGCATTTTACCTTTGGTTTCAATGGCTCGCTGTACAAAAAGTTGTCTCATGAAATGCCTAAGGTACGAACCCGACCTAATTTAGCTCTGCTCTAGCCGAGCTGATTTTTGCTCGTTGTGACAAAAAACTGGTGACATCTCTAGTTTCTCCATGTAAACCGAGTTGATTTTTGCTCACCTCCACATCAGCCGGTGTTTTGGCTAACTCACAATTTGAGACCAAACTGACTATGTTAAATCCGGGCTGCCTTTGCCTACCGCTCAAATAGTTGGTGTTTTCTCCAACTGTGACTGTTGAGCTGACTTTGCTCACCCACTTAAACAATTGGTGTTTTCTCCAACTGTGGCTGCTTGTTCTGAGCTGACTTTGCTCACCCGCTCAAACAGTTATGTTTTGTCCAACTTCAGGTTGGGAACCGAGCTAACATTGCTCATTACCCTAAACGAATTTTGCTCGCTTGGGAGAACGACTTTTGAGGTGATACCGAGCTGAGTTCGCTTATTACTTCGAGTTGGTTTTGCTCGCCTTCCAAATAGTTTCCACTTTGAACGACTCATGGATTAATTTTACCTTAAACCAAGCTGAATTTTTGTTCAGGGCTTCCACAATTTTGAAAAGGAATATTACCTTTATACGTATTTGAAAAGAAATCAGCTCGGCATAACAGGAATTTTACCTTCATGCGCAATGTTTATCTCAGCCGCATTGAAAGCAACAACTACAATCAGACAAAATGAAGATACATGCACATGACAAGTAAAAAAATGGTGATTTTCATTACTGCAAAAGTTTGATTACAAAAGGTGGGATAGTTAGCCCGGTTACATAAAAAAAAAAAAAAAAAAAAAAAATTCCTAATCTATGTTCACCATGTCTTCTAGGTCAGCCACCTCCTCATCATTGACTTGTTGCACAGCCTTAACTCTAGAATCCAGGCCTGTATCAGCATCTAGCTTGCCTTGATTATTGCTCTGCGGTGCCTCCTCCGAAATGGTCGGTAGTGCAGCTGTGTTCGCTGCCTGTTGAGCGGGTTTTTCTTCGGCTCTAGCTGCACGGGCCACTTCGATTAGCTTTTTCTACACGGCCGAAGCATATGCTTGCATGTATGTAGGAATGAAGGCAGGCGGAGGGTTGTTGAAGACATCCGATTTTGACCTTTGGTCAAGTTTCTCTGCGACAACCTTCCAACCGCACTAAAACAAAATGTTCTTAGTTCCCTCCACCTGTCGTTTATACACCATTTCCCCTTCGGCGTAGTCCCGATCTTCAGCGTCGTCAACTTGTTTTTCCAGCTCAACCTTATGGACAGCACGGAGCTTGCGCAACCAAGCCAGATACTGGTCCTTTTCCGCTTGCACGACCTTCTCCTTCTCTTCCTCGGCCTTCACAAGTTTCTCAGCCAAGAGCTCGCGATCGGCCAGCAGTGACTTATGAGCAGCTTGCAACTTCCCCAGCTCGGCCGTTTTGGCTTTATAGCAATGGCCTCTCGCAGACTCTGTCGGACAGAGATCATGCATTCATGAGCAAGGTAATTTTTCTGCACGGCCTGTGGTATAGTAAAAGTTAGTAAGGGAAGCCAAGCAATAACTTGAAATAAAGCAACTTGATTGCCTACCAGAACAATTGACTTTGCCACTGACCGAAGGACTTTCAGATCGGATAGTTCCTCATGCTTCTTCATGTCCACGGGGAGAAGTAAACCCTTGGTCATGTTGAAACTGAGCGAATGGTCTTTATCCATATACACTGAATCTGTCAGGTGACCAGACTGGAGGGGCAGTGGAGTGGGTGGATTGCTCGACAAGCGGTTGATCAGTCTACTCTCCCTGATCAATCGATGGCAGCTCGGTTGAATTTTCGTCGATCAAGCGTTACTCGGTCTGTGCCCGCCTTGGCCTTTTCTTCGATCGACTAGCAGCTTGCTCCCTGGCGAAAGCCAGCACTGGTCCTTTGTCTTGCACGGCTGGCATAGAGGATTGGCCCCCAGTTGTTTCTACCAGTTGGAAGTCGCTCGGCTCGCCAGTCATCATCGATTTGATAGCGCGGATCTTGGTCATCTCTTGCTCGGCGATTAAGGGAACTAGTCTGATCGATGGGAGATTTGGATATGGTTTTGGAGAGGGGGCACGAAGGAAATTGGTGACCCTGTTCTTACATAGCGCAGTATGCCGGTAACTCGATTCGAAGTCGAGCAATTTTTGTGCCTCACGTTCCTCAATCGGATGCCGCAAAGCAACCCTTATTGCCTTTCGGTTAGCGTTGGAGTAATCATCCGCTAAGAGTTTGTAATCTACAAAAGTGAAGCAAGGGTTAGATCGGCAAAGACAACTCAAATTCAAAAAATTAAACCGTGTTATGATGCTCACCAGGGCTCCTAAAATTTTTACATATGTATAAGCCCGGTATGGGAGCTTCGGTGTCTGCATAATTTCCAGACACCCATAAAAAATCATTGTCATTCAACTCTTTGTTCGGATTGCCCTCTATGAGCTTGCCCGACCCTTTCTAACCTTCAAGTACTAGCAGAAGCCTCTTTTATTTTTACTAAGAACTTATTGATAGAATATCTCGGTAAGGCCGAGGTTCAAACCGAGGATCCGGTTCAGAGTGGCTACGCCATTTATTATTTTGCATTTGTTGTTAGAGACTTAGGTTGGGCACAACCTAGTTTGCCTCAAAAATTCGCAAACTAGGGGCTGAACTGGGAAGCGGAGGCCACCATCTACTATTGACACCACGGTGAAGGGGTAGGCGTCTAATTTGCCCCATGGTGTATCTCCTTTCTTCGCCAATTCAATATGGACGTCATCTGGGATGCCGTACTCCCTTCGGAACTCGACTATAGCTCCAGGCGAGCTAACCATAAATCGGTATTTTTCCATTTATCCCGATCATATTTTGTAAGGTAAAATTGACTGTAGCTCAGGAAAATTGTGCGGCTCAGGTGATTGTTTGCTCGGTCTTTGAGCTTTACCGACAGTGATGTAGAATGAGCCTGGTCTGTCCTAGTTTGTTCTGCATTATTAAAAAAATAAATGCAAGTATTAGCACGACATCAAGTGCGCGGCTATCAAAATGCGCCTAACTTAGCTACAAAAGCTTTCCATCCTCTGGTCTTAACTCGGTTCAAATTTCAGCTCGGTGTTAGAGCCTAAGATGTTAGGTCAATGTTGGGCCTTCATCCTAATCTCTGGACACTCATCTCGGCTAAATGTTCTTAGAAGTTTCCAACGTGCTCACCGCCCCTTGGCAAAACCACAAACTTGTTTTAGCTCAGCCTAATAGTATTTTTGGATCTAAAAGTTGGATTTTGTTCGGTTTCGTCCAGGACTTGTCCTGTTCATCCTATATACGAAGTTCATGCACTGAAACTAAGGAGAATTAGGGGCACGGTTGCCTCATATGTGTTTTTTGTTCCAGTTTGCCTAATTTCTACAAATATCCACCAGTTTTACCCCCAAAGAAGGGGCACAACGGCATATCAACAGTCCCAAATAAGGAAAAATAGAAGAACACGGAGAACAACAGTAAGAAAAGAAAGAAAAATAATGATGAAAGTGAGAAGGACTTATAAATTTAGGTACCAAGTCAAAACCCAATCAGCCTCGACCCCTGCTGTGGTGCTTGCGAAGACGTAAAATGTTAAAAAAACAGCATGAATGGAACTAGCAACGGCGACGGTGAAGAAGGCAAGAGCTCAAGGGTTTAGGGTTTTATACGAAAGAGGAGGTGAAAAATATGGGGGTGATGTCTGACCTTGTGCGGGTATATAAGTGATGATGAAAAAGTGCTAACCTTTCAAATTTCGGAGATAGTGGAGACAACTATAGGGTTGCACGGAACCAATAGGGAAGAGCCATGTGACATCGATGTGATGGATTATCAATACGGCTGATTGATGGATAACAAGATAACTGGCACAAGTCTCAACGACCAACCTAAATGGATAACTCGGTTGAAAGAGTAATCCCATCCACTTTCAGCTCGAATGGGATTCAGGGGTGATTGAAAGGGAGATTTGTGCCAAACGAGTGGGCCAAGATACCGTAGCACGGAACATGGTGTTGGGCCATGTTTGTGGACTCGCCTTTTTCTGCACCCCACCTTTCAAAAAGGGTTTGAAAAGAAGGCCTCACAGTTTGGACTCCCGTGGTTCTGAATCTAATCTCACAAGTGCAATGTGAAACTGATAATCACCAAAGAGTCCAAATTCGGCAAACCTTTTGAAAAATCGATTTTAAATCAAATAATGCCAAAATTGGACTGTTTTTCCAGATACAGAGTCATCACCTAAATATTTTGTTTTGGGAAAATTTAAGAAACCCTGACTCGTGCCAAAGGCTACGTGTCCATCATCACCAAAGTTGCCTCGGCTTAGGAACTTGGGTACGAGAGGAAAAGGTCCTGAAATGAGCACCCGCCTCGCCCAATCAAAGATTGGCCTTTACTAATCATGATATGATATTTTATAAATATTATGTGTTCTTTTTCCGGTTATTAAACTAGTTTTACTATGTGACGCGCACAAACAAGTATAGACTAGTCGCAAGACTTGGAACAATTCAACTCACGTTGTTTTCGAAAATGGTTTAAATTTGCCACCCTTAAGTGGGCTTAAAGATACGGATTTGCCACCAAACATAGTGGGCTTAAAGCAGGATTTGCCACAACAAAGTGGGCTTAAAACCCACATTTATTGTATTGTTCCAATTCAAACAACAAGCCTTCATCCACAGGCATTCAAACAGTTTAGTATTTAAGCACATAGCCTCATGGCAAGCATGCTAAACATGACAATATGGCAATCACACTCATGCAAGTATGCTAATGCGTAAAAACTTACTGAGTACTCCAAGCTAAAACAGAAACTAGTTAGAAAAATGCATGATCCTAACTATATGAGATGTCTAATGCAACACATGCAGTATGCAATTAATAGGCTCAGCTACTAATTATGGCATATGGATTGATTTGAACAACATGCGATAAAACACGTATCCAAAGAAGTATTGAAAGTGCAATGCAGTTTGAATGATGCGCCGAGCCTCGGTGCATGCAAAACAAATGAATGGATGCAAACATGCAAGCATAAGGTATGCTAATTGAACATGTCCTAAATCTAACCATCGAAAGCGATTAAATAAAAGGGAGAAAGACGTGAGGTTGGAAGACATACACATACGCACAAACACTTATTACAACATTACACCCTCGCAAAGGAGGGTCCGAATGAATAAGAGCTAAACTAATCTAAGCTAAGCTAATCAAACTAATCTAATTTAAACTAATTAGACTAATTATTACAAATCAAATGAATAACTAGACTAATTAACTAACTATTATAACACTTTAATCAATTAGTAAACTAATCATGCAAGGCATTAAACTATACTCCCACTGCTCCGCCTTGGGAAGTGGAAGATGTATGCACTCGGTTTTCTCCCCGAAAAGACCTTCGTTATGCTTTTGAGAGGCTCTGTTTGCAGGGTTGAGCACACTTCGGAATCTTTTTGCTTCATCTTACCAAATCTCTGCTGAAGATTGCATCAGTGGCCTGCTGGCCATGGATGGCTGCTGCCAGCCCTTTGCCGGCCAAAAATGTGCACTGTCGGCCCAAAAATGAAGCCTTGCCGGCCATTGATAAGGCACTGCTGGCCACTGATGCTCTGGGTCACCATACTGCAATAGAGCACCAAACAGAGCAAAATGAAGGTTTTTCTGAGGGTTTGTTTGTACTGTACCCCTCCTTATCATCTCAAAACCTCAAAGGAGTGGCACACTTGGATCCAAAACCACCAATCAAGCAATTTCATTGCATGATGGCCAAAGATCCAAGTTGTACAATTTCGATAAATGCACAAATAAGACTCAAATAACCACCATCCTATCATGCATGATCAAGGGCAATGGAGACCAAAGAAAATGACACATTTCTAGAAGTACTTGCCAATCCTACTAAAACCCTAAGGTGATAGTAGAGGCGCATACTTATTCTCTTATAACACATTACCCCTCTCATGTAATGAGTGGGCCAGTCAGGTATTTGGGCCCCACCTTCTACAGGAATTTGCCCCCTTAATCCCAAGGGGGATATTACCCCAGTGAGACTCAAACCCCTGACCAGAACTGGCTTTGATACCATTTCAAGAAGTACTTGCCAATCCTACTAAAACCCTAAGGTGATAGTAGAGGTGCATACATATTCTCTTAAATGTCCCATTTTTCTTGTGTTTGAATTAACGTCTGATTCGAACACATGCAATGCAACAAGAAAGATGTTTATCTTGCTTCTTTTACTTGCCATTTTTTGTTTACACATTTTAGTTACCGATTCATCATTTAATCGATTAAGTCCAAAAGTGAGTGTCCTCTAATGGAAGGATGGTTCAAACCACAAGTTGTTTTGGGCATGAAAGAGGTATTACACTGTTGGTAATGAACCTCCAAGGAAATTAAACCATTAGGTGCAATACCTCAATTTTACACTTAGGCAAACAAGTGGTTTGAAACCACTTTTAAAGCAAACAAAAGAGTGAATAATGGAAGGAGATTGCAGAGATTTTAAATGCTAAAATGAAGTGCAAAACAACACTAAAACATGCTTTAAACTCAAAAAATTGATGATTAAAGCATTAAAAAATCAAGCTAGTGAAGGAATTAACTCTACAACTATGCAATACAGAGCCAAAACAAGTTAAAATAGAGCCTAAAACATACTAGACTTAAACTAAGTTAAGCTAGAAAAACATGCTAACACATGAAGCTAACTAGGCATACAAACAATACACAAGGAGGGGAGGCTAACCCCTCCAATTTCGGACTTCAAAACAAAGTTTTTGCCACTGAAAATCCTCTGAAATTCAGTAGTTAAAAGGCCCAAAAAAGTTGTTTTGAAAGTGGTGAAAAGATGGCATAAAAGCTTAACAAGCTAAGAAGAAAAAAAGGGTAGACAACCCCCTAACTCAAAAAGGCTCGAACCATCACTTTTAGGTCTCAAAAATAGAACTTTTTACATGCCAAAACCAGCCCCAAAATAGTTGGAAAATATGGCAAAGTAAGTATGGAAAGCAAGCTTAAATAACAAGTATTATACCTCTTGAAGCTAAGGCACAAAATAGGCAACAATCCAAGCCCAAACCACTTGCTAGAACTCAAATCAAGTCTCAATGAACCTCAGCTTAAAGAGAAGTAACTTTGATCAAGGTAGTGTATGTAAAAGTGTAGAGAAAACAAGCTTCAAGGCACAAAATTGTAAGAGAGAGAGAAATCTAGAGAGAGAGAGTTTTTTTTGTCTTCAAATTTTTCCAACCCCTCTATATGCAAGAAAAGGGTCCTATATATAGAAAATACAAAATCCCTTCACAAACATCCAGCCATACACGTGTTGGAAGATGCATGAACCTGTGCAAACAACTGGCACGAAATATTACAAAATATCTGTAGAAAACACTGGTGGCCGGCCGGCCGGCCATCAGTGATGGCCGGCAGGCCAAAAGCCATGGCCGACAGCCTTCAAGAATGGCTGGCAAGCCATCAACAACTTCATTCTGAAAAGACCCAAGCATGGTCCAAAGATGAGGCAAAATGGATGCTGGGTTTAGAAAACTCAAACTTGTGGGGTTTTGCTGCGGACTTCAAGCGTTTGGTGAGCAATCAAACTCATTATCGGATGTACCTACAAGAACATCCAAATCTTAAAGGGGCCATCAAAAATGGGATGTCTACAGAGGGCCAGAGACGCTATGCCTGGCCAATTGCACCAACACAGCGCTTCGGCCCATTCGTTGGGCCGAGCTGAGGGTCACCTAGCATAAGGAGGCACGCAGGTGTTTAGCCGAGTTAGGATTACGCAAAACTGGATACTTGGTCAGGTCTGCACGGATGCGTTGGGCCGAGCTATGGACGGTTCGAATTGACGTGGGGACTAAGATGGCCCATGGGATTGCTGTGTAAGGCCGAGATGCCGAACGGTACACCTCGCGTCTAGTCGGTTATAATGGATCGGTTTGGTTTTGCTCGGCAATGCCTATCCGTCATAATGTTTATGTTTTACCAAGTAATAGCTCGGTTCAATATCCTACGTGGACCAATGATAAGAAGAGGGAAATCCACTCCTGTTATGCATCAATACCGTTTGGCGGTGCGACAAACACTGTTTGGAGGTTTTGGTCTCTACATGTGTAAGAAATGTAGAAGAGAGCACAGTCGCCTGTCCAGAGAATGATAGCAGAGCTAGTGTACCCACAATCTCTAAGGCCGCATGGCCAGCCTTGAAAAAGACGAGCATGCAACCGTTAGAGGTAAGCTACTTTTGATATACTTTCTCTCTCTAGAAAGTGCTCTGCCTTCTCTCTTTTTCTCCAAGTGTGTTAACTTGATTGTCGGAGGGTTTATCCGGCAGCACACCGTCGGGCAGCTCACCGTCTTTCTGTTCTCAGGTTAAGCGACATCATACGAGGCTTGGATACAAGGAGTACGGAGAGCGACAAATATTTCCTCTCCGTACAGAAATCAAACAGAGTGATTTAGTTGTTTTTTTTTTTTTGTACATAATTTTTTTAGTTTTTTTAATATGAAAGCTGATATTTTAAAGTTTTGAAAATCAAAATAAATGTCAAATCATCATGTTCCTTTATAGATAATCATAAATAATGAATAATTATTGTTTGAAGAGCAATTATGACTATTAAAAATTTAATGAGACTTGAAGGTCTAAAAAATCTAAATTACGACTTAATGTACTATAAGTTCATAAATTAAGACTTGTGTGTAAATGCCCCTTATTTATATTTATTTATTTGTTTATTTCTTTTTCAAACAGTTACATTTATTTCTAATTCAAATAGTGCTTGAATTCAAAAGCAATGAGTGTGTTTGTTCCTAATAGACATCACACAGTATTTATATACTGGATTTTAACTTAGGCAAAAAATAACAATTTATTTTGATTTGCTTTCTCTCTCTTCTCTTTACTGTATTTTTTATATTCTATATTTCTAGACAACCAATACAAACTTGGCAAATCCGTCTGATGCAACTGTGCATTGTATCTTGGAGTTGATCAAAAAACTGTGCATTGATCAAAACAAATTGTGCATTGTGTCATATCCCTGTGAGTTTTTGAGTTATATCTCAGAGTTGTTTGTGATCATTAGAACCTGCACGAAGGGAGCGCATAACGATTTTAGGACAGCGTCTCTGGCATGCCTCTCACAATTATACAAGTTATTTTCTAAACCTTCTTCTTCTTCTCCAGAATTCTGTTATATATATATATATATATAATTTTATCAAATTGTATAAAACCTAATTTTAGGATCTATTTTGTTTAATATCATTATTCTGTAAAACTGTTTTAGAGAATTTATTTATCAATTTCCACAACAATCTAAAGTCGTTAATCTATAAATTGTTGAATCTTTTCATTATCTATATTTTATAATTTGATTTGTTGGTCTTGAACAGATACTGTTGATTTTTTTCCGAAATTTATTTTCTCTGCCAAATCTGTTGCGTAAATCTGTAACACCTAAAACACTATTTCTAAAATTGATTTTCTCGATTAATTTGATAAACACCGAATTGTGTTTTGTATTATAGAAATCAGTTCATTGTTTGATTACATTGACTTGTATATATATATTGATTCTTTTAGATTAATCTTGGAAGTTGCACCGTAAATATTATAGTGTAATATTTAATTTACATTATTCATGTTATAAATTATTCTAATAAATCAGAAGTATATTGATTATAAATTATTTATCTTATATTATATTATATATCATTATTGTTTATTTGAATATTTATATTATAAATTTCATATATCACATTAGGATTTGTTCTGTATCAAATACTGTCATATTTTATTAGTATATCTATTCTTCAGTTATTGGTAATTAATATAACAGAATCCTTAATGTTTTGTCTGAGCATTTGTATGATGTGTATCAGTCAACCACCTTGACTGCAAAAGAATTATGGTTTACCTTAGAGTCCACATACAGAATTGTCGATGCTGGTATTGATAAGTTTACTGTATCCAATTTTAATGGGTATAAAATGACAGATAACAAACTTGTAGCAGACCAAATACATGAATTTCAAGAACTACTTAAAAAAGTAGAAAAGAAAGGTGTTACCCAAAAGACAACCTAAGAGAGGGGGTGAATTAGGTTTTTACAAATAAAAGAAATAATACCCTAATAAAAATTACAACTTGCACATCAAATAATTAATTCCAAGTAGTAAATGAATATCTGTGGATGACAATGCTTAATGGAGAAATTTAACAGTGAGGTATGAGATCACAGTAAATGGTTAAATAGTTAAGTAAAGAGATTAAGAAAGAAGAGACAAACAGATTTATAATGGTTCAGCTTCAACAAAGCCTACATCCACTCCTCAAACTTCACTTGAGATTCTCTATTATCTTTTAACTTCACAAGGGTACTAGTAACCTTTTCATAAATGGAGCAATCCTCCACAGATTTTACAAAGACTATATCAAGTCCAAAACCTTGCCCTCTTTAGTTGATTCTCAATCACACTCAAAGAGTCAAGAAATCTGAGTTTACTACACTTTTACAATTTTTGAATGATAGGTTTTGCTTTCACAGAAAGCTTGAAATGAAACTCTCTCAAGAAATATTACAAATATTGATGCTTTGAGTTTATATCAATAAGAATAAAACTCTCACAGGTATATATATGCTTAATACTAAAACTCATTGTAATTTCTGAAGGGAAAATGAAAAACCAAATGAAGAACACTTCAGAGAATAGAGAAAGATAAGAGTAATGATTGATCAGAGCAAGTTTTCTGCTTGTGTTGTTGCTTGTTGTGATTTGTTTAACAGGAGCTCTACTTTTTATCAAGGAGAAAATCATCGACCGTTGTCTATTGTGTGTGTTGAAAAGATTGAGTAAGATTTTGGTTAAATCTACTCTACTCTAATTTGTATTCCTCATAAATAATTAGATCTTGAAGGAGTTAATGGATGGGTTTGATTGATGACAACTAAAATAGAAAAAAAGTCGTTGAAGTACAGAGTGGTCGTCCACCTAGATGACCAAAATGAAATTTTGTTCTTGAGGGATGTCCACCCAGATGTCTGGTGGGGTCCTGGACGTCAAGGATGGCTTCCGCAGTTGTCAAGGATACTGTTGTTTGACAGCTAATGAGAAGTATAACTTGTGATAACCCTGTTCCGTATTATGCTAATTAATCTTAATTATGATTGTGATTATGTGTTTAATATGATTTTGGGTTCCATTTATATGATTATATATGGTTTTGAATTTCTATCTGTTCACCGTAGAAAAATCTTTTTGATTATCTGCTTTAGAATTTAAATTGAAGGCCTTACCGGCCACAGAACTTGAAATTGACTACGCCATTATGATTGGCGTAATTTTTAGAGCCTATAGTGAAATTTAATTGAAAACTGATTTGGAACGAAATAATTAGATTCAGAATGATTAATTAAACTCTACTATTTAACCTTAATCAATTTGATTAAGAGAGCCTATATAAGGGCCTTATTACACTTAAACTCTTCATTTTGTGAACTCAAAAATCCAGTTATACACTCTAGGGAGAGAGAGAGGGCCGATTCTAGAGAGAGAAAGAGGGAGGATTGTGTATTTTGGCTCAAAGCTTTTGAATTTGGAAGCTACACTCAAGATTTAGTTACAATTGTGGAGATTGGAGCTCTTAGAGTCGAGCTCCAGGGCGAATCCACCGGCAAAACACTGTGAGTAATATCTTAGTAAAGATATTTGAAGTATGTTATTTGTCCAATTGCTCATTTCTATATCAATCTTATAAGCTTGTTAAATAGAATTGTGGACAAATATTTGTTATGCCATATGATTAGGCCAAAGGCCATCGGACACTGTTTGATATAAATGATTGGACCAAAGGCTGTTTGATATGAATGATTAGGCCAAAAGCCGTCGGACACCGTTTGATGTGAATGATTGGGCTAGAGATCGTTTGACATGAATGATTGGGCCAAGGGCCGTCGGACACCGTTTGACATAAATGATTGGGCCAAAGGCTGTTGGACATCAATGATTTGGGCTTGAGGTCGTTTGTCAAGGAACGAAGTGGGTCAGAGGCCGTTTGATATGTTCGGGCTTAAATCGCCTAATGTACTAAATAATGCACTAAATAGAATTCTAAATGGGCCCAAGGCCGTTTGATATATGTGAATCTCATTTGTGTACCTTCTTTATTTGATATTATTCATTGGGCTTTCGCTCACGCTTATTCATATGTATGTAGGTGAGCCAAGAGATGTCCAAACCCAGCCTCGGTGAAATATGCGGAAAATAGTCAAGGTTTTGAAGAGTCAGTCTAAATGTCTTACGCACGAGACTCGTCTTCGCCTCTTTTGTTCTTTTGTTATAATTTTGCTACGATGGCGAAAACGTTGGATCACCTTTGTATATAAACTTTGGGTTTGACTAACTTAGACTTGAATGATCCTGTATATACAGAACTTTGTGTTATTATTCCTTTGATGTGAGTTATTAACATATATATATATATATATGAATTATTATGATGTGCCATGTAAGCATAGCTCTATGGACAAAAGTTTTAAATATGCTTCCGTTTTGGCCCCTTAACTCTGTTCAAATACGTTCTAATTGGTTAGAGGCTGTAGATAATCTCCTAATTACTGGCCAGTTATGACCCTAATCCATGGGGGCAGGTTCGGGTCATGACAGAGTGGTATCAGAGCATGAGTTAATAACTCACACACTTGTCCAAATAAGCAATAAGCGTCTAGAAAAGATCTAGGATGCATTCATGTGATAAGTATGAATCTGAAAGTATCAAGAATATGCTTAAATGTTTCAAAATGAACAATTATGTGCTTAAATGCTTCAAGATGAATGATGATATGCTATATGTTTGTGCTTTACTTGCATTGCAATTATTTGAATATGTATGCTTCTTGATATATGCATACTTGTGAAACTTCTGTATAAAGAATAATACAAGTCTAATCAAATGGTGAGAACAAGAGGTGATGAAATAGAGGAGTCTTCTACTGCCAGAATGGATAGAATGGAAAGATTGATTCAGGAAATGGCCGAAACATTGAGGCAACAACAGTAGTGGCAACAACCACATCCTCCACCTCCTCTTTTAGTACCACCTGTTCAAGATATTCAGAATGATGACCGGATAATAGCTCTCACCAAAGAGTTTAAGAAAATGAAACCGCCATAGTTTCATGGGGGATTAGATCCGTTGAAGGCGGAAGCATGGGTCCTCGGCATTGAAAAGTTATTTGAAGTGTTTGCTTGTTCAGAGACACAGAAAGTATTGTTAGCCACTTTTACTCTTGAAGACGAGGCAAGAAGGTGGTGGATGCTAATGCGTGAAAATAATAAAGATATTAGTTAGGCACGTTTCTTGGAAATGTTCTATAATAAATACTTTCCACAATGTGTTCGTGATAGAAAGGTTTCGAAATTCATGGAACTTTAGCAGAATAGCATGATAGTAGCTGAGTATGAGGCCAAATTTACTAAATTGGCCAGGTTTGCACCACATGTGGTTGACACCGATTACATGAAAGCGAGACATTTTGAAAGGGGACTCTGGGATGACATTCTGGAAAAAGTGAATGTTCTCAAACTGTTGAGGTGTTAGACCGAGCCATAATATCTAAAGCTAACATAGCCAGACAAGCTAAATCATCAATTGACTGGAAGGGTAGTAAAAGGCAAGGCTTCTTTTTGAAGAAGCAATTTTCAAAGAAGCAGAATACAGGCTCCTCAAGTACTTCTAATTCTTCCCGAGACACATCTCCTATGTGCAACATTAGTGGTAAAAGGCATTGTGGAGTTTGTTACCGTGTGACGGGAGCCTGCTTTAAATGTGGTAAAACAGGGCACATGGCTAGAGATTGTAATCAGAATAGTGAAAAATTAGCTGCTAGCTCAATAGCATCCATCCCAAAATCAGGAAATACTTTGAGATCTACTATCGCTGGGGATACCGTGAGGCAAGGGAGAGTTTTTGCGCTTGTTTCGGGCGATATACGGAATGCTGAAGCCGTTGTCTTAGGTATTATCTCTATATGCAATCAGGATGCTTTTGTGTTAATTGATTCTGGATCAACACACTCTTTCGTAACTTGTGCGTTTGCATCTAGACTGAGTAGACCCCTAGAACCATTGCCATATTTGCTATGTGTGTGTGCTCCATCTGGGGAATCTGTGTTGTGTGCATCTATATATCGATTTTGTGACATGCATGTTGGGAATGCTATTGTATATATAGATTTGTTACCCTTGAACTTTAGACATTTCGATGTAATTTTGGGCGTGGATTGGTTAACTAAATATTGTGCAACCATTGATTGTGTAACAAAATGGGTTGTGTTTAGACCACCAGAACACGAAGAAATTGTGTTTTTGGGTAACGGGGTAGTGCCTCCACCTTATTTAATATTTACAATGAAAGCATGTAAATTGATCAGGAAAGGGTGCCAAGGTTACTTGTGTTATGTGCTATTTGAACAATCTGTGAATGTTGAATTGAACAGTATCCCTATTGTTAGCGAATTTCCAGATGTGTTTCCAAGTGAATTACCAGGCGAGTTAGTAGACAGGGAGATAGAGTTTACTATTAAAGTTGTGCCAGGCACTCAACCTATTTCTAAAAATCCTTATAGAATGGCTATTGCTGAAATGAAAGAATTGAAAGAACAGTTACGGGACCTACTTGACAAAGGGTTTATCCGACCTAGTACTTCACCATGGGGTGCACCGGTGTTGTTTGTAAAGAAGAAAGACGGAACCTTGCGCTTGTGTATTGACTATCATGAACTGAACAAGGTGACCATAAAGAACAAATATCCCTTACCTCGTATTGATGATTTGTTTGACCAGTTGTAGGGATCACAAATGTTTTCCAAAATTGATTTGAGATCCGGATACCACCAGTTGAAGGTGAAAGCAGAGGATGTTGAGAAAAATGCGTTTCGATCAAGGTATGGCCGTTATGAATTTCTTGTTATGCCATTTGGG
Source organism: Camellia lanceoleosa (assembly GCA_025200525.1). Lineage (NCBI taxonomy): Eukaryota > Viridiplantae > Streptophyta > Magnoliopsida > Ericales > Theaceae > Camellia > Camellia lanceoleosa. The sequence goes on from CM045766.1 coordinate 78,793,603, forward strand.
GTGACTAATGCTCCTGTGACTTTTATGGACCTAATGAACCAAATTTTTAAGACCTACCTTGATGACTTTGTTGTGGTATACATTGATGATATCCTGATATATTCAAAGAATAGACTTGAACATGAACATCACTTAAGAACTATCCTGCAAACACTTAGAGAAAAGAAATTATTTGCTAAACTACAGAAATGTGAGTTTTGGTTAGATGAAGTCATTTTCTTAGGGCATGTTATCAACAAAGAGAGGATTTCAGTGAACCCACAGAAAATAGAGGCAATCGTGAATTGGCTTACACCGACAAATGTAACAGAGATCCGCAGTTTCATGGGCTTAGCTGAGTACTACAGAAGGTTTGCAAATGACTTTTCAAAAATAGCCGTGCCTCTTACCTAACTGACACGCAAGGGGCAACCATTCGAATGGAATAATAAAAAATAATCTGCCTTTCATGAACTGAAAACGAGATTGATCACTGCACTAATTTTGACACTACCATCAAGGACGAAAAACTTTGTGATTTTCAGTGATGCATCTTATAAAGGTTTAGGTTGTGTGTTAATGCAGAATGGGCGAGTAATTGCTTATGCCTCCCAACAATTGAGACCACATGAGAAAAACTACCCAACAGATGATTTAGAATTGGCCGCAGTTGTATTCGCTTTGAAAATCGGCAGCATTATTTGTATGGGGCAAAGTGTGAAATCTACACGGATCACAAAAGTCTGAAATACTTCTTTACACAGAAGGAGTTGAACATGCGACAGAGGAGATGGCTTGAATTGATAAAAGACTATGATTTTGAAATCTAGTATCATCCCGGGAAAGCCAATACAGTTGCTGATGTCTTAAGCAGAAAATCGATGGGGAATTTGGCTTGTTTGCTTACTGAACAGAAAGAAATTTTGCGAGATTTTGAGAAGTCCGAGATTGAAGTGGTATTGTGTGAACAGGGCAAATTGATAGCCGCTATTTCAGCCGAACCAGCAATCATTGATGAGATTAAGCAGAAACAGAAGGAGGATGAATTCCTTAAAAAGATAGTTGATGAATTTGAAATGAATCCGAGATCGGAATATAGTGTGGTAAAAGAGGTGCTAAAATTCCAAAATAGATTGTGTGTTCCAAACATTCTCAAGTTAAAGAAAAGAATTCTAGATGAAGCTCATAAATCAGTGTTTGCTATGCATCTGGGTAATAACAAGATGTATCCGGATTTGAAACAAAGCTATTGGTGGCCCAAAATGAAGAAAGAGATTGCAGAGTATGTGTCCAAATGCCTTCAATGTCAGCAAGTTAAAGCTGAACATCAGAAACCACGCGGTCTACTTCAACCTCTCCCTATTCCTGAATGGAAATGGGAGCATGTGACTATGGATTTTGTTGTTGGTCTACCTCAGACTCCTCGAGGTATGGATTCTATTTGGGTTGTAGTTGATAGACTAACTAAATCTGCACATTTTCTGCCTGTTAAGACTACATTTGATGCTTATAGACTGGCTACTATATATGTTGATGAGATTGTCCGTTTACACGGAGTTCCGGTATCTATTGTGTCGGATAAAGATCTAAAATTTGTATCTAGATTGTGGAAGAGTCTACAAAGAGCAATGGGAACATAATTGAGATTCAGTACTGCATTCCATCCATAAACAGATGGACAATCAAAACGGACCATACAAACTTTAGAAGACATGCTCAGAATGTGTGCTTTAGATTTTCAAGGAAGTTGGGAAGACTATTTGCCACTAGCAGAGTTTGAATACAATAACAGCTTCCACTCCAGCATTGATATGGCACCACACGAGGCTTTGTATGGTAGAAGGTGTAGATCACCAATTTGTTGGACAGAAGTCGGGGATAGGGCTCTTCTTGGGCCTGAAATTGTGTGAGACACTTCTGAGAAGATCAAAACTATTAAGCAAAGGCTCAAAACAGCTCAGGACCGATAAAAGAATTATGCAGATGTTCGAAGAAGACCTCTGGAGTATGAGGTTGGTGACCATGTGTTTATCCGTGTGACTCCAATGAAGGGCCAAGTAAGGTTCGGTAAGAAAGGAAAATTGATGGCTCGTTACATTGGACCATTTCAGATTCTGGAAAAACTTGGTCTAGTTGCTTATAGAGTTGCTTTGCCACCGGGATTTGAGCAAATCCATAATGTGTTTCATGTGTCGATGTTGAGGGGTTATCTTCGGGATCCATTGTATGTGATTGATTATCATCGGATAGCTCTTGATGAAAATATGGAATACGCGGAATGGCAGGAACGAATCATTGACCGGAAAGTGAAACAGTTAAGAAGTAAGTCCATCCCGATGGTGAAAGTGGAATGAAAAGAACACTACATGGGAAAAAGAAGATGAAATGCGACTACGCTATCCACATTTGTTTCCTGATGAAGGTAAAATAAGTTTGGAGGATCAAACTTCTTAAAGGGGGGAAGACTGTGATAACCCTGTTCCGTATTATACTAATTAATCTTAATTATGATTGTGATTATGTGTTTAATATGATTTTGGGTTCCATTTATATGATTATATGTGGTTTTGAATTTCTATCTGTTCACCGTAAGAAAATCTGTTTGATTATTTGCTTTAGAATTTAAATTGAAGGCCTTACCAGCCACAGAACCCGAAATTGACTACGCCATCATGATTGACGTAATTTTTAGAGCCTATGGTGAAATTTAATTGAAAACTAATTTGGAACAAAATAATTAGATTCGGAACGATTAATTAAACTCTACTATTTAACCTTAATCAATTTGATTAAGAGAGCGTATATAAGGGCCTTATTACACTTAAACTCTTCATTTTTGTGAACTCAAAAATCCGGTTATATACTCTAGAGAGAGAAAGGGCCGGTTCTAGAGAGAGGAAGAGGGAGGATTGTGTATTTTGGCTCAAAGCTTGTGAATTTGGAAGCTACACTTAAGATTTAGTTACAATTGTGGAGATTGGAGCTCTTAAGGTCGAGCTCCAGGGCGAATACACCGACAGAACACTGTAAGTAATATCTTAGTAAAGATATTTGAAGTATGTTATTTGTCCAATTGCTCATTTCCATATCAGTCTTATAAGCTTGTTAAACAGAATTGTCAACAAATATTTGTTATGCCATATGATTAGGCCAAAGGCCGTCGGACACCGTTTGATATGAATGATTGGGCCAAAGGCCGTTTGACATGAATGATAGGGCCAAAGGCCATCGGACACTGTTTGACATGAATGATTGGGCCAAAGGCCGTTTGACATGAATGACTGGACCAAGGGCCGTCGGACACCGTTTGACATACATGATTGGGCCAAAGGCCGTTGGACATCAATGATTTGGGCTTGAGGCCGTTTGTCAAGGAACGAAGTGGGCCAGAGGCCGTCTAATATGTTTGAGCTTAAATCGCCTAATGTACTAAATAATGCACTAAATAAAATTCTAAATGGGCCTAAGGCCGTTTGATATATGTGAATCTAATTCGTGTACCTTCTTTATTTGATATTATTCACTGGACTTTCACTCACGCTCATTCATGTGTATGTAGGTGAGCCAAGAGATGTCCAAACCCAGCCTCGGTGAAATATGCGAAAAATAGTCAAGGTTTTGAAGAGTCAGTCCAAACGTCTCACGCACGAGACTTGTCTTCGCCTCTTTTGTTCTTTTGTTATAATTTTGCTACGATGGCGAAAACGTTGGATCACCTTTGTATATAAACTTTGGGTTTGACTAACTTAGATTTGAATGATTCTGTATGTACAAAACTTTGTGTTATTATTCATTTGATGTGAGTTATTAACATATATATATATATGTTATGATGTGCCATGTAAGCACAACTCTATGGACAAAAGTTTTAAATATGCTTTCGTTTTGGCCCCTTAACTCTGTTCAAACACGTTCTAATTGGTTAGAGGCCGTAGGTAATCTCCTGATTACTGGCCGGTTATGACCTTAATCCATGGGGGCGGGTTCAGGTCATGACATAACTAAACTGGATGAAAGATGGGCCAAGAACCATTGGCCAGTCGTCTGGCCGGATGACCGGTCGGACGTCCACCTAGACGTCCGGCCCCTTTTGGGCTGGACTATTTCATCTGCTGTTGTGCTGGGCTGTTTTTAGTACTGTCTTGGACTTTGTTATGGGCTGAAATTAATACCTGTTTAAGCACTACCTTTACACTCCAAAAAAATATTTAGGATAAGAAATTAGGTAAAAAAATAATGGAATAAAATATAAGTTTTCAATCTATTTTTCTTTTCCAAAAAAAAAAATCAAAATCAAAATCAAAATCAAAATCGAATAAATCATCAAAATAAATAAGTCTAACAATCTCCTCATTTTTTATGATGGCACACCATGATGTTTTGATTTGTTTGGGAGTAAGAAAAGCTCCCCCTCAAGTCATGCTCCCCCTGAATGATTGCTCATACTAGATACACAAGTTAGCACAATAGTAATAAATTTTAATCAATGGCATGATATGAAACTAAGATACCAAACAATAGATGTTCTTCTTAAACTAAGGTAACATAATAGTTTTCCAAAAACAAACATCATCATTATAAAAACAAGTTTTTCTTCACCAGTTTAAAACAAAACATCACAATTTCTTCCCCTGTGACATTATTAAAAAAAAAACTAGAAATCACTGCTCAAAATCTAGAGGAGGAGGATGAGGGAAATGATAGTGATAGATGGCATCAATGCGGGCCTCAATATGATCAACACTGGTGTTAAGGGTGCCAAATTGCTGAATCATTTGTTGTTCCCATGCAAGGCGTTGATTATAGTGGCCTTGTTCCATAACTAAAAAATCCGTCCAATAAGCAGGAGGCGATTGGTGGAGTGGCATCATGGCAACTGGAGGATAATCTTAAGGATCCTCCACGAGAATGTTAGGAGCAGCCATATTTCCTAGTAGAACATCTTTTCCTCCAATACGGTTGATGATGTATTCACTGATATCGGAGGCAATAGGTGATTCGGGCTCTTTGGAAAATTTAACTTTGAAGTGTTTGAAGAGCTTTGTCAATAAGGCGCCAAAAGCTAAGGATTTGTCACGCAAAGAAGAAATAAGGGTCATTTCTCGCATGATGATGTAGCACAGATCAAGAGGGTACCCAATCTCAAAACAATAAAGTAGATAGGCATTATAAGTAGGAACAACATCATAATGACCGGCTTTAGGGGTGACATTTTCTAGTAAAAAGTGGTGGAGAATGTGGAGAGAGGGTTTAAGGTGTTTGGCTTGAAGGTTAGATCCGGTGGTTTTGCTAAGACAAATAGTTGAATAGAATTCAGTTATATTACCCATAATTTGAGCCATTTTTGCCTTGGTTTGGAAATAGACTTGGTGAGGAAATAAACTTGGTGAAGACTAGTGTCGACATTAAGAATAATGGCCAAAATGGGAACATTAAACTCAATAAATAGGAGTTAATGGTATAATCTTTCGTGTCGACATTAGAAGAGTGAAAGTGCACATAAAATAAGGCAAGAAGACAAGGATAGACCTTTTTCGGTAAATTTATCAAGTTTTGCTAGCCCATTACTTCAAGTTTAGTTATTAAGAGAGCCTCATACTGTGGGGCAAGATTAACTTGGCGACCTGTTATGATGGGACGGGATGATGTGACGGTAAATGCTTGGTCCTGGATTGGTGTGAGGAAATCAGTAGTTTGATATTGACGTGTTGGTTATAAAGACTGACCTTCCTCTCTGGCTCAAGGCTTCTTAGTGCGAAGAGCCATAACTGTGTGAAAATAAAACAAAATAATCATTTGACAAGGGTTGACAATCAAAAAAATATCAGGTCCTTCAAATGAGGTTTAATAATGGTAGGCACACATAATGGATTGAAATGTAGTGATGCTGAGGATTTTTTAAAAAAATATATATATGAGATTGACAGAATTATTTCAGGTTATGGTTGACTAGGTACACAAAAGAAATACATGTTGCAAGAATCTGTGAGAGCTATGTAATAAGTAAAACAAGGAGGTCTCATGTGCTGATGGATACAAGTTGCATAGTCAACAACAAAACAAATGCAAGATATGGAAGCAATTTAGAATTGATTTTTAGGCAAAATGAGTACTCATATGGTAAAGCCAAATAACCAATTTGATAAATATGATAAAGTCCTAATCATATAGGTGCAAAAATAGAGGCATAATTGAGGAAAATATCAATGAAAAAGATGAAATTGTCCTAAATTTTGATATGTCAGGACAACTGTCTATATTCATAAAGATATATATATATATATATAAATGCATACATAATGCACAGCTTTACCAAATTTCAGGACAAATTTTGATACCAATACACGGCTAAACTAAATTTCAAGCACAGATTATAAAAAAAATGGACTAAGCAACATCAATCTATGTTATTCTAAGCAAAATATTCAAGTGGTAAACATGGATGATGAAAAGATTTCACCATTTTCAGTTGTGAACAAAACCCACCATTGATATATAACACAAGTAAAATTATGGAGTTTGAAACAAAAATAATGAGGGAAAAAAAGAAATGTAGGAAAACTGCCTTGGATTTATGCAAAGAGTCGAGGGAATGTGTGATTTTAGAGAGGTTTAGAAGAAGGAGATATGAGGGTTTAAGAGCTAGGGCACAGAGTGTTGAAGAAGAGGGGAAAAACTGGATAGAGCAGTCGGTTTGGGGTATTTAAAAATTGCCCAGGTAGGACCTGGTTGATTGCCTGGTTGTCTGCCTAGACGATCGGTCACGCAAAAAAGATATTTTTCTCTTTTGCTCCTTTGGTGTAGTTCTATTGTGTTGCTGAGGTCCTTTGCTGGTTGTGGCTGGGGTTTAAGCAGATATGATTTTTGGATAGATAAAAGCATTACACAATAATAAAAACAAATTGCTTGGCATTAGAATGATGTTAAAGAAGAAATGTATGAGAAACTTAATAGCATTTAATTGATATAAATGTTTCCATATCAATGTGACAATACACATACATCATTTTAAGAAAAAATTCGAGTTTCACATTCACAACAAAACCTTTTAAGTAGAATTCGACATTCCAATTTCACTACGAATAAAATTGAAACAATCCTCGTTTTGGGGTTTTGTGAAAATATTCACCAATTGATTGTTAGTGTTTATAAATTCAAGAACAATATCCCCTTTTTGAACATGATCTCTTAAAAAATGATGTCGAATTTCAATATGTTTTGTTCGTGAGTGTTGAACCAGATTTTCGCTTAAGTTGATGGCACTAGTATTATCACATTTAATAGGGATGTGATTATAATACAAATCAAAGTCCTTCAATTGTTGTTTCATCCAAAGTACTTGGGCACAACAACTTTTGGAAGCTATACATTCAGCTTCGGCCATTGATAAAGCAACAAAATTTTGCTTTTTGCTAAATCCAGATACTAATGAATTACCAAGAAAGTGACAAGTGCCACTGGTGCTTTTTCTATCAAGTTTTCATAACCAATTAAATCAAATGCAACACATCTATGATAAAACAGTCCCAAATTTTGAGTGCCAACAAGATATCTAAAAATTCTTTTAATAGCACTAAGGTGTGATTCCTTAGGATTTGATTGATATCTAGCATACATGCAAACACTAAACATAATATCGGGTCTACTTGTAGTTAAATAGAGAAGTGAGCCGATCATACCTCGATATTTTGTTTTCTCAATAGACTTACCCTTTTCATAATTGTCTAGCTTAATTGATGTGCTCATAGGTGTTCCGGCTATTTTTGAATCGTACATACCAAACTTTTTAAATAGTTCCTTTGTGTACTTAGCTTGGTTGATGTAAATCCCTTCCTTACATTGTTTGATTTGAAGCCCAAGGAAATAATTTAGCTCCTCTATCATGCTCATCTCAAACTCACCTTGCATTCCTTACACAAGGTTTCATTGGTAGCACCAAATATAATATCATCCATATATATTTGTACAATAAGTAAATCATCATGTTTGGTTTTAACAAAAAGTGTTGTGTCAATCTTTTCTCTTGTAAAACCATTTAAAATAATAAAAAAAAAATACTCAAGAATTCATGTCATGCACGAGGTGCTTGTTTCAAACCATGAAAGTGTTTAAGAGTTTAAAAACATGATCTTCAAAACCTGGGAATTGTTTTACATAAACTTCCTTATTTATGAAACCATTTAGAAAAGCACTTTTTACATCTATTTGATAAAGTTCGAAATCTCTATAACATGTGAATGCAAGTAACATGTGAATGGCTTTTAATCTAGCAACCAGAGCAAAAGTTTCATCGAAATCAATACCTTCTTCTTGATTGTACCCTTGAGCTACGAGTCTAGCTTTATTTCTAACAATGATGCCAGATTTATCAAGTTTGTTTCTAAAGATCCACTTTGTGCCAATAATGGAATGATTTTTAGGCCTTGGCACTAGATCCCAAACTTTGTTTCTCTCAAATTGATTGAGCTCTTCATGCATAGCCATCATCCAATGTTCATTGAATTCGGCTTCTTGAAAGTTCTTTCGCTCAATCTATGAAAGAAAAGCTAAGTTACCACAAATGTTTCTAAATGAAGAGCGAGTGGCAACACCTTTGGTGGGATCACCTAAGATTAAATCCTTAGGGTGATTGTGAACAAACTTCCATTCTCTTGGCAAGTCATCGTTGTTTCCTCCTTCTTCTTGAGGTGTGAGAAGAGATTGTTTAACCTCTTTGTTCAACTCACACCTTTGGTCCTCTTCTTTGTGGATACTTAAATCCTCCACATTTGGTTTCAAATCTATATCATCACTAGCAACTTGCTTTTGAGAAGAGATGTTAGTTTCATCAAATGCCACGTGTATAGATTCTTTAACAACAAGAGTTCTTTTATTAAAAACACGATAAGCTTTGCTAGTTAAGGAATAGCCAAGAAAAATTTGCATCATTAGATTTTGAATCAAATTTACCTAAATTGTCCTTACCATTATTATGCACATAACATTTACAACTAAAAACATGCAAGTGACTAATGTTAGGCTTCCTATCATGCCAAAGTTCGTAAGGAGTCTTTTTGAGAATAGGTCTAATCAAAGCACAATTTAAAATATAGCAAGCGATATGAATGGCCTCGGCCTAAAAATATTTAGGAAGATTATTTTTGCAAAGCGTTGTTCTACTCATTTCTTCTAAAGTTTTATTCTTCTTTTCAACTACACCATTTTGTTAAAGGGTTTTAGGTGCTGAAAAATTATGTTCAATACCATGCTCATCACAAAACAATTCAAAATTTTCATTTTCAAGTTCTCTACCATAGTCAGTTTGATTATTAGTAATAAGAAAACCTTTTTCATTTTGAATTCTACAACAAAGTTTTGTAAAAGAAGAAAATGTTTCATCTTTGTGTGTTAAGAGCATAACCCATGTAAATCTCGAATAATCATCAGCAACAACAAGACAATAATATTTACCACCAAGACTAGATATCCTTAAAGGACCAAATAAATCCATATGCAATAAATGTAAAGGTCCAGTAGTGGAAATATGAGATTTTGATTTAAAAGATATTTTGGTTTGTTTTCTTTGTTGACAAGCACCACAAAGTCAATCTTTTTCAAATTTAATTTTTGGAAGTCCAATGACCAAATATTTTCACAAAAGTTTAGCAATTAAATTCATATGAGCATGACTAAGTCTTCTATGTCATAACCAACTATTATCACTATTAGCACATAAACATTTAACATCACTAGCATAAAGATCATTGAGATGAAAAACATAAATATTATCATGGCGATTACTAACAAATAAAGCTTTATAATCAATTGTGCTTTCAATTGTGCAATGTGATTTATCAAAAATAACTCTATTACCCTTATCACATAATTGACTAATACTAAGTAGGTTATGCTTATGTCCATCTACAAGGAGAACATTTTCCATAGAAAGGTTAGGAAAAATACTGATGCTACCAATACCAATAATTTTTCCTTTCTTGTTGTCTCTAAAAGTGACAAATCTTCCATCTTTGGATGATAGAGTAGTGAAGAAAGATTTATCTCTGGTCATGTGTCTAGAGCATCTACTATTAAGGTACTATTTCTCTTCTTTAGCTTTGGATTTAAGGCATACCTACGAAATGACAATCAAATGTTGGATTTTGGTACGCATATTTCTTGGGTCCTTCTTGGTTAGTTTTGTTAGTTCCTTAACAATCCAAATCTTTTTAATTTCTATGTTCATATTCTTTTTGAATGGACAAGAAGATATATAATGGTCCTTCTTTCTACAATAATGAAAAGTAATATGAAGGTATGTCATAAGGGGTGCCTTTCAAAAATTGTATTGAGATTCTTTTGTTTCTTAATAGGGTCATATCCAATGCCCGCCTTATCGAAAACACATCTTTGATTTCCAAGAAGCATGTTGAGATTATCTCTACCTTTTACAAAATTTTCAAGTGTTTTTGTTAAATCACCAACATTGTTTTTTAAAGCAGTTTTCTCATTCAAGATAGTGTCAAAATCATTTTTCAAAATAATTTTCTCTTTCTTTAATTCTTCTACATTACTAGATAAAGATACAACATATTTTTTTAATACATTATTTTTGGCACAAACTTTTCTAAATTCATCTTGTAATTCATGGAATGCACTCTCAAGTTCTTCATAAAGAATGGGTTTAGGGTTTAGGGTTCAGGGTTTAGGGTTTAGGGTTTAGGGTTTTAGGGTTTAGGGTTTAGGGTTTAGGTCTTGTGTTCTTTGTTGCACTCTTTCTTGAAAGGTCTTCTTCCTTTATGATAGTTTTTCTTGAAGCACTTTTTGAGATTTCTACTAAACATGGCATAGCTTTCATCCTCACTAGAGTTTTCTTTTTCTTTTTCATAGGATGAAGCTTTGAATGCAATACCACTTTTCTTTTTATCTTCAACATCCTTATGCTCTTTCATAGTGATCTCATGAGTCATAAGGGAGCCCATGAGCTCATCCAATCCAAGTGTGAAGAGATTCTTGGCTTCTATAATGGCAGTGACCTTTCCTTCCCAATTCTTTGGTAAACACCTAAGAATTTTTCTCACCAACTCATTGTTAGTATAAATTTTGCCAAGAGATTTCAAAGAATTTACAATTTTAGTAAATCTAGTAAACATGCTTGAAATAGATTCATCAGAGTTCATTTTAAACAATTCATAATTATGAACAAGCATATCAATACAAGATTCCTTCACTTGGTTGGTGTCTTCATACGTTACCTCAAGTTTGTCCCAAATTTCCTTTGCCAAATCACAACTCGAAATCCTGTTATACTCCTTGGAGTCTAATCCATAAACAAGGATGAGTTTAGCTTTAGCGTTAGTATATAATAATCTGTGATCTCTCTCATCACATTCATCTTCAGTTTTAGGTACACTAATGTTATCTACTAATTTGGTATGGATTTTTGGACCTTTGGTGACAATAATCCACATGGCATAATCAGTGACTTGAAGGTATAGAGTCATCTTATCTTTCCAATGGCTATAGTTGTTTCCATCAAACAAGGTTGGCTTATTGGTGGCTTGTCCTTCAACAATGCTAGTGCTAACTAAGGTTAACATGGATCGAAACTCTCAGATGGTTAAATCTAAAGCAAGAGTCTAAGCTTTGATACCAATTGTTACCCAAAAGACAACTTAAGAGGGGAGTGAATTAGATTTTTACAAATAAAAGAAATAATACCCCAATAAAAATTACAACTTGCACATCAGATAATTAATTCCAAGTAGTAGATGAATATATGTGGATGATAATGCTTAATGAAGAAATTTAACAGTAAGGTATGAGATCATAGTAAATAGTTAAATGGTTAAGTAAAGAGATCAATGAAGAAGAGACAAACAGATTGATAGTCGTTCAACTTCAACAAAACCTACATCCACTCCTCAAACTTCACTTGAGATTTTTCACTTATCTTCTAGCTTCACAAGGGTGCTAGCAACCTTTTCACAAATAGAGCAATCCTTCACAGATTTTACAAAGACTATATCAAGTCCAAAACCTTGCCCTCTTTAGCTGATTTTTAATCACACTCAAAAAGTTAAGAAATCTTACAATTTTTGAATAATAGGTTTTACTTTCACAGAAAGCTTGAATGAAACTCTCTCAAGAAATATTACAAATATTGAAGCTCTAAGTTTATATCAGTAAGAATAAAACTCTCACAGGTATATATATATACTTAATGCTAAAGCTCACTATAATTTCTGAAGGGAAAATGAAAAACCAAATGAAGAACACTTCAGAGAATAGAGAAAGATGAGAGTGATGATTGATCAAAGAAAGTTTTCTGCTTGTGCTGTTGTTTGTTGTGATTTGTTCAACAGGAACTCTGCTTTTTATCAAGGAGAAGATCATCGACCGTTGTCTGTTGCGTGTGTTGAAAAGATTGAGTAAGATTTTGGTTAAATTTACTCTACTCTAATTTGTATTCCCTATAAATGATTAGATCTTGAAGGTGTTGAAGGATGAGTCTGATTGATGACAATTAAAATAGAAAAAGAGCCGTTGAAGTACAGAGTGGTTGTCCACTTGGATGACCAAAATGAAATTTTGTTCTTGAAGGATGTCCACTCAGATGTTCCCCCGGATGTCCCCCCGGATGTCCGGTGGGGTCCTGGTCATCAAGGATGGCTTCTACGATTGTCGAGGATACTGCTATTTGACAGCTGGTGAGAAGCAGAACTGAACTGGAGGAAAAATGGGCCAAGAATCGTTGGCCGGTCGTTTAGCCAGATGTCCATCGGACGGACGTTCGCCCTTTTTCTAGGCTATCATCTGTCTTTGAATTTGTTTTTGGTACTGACTTGGACTCTGTTATAGACTGAAATTAACACATGTTTAAGCACTACCTTTACACTCCAAAAATATATTTAGGATAAGGATTAGGTAAAAAATAATGGAATAAAATATAAGTTTTCAACCTATTTTTCTCTTCCAAAAAAAAAAAATCAAAAATAGAATCAAATAAATCATCAAAATAAATAAGTCTAACAAAAGGGACAACTTTTAGTGAGAAATTTAAAGTGTTTTGTCTTATTGATAAATTACCCCTATCTTGGAATGATTTTGCTAAATGTCTTAGGCACAAATAAGCAGATTTGTTATTAACTCAAGTAATCAATACACTTAGGATGGAAAAGAAATATAGATCAAATCTAGAAAGTGAAAAAAAAAAAAAAAAAAAACTCCTAAGGTAAATTTGATGGAGAAGGGTAATAAGGATAGTTTCAACAATAGGAATAACTTTCGACCTAAAGGTAAAAATTTCAAGAACAACTATAAATTTAAACCTAGAGGTCAAAATGGCAAACACCATAATAACAACTACCAAGCCAATACTAATAATTTTAAGGGACAAAATAGTGGCAAAAAGTCGTGCTATGTGTGTGGAAAAGCCAATCACTATGCTAAGGATTGCTTCTTTAAGAAGACTGATGGGTATAAATCAAGGTTCAACAACAAGCAAAACACTAAAGATCATAATGCTTAAATGAATATGATTTTGGAGAACGAAGTAGTTGCCAGACCATCTTTTAAGTATAATCCTAAAATTAATTATATATTTGAATATCAAGATTGATGGGTAGATTATGGGGCTAATATACATGTGTGTTTTGATTGTGTTTATTTTAAAACTTTCTAGAAATCAAGTAGATGAAGTGTAACTTTGGGGAATGGATTAGTCGCACCAATACTTGGCATTGGAGATATAGATTTGAAGATGACTTCTAGAAAGATCTTAACTTTGAAAGATATGCGATATGTTCCTGAAGTTAGAAGAAATCTTATTAGTGAATCGCGTTTAGTACAGTTAGGTTACAAAGTTATAATGGAATCAAATAAAATTGTAATAAGTAAAAATGATATTTTTATTGAAAAAAGGTTTGTATGTGATGGTTTATTTAAATTAAATGTATCTTTTGAAGTTAATAATATTTCTCATAATATTTTGAATCTTGAAGTTTGTGATTTGTGGCATAGACGATTTGGACATGTGAATTTAAGGAAAATTAGAAAAATGATGGATTTAGAATTAGTACATAAGTCACCTATTGATGTCAAACGCAAATGTGAAATATGTGTGCAAGCAAAACAACCTAAGAAACCTTATAAATATGTAGAAAGAAATTCACTTCTTTATCTTATACATACTGACGTTTGTGATTCTAATAGACTACCAACTAGAGCAGGAAATAAATATTTTGTAACCTTTATATATCATTGTTCTAGGTTTTGTTACTTATATTTAATTAAAATAAAAAATGAAGTGTTTAGTAAATTTCAAATTTATAAAGCTAAGGTTGAAAATCAATTAGAAAGGAAGATTAAGAAATTTAGTTTTGATAAAGGAGACGAATATAATGTAGGTACCTTCAGTACTTTTTGTGTAGAACATGAAATTATTCATGAGATAACCACACCTTATTCTCGACAATCTAATGGAATAGCTGAAAGAAAAAATAGAACTTTAATGGATATGATAAATGCATTGTTTATTAGTTTTGGTTTACCGGAGAGTTTGTGGGGAGAAGCAATACTCACTGCTTGTGTTATATTAAATAGAGTAATTGTGAATAATAATAATAAAACACCTTATGAAATCTGGAAAAAAAATGAGTACCTAATCTTAAAATGTTGAAAGTGTGGGAGTGTTTAGCAAATGTAGAAATTCTAGAACCTAAACGTAAGAAAATAGGACCTTAAACTTTTGATATCGTTTTCGTAGGATACGCTCAAAATAGTAGTGCTAATAGATTTCTAGTAATAAATTCTGAAATTAGTGAAATTACGAATAATACAATATTTTAATTTCGTGAAGTTATTTTTTTTGAAGATATTTTTCGTATAAAACTAGGATCTCAAATTAGTTGTAAATATAACTTCTAATACTAGTGCTAGTGTTATTCCTTTAAGAAATGATTCTGAACATCTAGACTTAGAACCTAGAAGGAGTAAGAGAACTAGAATAGAGAAAACCTCTAGAAATGATTTTTATACATTTTTAACTGAAGGAGAACCAAATACTTTTATAAAAATTATGTCATCCTAAGATGCATCATTTTGGAAGGAAGCCATTAATAGTGAGATTGAATCAATACTCTGAAACAATACTTGCGACTTGATTAATCTACCTCCAAGAGTAAAGTTATTGGTTGCAAATAGGTATTTAGAAAGAAACTGAAACCTAACAGGAGTATAAATAAGTATAAGACAAGGTTAGTAGTCAAGGGATTTACCCAAAAGAAAGGAATAGATCATTTTAACACTTATTCACTTGTTTCTAGGATTATAACCATTAGAATCTTAATTGCTCTAGCATCCATTTATAATTTAGAAATTCATCAAATGGACATTAAAAGTACTTTTTTGAATGAAGATTTAGATGAAGAAATTTATATGAAGCAACCTGAAGGTTTTGTGGTTAAAGGACAAGAACATAAAGTTTGCAAGTTAGTTAAATCTTTGTATGGACTTAAGCAAGTTCCTAAATAATGGCATGAAAACTTTGATAAGCTAATTATAGAATATGGTTTTAAGATCAATGAACATGGTAGATGTGTATACTTTAAAGATGATAATAAAGAATATATTATCTTATGTTTATATGTTTTTGATGATATCTTATTATTTGGAACAAATTCAGAAATAATTAAAAATGTGAAATCTTATTTGTCTTCAAAATTTATATGAAAGATTTAGAAGAAGCTTATATAATTTTGGGTATGAAATTAGAGAAAATAACCAAATGTATTACATTAAATCAATTTGGAATCCTAGAGAAGATGTTAAAACAGTTTGATTATTATAATCTCAAACCTGTTTCAACTCCTTTTGATCCTAGCATGAATTTAAAGAAAAATAATGGTGCACCTGTATCTTAACTTAGATATTCTCAAATTATTGGATCACTTCTCTATATTGCTAGTAAGACTAGATCGGATATTACCTAGTCTATTGGAAGATTAAGTAGGCACACTCATAATCCTAGTAAAGACTATTGAGTTACTGTGAAAAGAGTTTTTAAATATTTAAGAGGAACTTTAGATTATTCACTTTGTTTTAGTGGTTCTCCTAATGTGATTGAAGGTTATAGTGATGCTAATTAGATAACAGATAGCTTAGATATTAAGTCTACTACTGGGTATATATTTATGTTAGGCGGAGCAACAATATCTTGGGATTCTAAAAAATAAACTTTTATCTCCAGAAGTATAATAGAATCAGAACTTATTGCCTTAGATACTACGTGTACTGAAGTTGAGTAGATTAAAAATTTACTCCTTGATATTTTACTTGTGAAAAATCCTATACCTGTTATTTCTATACATTGTGACAATAAAGTTGTAATAGAACTTGTAAGACAATCACATATTAATAAAAAGATGAATAGGCATATGCAAGTGAGGTATAAATCTATAAGAAGTTTGGTGAATAAAAATGTTGTATATTTGAATTTTGTAAAATCTGAAAGAAAAAAAATACCGCTAATTAGTTAACAAAAGGTTTATCTAAAAGTGTAGTCTTAGATTTATTAAAAGGATAGGCCTAAGCCCATAGAGAGTCAAATAAGGAACTAACCTGACTTCTATGATTGGAGATCCCGTGAAGGAGGTTCAATGGGTAGGAACAATTCTTATAGCATGACCTATATTCCAACAATTAAATAAGGAGACATTTATTAAATTTATTATTTATATTCTCCTGCTCATCCTACGATATTAGTGTTGATCTAAATGTGATGGTTAAGGAAGAGTACTTATTCTAAATGAATCCAAGGCGGGCATACTCTCGCAAGATAAACATCTATCACTTCTATCCTTGGAGGATTCACCTAAGTGAGAGTGTCGTGCGACCATGGGAATATGATTGTTCCCTAAAACTCTCATGAGAATAAAGATTGAGCACATTGTTGCTAATAGTGCTAACCCGCACCATAGTTATGTATCATACCATATGTGCGACATGTTGAATTCTAGTAAAATGGATTTAATTCAAGATTCTTTCAGAATGAAACTGTTAACACTAAGTGAGGTTCAAATTTAAAAAACACCTGCACCCATTATATGGTTTTAGAGTTGCCCATATTATTATTATTATTATTTTTGTATTTATTTGATGGTTTTACAAAGTTTTGAATTTTGTGAGGGATTGTTAGAGGTTTTCTAAAAGCTTCAAAACTCTATTTATATTTATATTTTATTTTATTTTATTATTTGTATTTATTTATTTATTTGTTTTTTTCTTTTTCAAACAGCCATATTTATTTCTAATTCAAATAGTGTTTGAATTCAAAAGCAAAAGGTGTGTCTGTTCGTAATATATATCACAGAGTCTTTATATAAAGGCCCCGTTCGTTTCCGTCTTTCACAGTCCAGAGTGGACTATGAACGATGAATAGTGAACATAACTCCTGTTTGTTTATAGATTTGGGGAATGGATTCATAAGTCGGAGGGCTTCAGCTGGGCCCACTACTAGAAAACAGGGTTTTTGAGTCAGCAGCGTGCCGTCGCAAATAGCATATTTGCCGACGCAAAAAATTTTTGTGACGGCATTTCGACGGCAACTCAAGGGACGAAAATGGTGGGGTTGCAAAAGGTTTTTGAGTCGGCAATCTGCCGACACAAAAAGTTTTAATTTTTTGAGACGGTAGATTGCCGACTCAAAAAGTGGTTAAATGTTTTAAAAAATTTAACCCATAATTTTCTTATTGAGGCTCCCAAGTTTCGAACTCACTCCATTTGGAAGATTTGACCCGAAATCACCACACTAAGTCCACTTCACCACTGTACCTCTTTCAAATTTTAAATGAGATATATATTATTTATAGTATATACACTCAATATTAATATAAAAGTATATGTATAAATAAATATATTTATTAAATATAGTCAAGTAAATATATATAACTTGGCGATTATTTTATTTTTTTTTGCTACGGCATCAGTTGCCGACACAAAAAGGTCTAATTTTTTACGTCGGCACAAATTTGCCGACGCAAAAGGGCTATGCCGACGCAAAAGGTCTATCTTTTGCGTCGGTAAATTCAACTGACTCAAGTAATGCTATCAAATATTAATTTTTTGTGTCGGCCAACGGTGCCGACGCTAAAGTGTTGGTATTTGTGTCAGTAACTCTGTGCCGTCTCAAAAAGACTAACTTTTGCGACGGTAAAACTTGCCGACTCAAAAAACCGACTCAAAAGGCCGTTTCATTAGTAGTGGCCTTACATGTTGGGATTGTTAGTCTGCCCCAACACGTGGTATTGAAAATTAGTCCGTTTGTATTAGAGGAGTAATTTACTTGTTTACCCTATCATCTTCTCCTCTCCTCTCCTCTCTCTCTGTTCTCTTATCATATATATATATATATATATGCATATTTCATTCGGTTTTCTCACCAATCAAACAGAAGTGCAAACAAATTACAAATTAGATTAGTAAAATTGAAGAGTGATGCTCCGATCTTTGACTAAATTAGCCAAAAGAGATACAAATCAAAAGACTTATATGATATGAAATTATACAAAATTGAAATTTGCAAGAAAAACAAAATCACGTTGACTGTGAAGATTGGCGTCGTCGTTGACGATAATGATCGGCGTCGTTGCGTCATCGTCGTCGTTGACGGTGAAGATCGGTGTCATCATCGTCCTTGTAGTGATGCTCTGTTTTTTTTATTAACAGAGAAGGCAAAGATGATAATGAATGAACAATGAACCAATATTTAAGTGAAAAAAATCTTTCAATCCACTATCTAAAACCATGAAATGGTTAAAATCGTGGGTTGGGCTGAATTGTTTTCATAATTCAGTTTTATAAAAATAATTTAATATACTAATATTTTTATAAAAATAATTTCATATAATTATGTTTTATAAAAATAATTTAATATACTAATATTTTTATAAAAATAATTTAATATAATTGTGTTTTATAAAAATAATTTAATATAATAATATTTTTATAAAACATAATTTTTAATATTAAAATATATCACAAATAAACACAATTTTTCATAATCCACTCACTAATAATTTCCAAATTTCATAATAATGTAACAAGGGTATTTATGGAATTTAACTAGTTAATCTCACTCCTATCTCTCAAAACAAACAGGAATTATTGCTAGTCCACTAGTTATCAAACAAATACAAATTTCTTAGTCCCCTCACTAATAGTCTCCTTATTAACAGTCTCCTCACTAATAATCCCCTCACTAACAATCCAACCCAATCTACCTCTGAAAACAAACGGACCTAAAGGACTCTAACTAAGCCAAAAAAATAACAACGTATTATGATTTGCTTTTTTTCTCTCTCTCTTCTTTATTGTTTTTTTTTATATTCTACATTTCTAGGCAACCGATACAATTTGGCAAATCCATTTGGTGCAACTGTACACTGTGTTAGATCCTTGTTAGTTTTTAGGTTGTATCTTGGAGTTATTTGTGATCATTAGAACCTACACGGAGGGAGCGCATAACGACTTTAGGACAACGTTTTTGACGTGTCTCTCACAATTACACAGGCTATTTTCTTCTTCTTCTTCTTCTTCTTCTTCTTCTTCTTCTTCTTCTTCTTCTTCTTCTTCAGTATTATGTTATATACATATATTTAATTTTATCAAATTGTATAAAACATATTTTCAAGATCTGTTTTTGTTTAATATCATTATTTTATAAAATTGTTTTAGAGAATTTATTTTTCAATTTCCACAATAGGAAATACAATCTATGTTTGGTTTCAGCACCACCGACGACAATGGCGTATCTGAGGGAGTTCGATGTTGCCCTTCATTTTCAACCTAAATATGATTCAAGAATAAGAGAGATGTGTAAAATAAATAAATGTAAAAAAATTAAAATCAAACAATGTGGTTTTAATTAGCAATTAGTTTCAACCCTCAATTCGTACTACTTTTGATGTGGCACACTCTTATGAAAGAAAACTACAGATTGCATTAGCCTCTGTTTGGGAAGTGGGTTGACTTTTTGGCTTTTTTGACTATTTGAGTCTGGGCTCAAAAGCTTGGTTTGGGAAGGATTTTTTGACTTTTTTTTGTGAGAGAAGAGTGTAATGATTATGGGTTAGATGTGATATTTTGTTTGTCATGGCTCAAATAGCCTATTCTGTCTTTTGTGGCTCAAAGAGCCAAAAGAGCCCAAATGAACCTTTCCCAAATGAACCCTACAAACCAACCAGTACAGGAGATTTGGACTCGAGTTATATGTATATATAAGATTTAACATATTTAAAAATTAGTTAAAACATTTTTAAATTTTGTATAAGGACAAGGGAGACCTTAGGGAGTTGCTCAAGTGATCATAAAAAAGGGCATTTCGGGATCAACCTGAATGAGATTTCAGGTTCAAAAATGATCATGCATTGTAATTAAATATTAATATATTACTAACTGTTATCTTCTTCCAAAAAAAAAAAAAACAATAGTCAATCCTAACTCTTGTTGCATCCTTTTTTTTTTATTATTTATTTATTTGAAAAATAATAAAATAGTTTAATCACATCAAATCAAACACATCTAGAAATAAACAAGCCAAATAGTGGGCTATTCAAAGATTTTGAGTTTTAAAAAATAAATTTTTGAGGTTTTAATTTATATTTTTTTTATTTTTAATGACTTTTGTAAAATTATTTTTGTCAATAAATTTTTAGATGAATCTAATCTAAATATAAATATTTGTGAAGAATTTTAAAAAAATGTAATAAATACGAAAAAGATATAAAAATATATTGAATTTTTATATATATATATATATATTTGTATTTTTTAATATTTAATGATTTTTTAAAGATTTTTTTCATAAGTTATATATTTTTTAAGTGTATTTAAATTAAGTGAATCTAGAAAGTAAAAAATATTGATTAAAATATTTAAAAAAATTATTAAAAACAAAAAATTACAAATTAAAAACTCAAAAACTATTTTTGAAAATTCTAAAACCAAACAGAATGTTTCAAATGATTTCCTTGTATTTTAAGCTAATCTCAAATGTGTTTTTATAGCGATTATGGTTTAGATCCGCCCCATTTGATATTCTGGATTTGGGTTTTATCATCTTATATGGTTGATCATGTTTTGTTTCTCCTTATTGCTCATTGAGTTTGGTTATTGGAGTGTCTCAGTTGCATTTGGAATAGGTTGGTAGCTTGTTTTTCAAACCTGTTGTTGTTTAGAATTTTGCTTCTTCGCTTGAGAGGTGATTTCTACGCTCAAGCGATTTTTGTGAATTTTCAGTACTTTTGCAGGTTTGCAGAACTACTAAGAGATGGCATTCTTCGCTCGAGCGGTTTTTCTTGCGCTCGAGCTATGGTCTTCTGTCTGTAAAACTTTTGAGAGTTGGTATTTTTCGCTCGAGTAGTCCTACTTATTGCGTCTGGTCGCTCGAGCAATACTTCTTACGCTTGAGTGGTTTGCGCGTATATTAGTTTGTAAAAATCACTTTTTGAGTCACTTTTTCATCTCTCTCTCTCTTTATAATTATTTTAAGACCCTAAGTTAAGACCCTTTCTCTTTAGAACTCACATTCTCTCTACAAATACACCTAGATCTGTTGATTTTTTTACCCTAATCCATTTGATAAAAAGGTAAAGCTCACCTAGAGCTTTGTTCTAATCGAAACAAAGTTGGATTTTGGCCTCGTTCTGGTTTCTTCTTTCTCTCTTGTGTCTTCTAAGCTTGAGGTAGGGATATCTTTGGACTTTCTTATGATTTTTAACTTAGTTATTTGTGTTTTTGAAACAACATTGTGATTTGAAAATTTTTGAACAAATTTAGGATTTTAGTTTGAAATCAAAAGAGGGGTTCTTAAATGAATTGTTGAAAATTATTGAAGAAATGTATTTATTGTGGAGTTATGATGAAAATATGGATTTTTATCTTTGGGATTGATTCATAAAGAAAAAAAGAATTTTGCCATAAATTTATTGAATGTTAATTTTGTATAGATAAATGGAATTGATGTTGGATTTGTGAAATTGGATTTACATTGACGAGCATGGCGGAGTTGGATATGTATTATCACTTCCATCTTGACATTATGGAAAGTATAACCTTATTGGAAATCTATTTATCTGTTCAGAGATATTTGTTTTGGACTATCGGTGGAGAATAGCTATGGTTATCGTAGAAGTTGCATGAGAACTAGGATAGTTGAAACTACTTTCTCCTCCATTTGCATTGGGCATTGTTGCATATTTAACACATTGAAAATGTCTATTTTTTGAGAAAAAAGTTTGGGTATGAGGTGTGGTTACGGTATTATGTTGGTGTCCTTGATGAAAGTCTAAAAACCTGCGCGGTTAGGTGTCCAGCCTTCCGGTTAATACTGGTAAAAATGACAATTGATAGTGCTTGTATAACTTACTTGCAGACATGTACCTAAAATTCTCAGTGTTGTATCCACTACCCTATTTTCTATTATAAAAGAAATGATTTATTGAATTGTGATATAGACTCGGTATTGTATGGTTTTAAAATGATATATAAAATTTTTCGACATGGGCATTGCATATGCGTTCACCTTATATCTTTATTAAGATTCATAAACTCTGTTAGAGTATTTTTACTAGACTTTGGCTTCATCTTATATGGGAAAATCATTTTCAGGTGCTGATGATATGCCTCCGCCAAGGACGTAGCTTGGGAAGAACTTGGAGTTGAAGGCCATTTTTTGTGTTAATTGTTGTATTTATTTTGTACAAGCGTAGGGCTTTAACTGTATTGAGGTTGAACTTATTTTGTTGTAATCAAGCATTATCTTAGAAGGTTGTAGCCATTAGGGCATTTATTATTTTTTTAAACTTCTATTTCATATCTATTGTTATGGCACATGCTATAGATTCATGGTTAGAATTTATGAATGTATAACTGCATGTGTTATCTTATGTATAGCTGGAATCATAGGAAATGGAAGAGTATTACACATATTGAATGCCTTGTCATGTATTTATTATTGAATGCCTTGTCATTTATTTATTATTACACTTTATTGTTATATTTTCGGGGTGTTACAATTTTGATTGAAGATGATCTTAAATTAAATTGGAATAGATTATTTTTTTATGTAATTTGAAAGTTTAAAATGCATTACAATTATCGAGCAAAGTTGGAACCCAATTTAAAAAATTAATGAGTTTAAAATATATTTATTTATATATGGCCTGTTTAGTAACCGTTTCGTTTTTAATTTTCAGTTTATATTTACAAAAAAGTTAAAAATTATCATAAAAACTTGTTTGATAATTTTTTTGATTTATAAATAGTTGTCTAAGTTTGTAAATTTGAGAAAAAAATACATAAACTCAAAAAATGAGTTTACGTTGATTTTTAAACAGAAATTTAAAAATTTGACTAACAATTTTTTTTTCAAATACTTTTTTTAAATTATTATTTTTTCAAATACTTTTTTTTTCAATTATTTTTTTTTTCCAATTATAATGTGTATGATCCCATTGTCATGAATAATAAAAAATAAAAATAAATATTTTAGGTCTGAATAAACATATTTTTTAGTTTATGTTTTTAAATTTTTTTAAACATTTTGTTCAAACTAAACACGTTTGTAGTTTATATTTTTCTAAAAATAAACAAAAACTAGTTTATAAAATTTTTGTAAACATAAATAAAAAACGTAAACGTTACCAAACGCTACTATAATAAATTGATCTTAAATTAATTTTTAGTAAATCAATTAGGAATGGTTTATTGATTTCATTACCTACAAATCTCACAAGTTTTTAAAAAAAGGTTGGGTTTCTTTCAATTCAAATTAGAATTTGACCGTCATATTTGGGCTTGTGCGCTCTACAAGTTCCATCTCGATAATTCAAATTGTTTATTTACATGGGCCTCTGTGTATATCATTATTACAAAAAATTAGGTCAATTCGATTATCGCAACATTTTTTTTATTTTATTGTGCTTGTCTCTAAACAAATAAATGATAAGTGTGTTTTTAAAAATAAACGCAATAAAATAACATGGTTATGATTATGGGATCAACTTTTATGTGTAATATACACAAAAGTCTTTATAAAATAAACGGTTTAAATTATTGAAACAGAATTCATGATGAGTCCAACAAACCTAAACATGATGATCAAATTCATATTTGAACTCGAGATAACCAATGTTTGGATTTTTGCAATTATTTAATGTAAACAATCATCTAATATACATAGTACTTTGAGTCCGACACGTGATACTCTAGGATATTATAATTGGTGAAGAATATGGAGCTTATGATTTTGTGTTAGGTGATTAAAAAATATAAGGAGACATGATGAATGATGATTAGTGAAGGAGTATGAATACGTGGTGTTTCGAGAATACCCAATAATTTTATGTGACAATGAGTATTGTGAATAATAAAATTATTAGTGTATTGATATTATATTAGAATATAAAAATAGATTTATTTGAGTACTAATGTGGTGGTATATATTGGTTGTGATTAAAATTATTAAATTACGTAAAAGCTGTCGTAGTATAAAATGTGACTTCATTATTTTTATAAAATGAGAAGCAAAATAGTATTTTGACACCTAATTTTATTAAATTGAATTAGCAATCTCACCTCCTCCCATGTGGCTATTACCCTTCATCGGATTGTAGGATAAGAAAATAAATGAAATAATTTTCAGCTTTTATCTAAATGAGAAAAGAAAAAAATGATTGTATTTTCTCACTATTATATTTGGATGAGTAAGAAAGCAAAGCATGTGAAAAAGAGATACGAATGATAATTTGTTTTTCTTTGTATTTTAAGGACAATCTTGGTATTATAAATATTTTATAACCAATTAATTTGTTTCTTATCGAATCTCACAACTTTTAATGAGAAATAAAATAGATTTAGCAAGAAAGTTTATTTTTCACCATTTCTTATCATCTCTCACTTGATTCACAAACTAAACATGAGAAAAGAGTTTTATTTTTTTTATCATTTCTCACTAAATTATCCTATTTAAAAGGAATGTAGTCTATTTTATTTTTTTCAACCAAATATAATTTACCATATGATTACTAATCCGATTTCCTTGTCTATGAAACTAGACAAACATAACCTTAAGGTTTTATTCAGGCCAACATTTGTGTTATAACAATTAGAAAACCTTTTTATTTTTGACGGCAAATAAAAACGGCGTCGTTTTCAAACTTGTCTAACAGCAAAACAATGAAGGGAAAGAGAGTGGTGTTTTGAAAAGTTAGTGTTTTGATTTTTTTATTAATTTTTTTGGCAAAAAGTTGGATTGTTTTGAATAAAAAAATTGACTTTTTTGATTAAAAAAAGTTGAAAAACTAAAAAATTGGTTTTTTTTTTTTTGTTTTTTTGTTTTTTTCTTTCAGTAAAATGACAAATTGATTATAAAATCAAAAAAAATAAATTCAAACAAAATATTATATCAAACTTTATAATCATTTTATTTTTTTTTTTATAAACATCACATTCAATCATAAAAAAATCTAACTATCTTTTTAAACACAAATTTTTTTTTTTCCAATAATATTCTATAACTAAAAAAACTGTAAAAAAATTCACTTTCCAAACATTCATGTAATGATGCCGTTTGGCAAGGTTTTAGTTCGAATTATAAAAAAAAAAAACAAAAACAAAAACAAAAATAAAGTTAAATAAGTTAATAAAATAAAATATTATATTTAAATTATAATTATTTTATTTTTTTAAAAAAATTAAAAAATTCTTCAGGTTAGATTAATAATAATAATAAAAAAATCATTTTCTCCAAACGAACCTAATATGAAATGAACCAATAGGAAATGAGTGTTTTAGTGTGACGATCCGCAACGTATCTCAGAAAACCCATCTCAGTCGTCAATTCGATACAGAGAAAACACATCAGAAGCACCTCTCCACCGTACGATTCTGTTCTAAACAAACACGGTAAAAGTCAATCTTGGCCGCCTAACCGCCTAGTAACTTCGAAACTCCTGATTAAGGTCACGTTCCCCAGTTTTACCTTCCCCGTTTTTGGATAAATCATTTTCTGTTTGTTTCCAGGGAAAGTATAATTTTCTCGCTCCTAAAGGATATTCGTTTCTCTTTCGGTTCAATCTAACACCACACCCCGGTATGCGTCTACACCTATAGATTTTGATCTTCGATTCTTTCGAGTGTTTATATTCTGGGATTGAAATTCGCCATACGTTTGATATGATTCTGCTGTTAGGGTTTTTTTTGAAATCGGTTCCTGTATTATAGGTAGCGATTGAGATCATGTAGTTTGAAATTTTCGTTTGATACCTGACATGTGATGTTCTCTGTGTGGTTGCTGAGAAAATCTCACGAACAAGAAAGAAAACTCTCTTCTTTTTTTGGGGTGTCCTTTAATTTTGGAAGCCCTAACATTTGATAATTAAGGTTTTTAATTCTGGTTATTTTGACAACAATGAAATCTATCAACTTTTAGGGGAAAATGAGTTGAGAAAGAGAGGGTTTTTCCTTTTGATTTGAATTGAATTGTTTGTGAGGTATTTGATTTTGTATAGAAAATTCAGATGGCTCGTACGAAGCAAACTGCTCGCAAGTCGACCGGAGGCAAGGCACCAAGGAAGCAGCTTGCGACCAAGGTTCTATTTTGTTCTTTATTGTCATTCAATTTAATGAATATTGTCTTGGGTATCGATTTTATATTGTTATATTTTTTATGGGGATTGTAATGTTTGTCAATTTGTGAATTTGTTTTTTCAAAATTTGTGTTTGATTTTTCAGGCTGCTCGCAAGTCTGCCCCAACTACTGGAGGAGTGAAAAAGCCGCACAGATACAGACCCGGAACTGTTGCTCTTCGGTTCGTGGTTTAAACTATGTTTTTGTGAAATCCTAGATTCAATTATTGGTGTTTTTGATTGTTAAATTTATGTGATTTATATATATGATGCAGTGAAATTCGCAAGTACCAGAAGAGTACTGAACTTTTGATCAGGAAACTGCCCTTTCAGAGGCTTGTTCGTGAGATTGCGCAGGACTTTAAGGTGCTTTGATCTACTCTAATGTTGTTATGGTTTCTAGGTTACTTGCTGTTGTATGTGGTGTTTGGTATTATTATCTATACTATCTTCTATACTTGCTATTGTAAACTGTATAGCCTAGAATACTTTTGAAACTTTGTCACTACTTCAATCTCTTTGAAATTGCCCTAATGTAACTGCCTTTATTAGCCAATTTCAAAATTTGTAACTTATCTAGCCCTAATAGCGCATGGTGTGCACACCTTTTTTGTGTTTATAATGTTAATTTGACATTGGGGTATGTGACATGGATTATAATGCCCCTCTATTCTTACAAATTCAAGTTTTGGTTTTAACCTGTAGATCATAAGGTAAAGTTATAGATCACGGAGTTTGATTTTTCGCCAAATTTACTTGGCAATAACCCAAGACATTTGAGAACTCTGTTTAGACCCTTGGGGCAACCCCGCGGCTTGTGCCTAGTAATTACTAGACATGTATGTGATGGTGTGGGGATTTTGGTTGTGCATTTGTGGTGTTGTAGATATGGGTTTATGACTGCTTTTTAAATTTTATTATCATTATTATTATTTTATGGAATCACTGAGCTTTTTGGGCTGGCTTTGAATGTTGTGTTTGAATGCAGACTGACCTGAGGTTCCAGAGCCATGCAGTCTTGGCATTGCAGGAGGCAGCAGAGGCATACCTTGTTGGGTTGTTTGAAGATACTAATCTTTGTGCAATTCATGCCAAGCGGGTCACCATTATGCCTAAAGATATTCAGCTTGCAAGGAGAATTAGGGGTGAGAGGGCTTAGTTTCTTCGTAAATGTTGGGCACTAGAGGCGAAAGTTAGTTAATTGTCTTTGATGATGTTTTGAACCCTTTGAATTGTTTTTTTTTGCGTGGTTAGCTGTTTGACTTTAATATGGATTTTTCTTTTCCTTCCCTGTGGATGATTGGTAATTTGGTAGAAACTATAAATGTGAAATTATGATATTGTCGATTAATATACCAAGTACCCTATTGTTCAGTGTATTCTTTTGGTTTCTCTGGATCTGTTTTGTTTGACAGGATATCGTCTTTGTCAAATTTGTAGTTCTTGTGTTTGGTGGTTCTTCGTTTTTATTTGTGTTTTAGCTGTTGTGTTGCATTCAGTGTGCTTGTGCACAAATTCAAGTGGAAGAAGATTCAGTGTTTTGGACATAATGATCTACAACAGATACATGCCTTGAGCATTACATTTAGATGTCATAGCAACACACTGCAAAAATGACTCGATTAAGAGATGAGATCTCTGGATCATTATTTGCCAACTTACTGTAGTGGTTCAGCTTACTTTCAGTCTGAAAAAAGCTTGAATGGTGGGCATTTTTTGGCCCAGGTAATTCATTGTATGCAAAATATGCATGAAGGTCTGTCATTGTTTCTGCATCATTCAGAAATGAAATTTATTTTATGCATGCAATGCAATGCAATGCAAAACTATTGAATATCAAGTGGGTAGCCATTCAATGCACACGATGTCCTAAATCTGCATATAAGCGGAATGCACCTGAATGTTGGTGGTTAAGTATTTGCTTACATGATGATGAAAATATCTCAATAGTATAAAAATGGATCAAGTAATCAAATATTGACCAAAATAGGATTTGCTTTATAAGCAGCTGTTGCACTGACTCGTGCTTCCTATCCCCTTCTTCACCACCTTGTAAGTTTTTCTTGATGATGATATATTAACTTTAAACAGTGCATTGTCTGGAAGTTACAATTTTGAACACAAGTCCCATCGGTTGCTTCAATAAATTAACGAAGCCAGTCCCACAAAGAAAACTCGCATCAATTCACTGTACCCACGTTTCCTGGGTATGTACCCAAGAGATCTCTTTGAAGGTTATGCAATTAAACAAGTCCAATAGAAGAGAAAATACTAGGAAGATATACAACATTCGTTTGGAAATGACTTTTAATTTTTTAACTTTTTGGCTATTTTAGGGTTAAAAATACTTGTTTGGAATGAATTTTTTGACTTTTACAAAAGAAAAAATGAAATAATTATAGTTTAGATGTGATATTTTACTTATTGATTTTTTAATTTATTTTATTTTTTTGTGACTAAAATAATCAAAAAGCCCGTGCCAACCATAGCTACATAGCATCAGCCTTAAGGATGCTAATGCCATTCCACTAAAAGAAAAAAGACTAACCAAGCATTTATCCTAACAATGTATAGGAATTTTGTATTGATTCTGCTACAAGAAAGACATTAGAGTCCAGAATTGCACGGGGAAGGTACCCCAATACCATTTGACACTAATATCAGCTCCCAGAAGTATCCAGACAATCACTTTGCACCATGTAACTGGGGAACTAGGATACTTTCCAGGCATCTCCAAAGATATTCATGCACTACATTGGCATTCATAAGGAAAGAGTACGACAATCCCACAAGCAATAATCTCTTATCATGTGATATATATAGAAAATTTACGCCACTGCTCAAGTTCATGTTTTTTGGTGACCTGATTCTGTCACAAAAAAGCCAAAGCCAGAAAAAAAACAAAAAAATAATAATAAAATAAAATAAAATAAAAAATATTGATGGAAAATGAGTTCCATGCAAGTGAAGACTGTCAATTCCTTTGTTACAAGAAACAGAAACAAATATGTTTTTGGACTCAAACTAGATACAATAAAACAAAAAAATTTATTAACCACATTAAATAGCAACTTCTCTTGATATTGCTCGGTTCTTATTCAAGATATTCATCCAGAAAGCCCAAGCAACTTGGATACAATGGCAGGAAACAAAATATATTTAAGTTCTTCAGCAGGTACCATTTATAATGGACCTGGAAAGATACCATTCTCCCTTTGCTCGTTCCATCTCTCTACCTGCATTTGTAAGCCATACAACAAAGTCAAATTTCACTTTCAGCAACATTAGAGGAAAAAAAAAAAAAAAATCATAATGTTCCATGAGGCTCCAATTTGATTAGTTTTTACAAGTTAGACAAGATCACAAGAGCATATGCAAATTTCATCAGTCATATCAACATGGCTACATGGTTGAAACTAATTCCAACACAAAATTAGGTCGCAAATGCAAGCAAAATCACAAAATTCACAACATACCCATTCACCAGGGCACAAAGAGCGATAGTATTTCGCAAACTTGTTACACTCAGAAGCACCATCCCCTCTTGCAGCTACACACCTGAAAAAGACCAGACCAAAAAAAAAAAAACCAAGATAAAAGTGTGCCAAGTGGTGTGTAAGTGTATAGTTTAAGAAACACATAATTAGGTAACTCAAGTATCTAGATTGACTCACCGATGATACTCAATGTATCGGGTAAAACAATGCCTAGTTTGATTTGTGGTTGGGAAACGGAAATCTGCTGGTGCTGTCTCAATCTGGTATCCAACAACAGTACACAAGGAAGAGTGGAAAGTAGTACACTGCTGATGCAAGAAAGAAAACAAGAGTGAAAGATCATGGTCCTTTCAAGCTTACCTTAATCTCTGGTGTCTGTTCAACTTCTTGAGTGATGACTTCCTCGAAGGTGGAATTTGCAGGGTTTTTCGCCTCAGTTTCTTCGGTAGGCTTTGTAGCAATATCCAACTTCCCTTCTTTCTCCTTCAATAAATATTGCTGCAATTCAAAGCATCACACAAGAAGGTTTTACCATGAGCAAGCAATAATGAGCCCACAGAAGGTGTGAGCGAGTATGTAACATGCACAGGTTCCTCTCATGTTCTCACCTTCTGAGTAATTGGCTACCTGGTATTATATATTCCAAAAATTACATATACTTGGGCCAAGTGTTTTTTTTTGATCAGCAATACTTGGGCTAAGTTTGAGAGACCTCACTTTGTAGACAAAACATATTATTGTTAGCTAATCACTACTGCCAGCCGATAACAATACCATCTTAAACTACATAGACTTGGTTCTTCTAGCCTAAAAAGATTGATTAAACATTATTTATCCGAGCAATACAAAAAATATATCTATATATATTTATCACAATAAAAAAGAAACAAAAAAAAAGAAGGTGCAAGTAGCCTTTTATTAATGTGCAGTTTTTTATTTTTATTTTTATGTTAGAATGTATCTAAGAACTAAGCAGAAATGTACACAACAAAATGCAATTAGCCTACTCAGGGAGAAACACTATTTGCAATACAAGGAAAGAGTCCAGCAACTCAATGGAAAACTGAGAGAGAGGTTCAGCAGCCTCCATAAGCCTAAGACAAACAGGAATACTTTGTATAAATATATTAATCATAGTTCAATATAAAAAAATATTTCCTAGAAATATATGTGCAGCAGTAACACTTTGTATAAAAATATTAGAGGGTGAGATATACAGAAAAGATAAGAAAACACCAGAAAAATGATTATACATCAGTCTATTGTAAAAAGCATGTCCTATAAACATGGTTGTTAGAATTGTACGATTCGTGATTCGATTCATACGATTCAATAAGTGTTTCGATAAAAATAATTTGAATCATGCTATTGAATCGGAAATTGAGTAAATTGTGCAATTTAATTTGCGATTCACAATGATTCATTACAATTTTTGTTTTTATTTATATAATGCATGAAATGACATCATTTTTGCCAAACTATCAAAATTTATAGAAGCTAAGAAGCACGGACACATCTTCGGAGGCAACGGATGGGTGTTAACACGCAGTGGACACGTGTCAGACACTTTACCTGGCGTGTCCCCCCCCCCCCCCTCTTTCTTTTTCTTTTTTTTTTGAATTTCTTCAGCAAAACATGCTTGGGACACTCTTGGACACGTTGGAGACGAAGAGAGAGAAACCCTAACCCATAGACAGAGAAATAGAGAAACAAAGAGACAGAGAGAAAGAGAAAGGGTGAAGAAGAACCTGTTGAAACCCTAGATTTAAGGTATGTTTTTTTCTTCATTTTTCTTCTTCGTTCTTTTCTTCTGCGTTTTTCTTCTTCTTTCTCCAATTCTTCTGTCCCTCTCTCTCTCTCTCTCTCTGTGTATGTCTATGTGTTCTCTCTCTTGCTTCCTCGCTATGTGTGTTCGACTCTCTCTTTCGCTTTCTCTGTGTTCGATTCTCTCTCTATCTCTTTGTTCGACTCATCTTCTTTGTTCGACTCTCTCTCTCTCTCTCTCTCCGACTTTCTTAGTGTTGACTCACACCTTCTTATCTCTCTCTCTCTCTCCCTCTCCGTTTCTTTTATTTATTTTGGATATTAATTTGAAATAAATTATTTTTATTTATAAAAAAAATAATTTATGAATGAAATTTGATGTTAAAGTAAATAAATAAAATAAATAAATAATATATATATTTAATTTTTTAGGTATATTTTATTTATAAATAATATATATAATTTTATTTATATAGATCATATATATTTTTTTAATTTTACGTATAACAAATAAATAAAATTATATATATTGAGTGTGTCCCTAGCGTGTCGTGTCCCGTGTCCGTGCATCATAGTATAGAAGAGATTAATTTTATCGATATACGTGATTTTACTGTTGTTGGTGGAGCCTGAAACAAGACTAAACCTAATCAGATTAGGAAAAAGAAACAAGAAAATTAGTGTTTGGTTAGATTTGGACTCTAAACTATTTCCTTGTTGGTTGAGATTTTTCCTTCTTAATTTAGGTTTGGGTTTCCTTATTACTTTAGGATAGGGTTTAAGGCTCGACCTATAAATACACACATGTAGCTCTATGTTCTAAATTCATTCATTAGTTTTGTGATCTTAGAGAGAGATACACAATAGTGAGAGTGAGAGATAGACCATTGTAGAGAGAGAGTTTGTGAGATTGAGTGTGAGAGCTCTTATAACTCCTTTCATATTGATCTTGGTAAAATCCGCAATGACTCCATAGACGTAACTCGTGATTTGGGTGAACCACGTAAATCTCGTGTTACTTTGTGAATTTGTTTTTTTCTAGTTCTTTTACTTCTCCGTTCTAGATTCGTTGTGTGCATGATTGTTAGCTTACATCTTGGAATTTGGTATTAATCATATATACCATAACAATTGGCATCAAAGCGTTGGTTCCTAGAGCAAGAACCATGGCAAACGAAGGCAAAATGAAGATTGAAAAATTCAGCGGTTCAAACTTCGGATTGTGGAAGATGCAGATAGAGGATTATCTCTATCCGAAGGATCTTTATCTTCCTCTTGCAGGAGTGGCCAAAAAAACAGAAATGATGAAGACCAGTGAGTAGGAGTTATCAGAAAGCCTTGGGTACGGTAAGGCTATCCCTTGCTGCATCAGTTGCGTTTAATATTCGCAACGAGAAGACAATCGAAAATTTGATGGCTGCTCTGTCATGAATGTATAAGAAGCCCTCAGCCACGAACAAAGTCCATCTGATCAAGAAGTTGTTCAACTTGAAGATGTCCAAAGGAGAAGTTGCGATTGAGCATATTAACGATTTCAACTCATTGATCAGTTAGTTGAAATCAGTTAGTATCTCGTTTGATGAAGAAGTCAAGGTCTTAGCATTGCTATCAAGTCTTCCTGAGAGTTGGAATTCGTTTGTTGTTGCAATGAGCAATTCCACCAGTTTGGCAAAGTTGACACTCGAAGAAAAGATAACGGTGAAAGCATTAGTTCGGCGTTGGGCAATTGAAGATAGAGGCAGGAAGCTGAACAAGAGCAGCAACAAGAAGAGGATCACAAGTAAATCAAGGAATGGTTTATCTCCGTCTCGACCAAAGTTTACATGCAGGTGTTGGGATTGTGGTAAAACTAGTCATGCAAAGTGGGATTGCAAAATGAAGAAACAAAATGACAATAATGAAGGTGAAAAGAAGTTCGTGAATGTTTTTGATGAAGAGGGTTATGAAGCATCAGTGGTCTTGAGAAACTTATGGAGAATCGAGAGTGATTGATTATGGTGTGTGTGTCGTTTCAAGTTACCTCACATAAGGAGTTGCTTCACAATTTTGTCTTGGAAACAATGAAGCCTGTAACATAATTGGCAAGGGTGAAGTACAAATAAGCTAGCTCAATGGAACAACTTTGAAAATCAATGAAGTTAGACATGTGCCGTGTTTGAAGAAGAATTTAATTTTTGTCAGTTAACTCACAGATTCTAGTATTGTGATGAT
Organism: Camellia lanceoleosa; assembly: GCA_025200525.1. NCBI lineage: Eukaryota > Viridiplantae > Streptophyta > Magnoliopsida > Ericales > Theaceae > Camellia > Camellia lanceoleosa. The sequence goes on from CM045766.1 coordinate 78,827,718, forward strand.
CTTCACTAGTGATACGTGGAAGATGACCAAGGGAGCCATGGTAGTGGCTCATGGAAAAAGGGAAGGTACTCTTTACGTGACATTGGGTACCTATAGTGCGATTATAGTAACATCATTAGAAGTCGAAATAAGCATATGGCATCACAGACTTGGCAGGACATATGAGTCAGAAAAGGATGAAGGTTTCGATGTCAAAGGGGAAACTACTAGGTTTGAAGTCTTTGAACCGGAATATCTGTGACGACTGCACCTTGGGAAAACATAAAAAGGTTAGTTTCATCAAGATCCCAAGAACTCAGAAATCAGAACAATTGGAGTTAGTTACATACGTGTGAGGACTATCTCCGGTAAGATCTCTTGGGGGCTCTAGTTATTTTGTCACCTTTATTGATGATGCTATGCGTAAATTGTGAGTATATTTTTTGAAGAACATATCTGATATGATTGACATCTTTAAAAAGTGGAAAGCTTTAGTTAAGAATGAGACAGGTTCAAAGTTGAAGTATCTCAAGTCCAACATTGGTGTGGAGTACATAGATGGCGCCCTAGAAAAATATTGCGTAGAGAACGGAATTCAACATGTGACCACAATTCTGGGCAAACAGCGGCAAAATGGTGTGGCTTAGCGCATGAATTGAACAATTTTGGAATGTGCTAGGAGCATGAGGATTAATGCTAGGTTGCCAAAACAATTTTGGGCAGATGCAGTGAGTACATCAGCATATCTGATTAACAGAGGTCCCTCAGTTCCCTTGAATTGTAGAATCCCTCAAGAAGCGTGGACTGGTAAAGAGGTAAATTTGTTGCATTTAAAAATATTTGGTTGTATCTCTTATGTTCACATTGATTCTGATAAAAGAAGCAAATTACATCCCAAATCTCGTAAATGCATCTTTATCGGGTATGACTTTGATAATTATGGGTACCAGTTTTGGAACATGGAAAATAGGAAAATAATTAGAAGCATGGATGTGGTGTTTAATGAGTCTGTCATGTACAAGAATAGACTTGATGACAAGACTAAAGAACCTAAAACGGTTAAACTTGAGGAGATTTTTGATAGTGATATGTTAAAACCTCCAGACACTAATGTACAGTTGACACCACCCATTGAGATGCAAACTCCTCCTCCTCTTAGGTGGTCGACAAAAGAAAAGAAACTTATTGATCGTTATTCTCCTTCCTTACGTTATCTATTGTTAATTGATAATGGTAAACCAAAATGTTATGAGGAAGCTTTACAGGTCGAACAAGGAAAAAGTGGGAGCTTGCAATGGATGATAAGATGGAGTCTCTAGCGGTGAATCAGACTTGGGAACTGGTACAATTGCCCAAAGGTATTGCATTGCACAATAAATGGATTTACCGATTGAAAGAAGGACCCGATGGCACCAAGCGATACAAGGCCAGAATGGTGGTGAAAGGTTTCCAACAAAAGGCAGGTATCGACTATACCGAGATTCTCTCATGTGATAAAGATTTCTACAATCTATACTGTACTTAGCAATGTTGCAGTTGAAGATCTGCATGTAGAGCAGTTCGATGTTAAAACTGCATTCCTTCATGGTGATTTGGAAGAAGATATTTACATGCATCAACCCTAGGACTATGAGGTGGTTGGGAAAGAAAATCTGGTATGTAAATTGAAGAAGAGTTCGTATGGGCTGAAACAATCGCCTAGACAATAGTACATGAAATTTGATACACTTCGTATTTAATACTTCTCTTGTACATAGATGATATGCTTGTTGCAGGTTTAAGCATGGATGAGATTTCAAATCTCAAGGAGGAATTGTCCAAAGAGTTCACAATGAAAGATTTGGGTGCTACAAAACAAATCTTAGGGATGTGAATTAGTAGGGACAGGAGAAAAAATAAACTAAAGCTATCGCAGGCCAAGTACATTAAAAAAGTACTCAAGAGATTCAACATGAGTGTGCAAAGCTTGTATGCACTCCATTAGCAAGCCACTTTAGATTGACGAATGAATAAGGTGCAGTTACATATGAAAAGTGAGAATACATGGTGAAGGTACCATATGCTTTAGCTGTTGGCAACTTGATGTATGCCATGGTCTGTACGAGACTGGACATTGCCCATGCAGTGGGAGTTATTAGCAGATTCATGAACAATCCCAGGAAAAAGCATTGGAAAGCTATTAAGTGGGTATTTAGGTATCTGAGAGCTATGAGTGATTTGGCTATCGGGTATAGCGGCACATAAATAAGCTTGCTTGGGTATGTTGATTCTGATCTAGTGGGTGACAGTGATAGTAGGAAGGGCACAACAGGGTATGTGTTTACTCTTGGTAGTACTGCAATAAGTTAGGTCTCTCAGTTGCAGAAGATCCTGACTATCTCAACCACAGAGGCAGAGTATGTTGCAACTACAAAAGCTTGCAAAGAGATAGTATGGTTATAGAGTTTCTTAGGTGAATTGGGGAAGAAGTTCGATGATTGCAAATTGTACAATGACAGTCAAAGTGCAATACATCTTGCGAAGAATTCCGTGTTTCATTCAAGAAAAAATCATATTGATATCAAGTACCATTTTGTTCGTTCACTCTTGGAAGATGGAAAGTACACAAGTGAAAATCCTGTAGATATGTTAACCAAGGTGGTTACAGTTGAGAAGCTGAAGCTATGTGCAACTTCAGTTGGCATCGGCACATGAGGTTGATGGTTCGAGTCATTGCGGTGTACTGTAAAGTTATGAGGTGAAGACTGTTTGTATCTTGATTAGTCTCTAAGTGAGATATTGTAGTTGGTGGAGCCTGAAACAAGACTAAACCTAATCAGATTAGGAAAAGGAAACAAGGATTAGTGTTTGATTATATTTGGACTTAAATTATTTCCTCGTTGGTTGAGGTTTTTCCTTCTTAGTTTACGTTTTGGTTTTGATTTCCTTATTAATTTAGGATTGGGTTTAAGGCTAGCCCTATAAATACACCCATGTAGCTCTATGTTCTAAGTTCATTTATTAGTTTCGTGACCTTAGAGAGAAATACACAATAGTGAGAGTGAGAGATAGATCATTGTAGAGAGAAAGAGTTTGTGAGATTGAGTGTGAGAGACTCTTGTGACTCCTTTAATATCGATCTTGGTAAAATCCACAGTGATTCCGTGGACGTAGCCCGTGATTTGAGTGAACCACGTAAATCTCTTGTGTTGCTTTGTGAATTTATTTTTTCTAGTTCTTTTACATTCTAGATTCGTTGTGTACGTGATTGTTTGCTCAAGTCTTGGAGTTTGGTATTAATCAGATATAGGTATACCATAACATTTACTTGTATATAAATATATAGTACATATATAATTTAATTATATTGATATGTACTTCATCTTAAACACTATATACACATATATAAATATATGCGTGTATTTATATATACACATATATAAAATTATATATTATATTAAATAAACAAATCTTACAATTCGCGATTTGACAACAATGCCTATAAATATGTGAGCAGACCAACTAAAATCGCTCCTGTGTGTGTGTTCTATAAACATTAAAGCATAAACCTCAAGATCTAAGCTACCAAGCATTCATGTTGTTCACCTCAGGTAGAATCTAGAGGCATAGATCCATATACCATACAGTGGTGGCTCCAGGATTTTGTTTTCTCAGGTCAATAAATTTTCACAAATTCTACAAAGAATTTTTTTACTCTTAACAGTACCTATTTTTAATAATTTGACAAAAACAATTTATATTTCTTAAAATCATAAATAAACAAAGTGTTTAAAACCCTCGTACTAACATTTTCCCAAAAACAGAAATATAGAAATACACAAACTTTAACATTGCCATTGATGAGTTTTTGTATTTTGAAATCATTGTATAATTGTTACATTATCAGTTTGTCAAATATCTTATTTTCGATATATGTTAAACAATGATTCATCCAATAACCTCCCATTATCAGTTTATCAAATATCTTATTTCGATATATGTGATTAAACAATGATTCATCCAATAACCTCCCATTCGATTGTGCAATCCATTCTTTATGAATTTCATTGCTAAAAATGTTATTTTCACTATTTTAGTCCTTATTGGTAAAAGCGATGAGATAAATCCTCCATACCAAATGTCTCCTATCATCTTATTCTAAACACTTGATCTATCACATGATCAAACTCTCCAACACTGATCATGTGGGTAGGAAAGAGTTTTGTGACAGTGACACAAGGGAGATTTGGAATAGGGACAATTTGCATATTAGAAAAAAGACAAAAATAATTTCAGATGCAAGTAAATTGAAGCTTCTAAAATTTGGTTTCAAGTCTTTGCAGCGGGTTCAATTAAAGGGGTCAATTTTCCTTAAAAATATAAATAAATCTTTTTTTTTTTTCTCTTTTCAAAACCAGTGTAATCAATTGATGCCACAACTCTATATGTGGAGCTGCCCCATATACGCCTCCACATGGATCTTTTATTAGACATATACTACAGAAAAAATAAGAGAGAGCAGACCTCAAAAACTAAAACCGCTTATTTGTCCTCTACAAACATTAACACTTTGTTTGGGAACTTAGGAGAGAAGAGAAAAGAAAAGAAATAATTATGCAAGTTAGGATAGAAAAGAAAAGAGAAAAAAAGACTGTCCCTTTTGTTTGGATAAATAGGAGAGAAAAGAAGAGAAAGGATAATGATTTATCTCCTATATTGTTTGGTTAAACTATATAAAAGAAAAGAAAAGAAATAATATCATGTTATATTCCCAAATTAACATTTTATAGGTGTTAGTCTTTTATTTCTTCAATATCTAAAATAGTAGTTTCGGTATTATAACAAAATGACTGTTTATTTTCTCTCCAAATCTCTCTACTTTTGGAGAGATTAAAAAAAAGGGTCATAAGAAAAATGAGTTTCTCTCCATTTATTCCCATTTCACTCCATTTCTCTCCTCTATCCAAACAAGTGATATGAACAAAAAAAAAAAAAGCATTTCTTTTATTTTCTTCCCAAATCACCTCATCCAAACAGCTGTAAAGCATGAATCTTTAGAATAAACCTACCAAACAATTCATGTTATTCACCTCTATTAGAATCTCAATGCATAGACCCATATGCCTTGACAGAGATCATCATGCAATTATGACTGCTAAAACGATAATTGAACGAATGCCCGTAAAACACTACACAAATATGATGACATCAAATCATAATTCCAAAAAATCCAAAGTGTCTGAATTTGTGTACACATCAATCTATGAATCAACAGCAGCCGATTCATTCAAGTAAAAGCCGATCGAAGGAAAAGCCAATGTCGATATAAAAAAAAAAAAAAATTGAAGTAAATTTCATCGAATCCACTCGAATTAACAAAAAAAAAAAAAAGAAAAAAAGAAAAGAAAAGAAGAAGATCAAATCGGTAATACAATCCGAGTTCAAAAAGCATTGCAACATTACAGCACACAGAGATACATTTGATAGTACCTCAGATAGGGTTAGGATTGTGGGGGTCTCGACTTTCGCCATGGATGATTGCAGAGGTTGTGGAAGTAGAAATTCGATAAACAATTGTTTTGTTAAGCTGCTCATTCTATATTTAATGGGCTCGCTAAGCCCATCAATTATATGGCTTGGGATCACAAGTTGGCCCATAAAATAGGCTTTTGTTGATTTTTGAGAAAAGTTTTGGGGAAAATTTAAAAAAAATTTAAAAAAAAATCAGGATTGAATTTTTAATTTTATTATTTTAAACTCTATTTTTTTTTCATTTAAAATTATTTTTTTATTTTCATTAAGTAAAATTGACGGAAAAAAAGTATTTTAATCATTAAACTCAACAAAAAAGAATATTTTAAACATTTTAATCATTAAACATTTAGATTTATTTTGTTACAATAGTCAAACTCTAAGTTTTTTTAAAAAAAATTTCTTATAGTATTTTTTTTTAATAAAGTCTATTTTTTCTCTTGAAATTTCATTGAATTTTATTACCATGTATTTATCTCTCTCAACATTACCCTATTAAAAAAATATATATTATTAGAATTCAATGAAAATTATATAAAAATAAAATAAAATAAAATTTATTGGATAAATATATTTTTTATATTTTAAAGCTCAATTGTAATTATAAACGAAGGTTGAGATGAGAATTTAAACCTCTATATAGGCCACGTCACCTTTTTACGATTTTATATATCTTTTCGTACAAAGTTAAAAAGTATATTCATTTAACACTTTCCAAACAACCACTTACTAGAAGGTGATGCTCACGAGTACAATTCGTACAGTACGTGTTTAGTGAGAGAGTTAAAATTTGATAAATAAAATTAAGCAATTATTCTTCAAAAGAAAATGGTTTATACCAAATAAATTTTAATAAACTTTAACCATAATCCCATACGATGAATGTTGATCCATTTAGTCTTAAAAGTTTTTTTATGAACCAATTAATCCTTTCAATTTTAGAAAGTTGTATTTATTTAATTTGGTACCATTTAAATTTAAGTGAATACTTTTTTGTGATTCATTTTCACAATAATATTCTAATTTGTTTTTGAGATAGGAATGGAAAGGTAAGGTGTTAAAGATTCTTTTTGGGGGAATTAGTGGCTAAAATGTTGGTTGTCAAGCGTTGAAATTTACACTTCTATTAGTGCGGTTTTTTGGTATTACATTAAAGTGTTACGTTTGAAAAAAGTTTTCTAAGAAATTTTTGTATGTTATATTGTTTGGAGTATTATATTTAGAAAAAAAAAAAGGGAAAAATTGGCCTAAGGTCCCTTCTTTACTTTTGATAGGAGGAAAGATCCAAAATAATATATTTTAATGGCTAAGGTCTATAAAATTTATTTTAGATTATAAAGTACCTAAATTACCCTTCCTTTATAACATAAATTTGTTTGAATATAATATTGTTGACTTAATTGATAGATTTTGAAAACCGAATTCGCAGGGGAGATTTTTTCGGAGTTTTCGTCGGAGATTTTAGTGGAGATTTCATGGTGAGATTTCGTCGAGATTTGAGTGGAGTTTGACGAGAAAAATTGCTACGATCGTGTTGATTTCGTCGGAGATTTCGTCGGAGATTTCATGGTGAGATTTCGTCGAGATTTGAGTGGAGTTTGACGAGAAAGATTGCTACGATCGTGTTGATTTCGTCGGAGTTTTGATTCTTTGTTTTTTAATCAATTTCAAGGAGTGTTGACAGTGTATTGATCACGTAGGTTTTTGAGTAGAGTTGAATCAGGTTTGTTTTCGATTTTAGATTCCACATGGAATTTGATTTTTGTTTTGAATTTTTGTTTCGAGAGAGGCCAGGTTTATAGAGTTGATTTTTATTTTTGGAATTAATTTTTTATTCTTTTGTTTTTTTGATCAATTTGAAATAGTGTTGACAGTGTAGTTGATTTTGATGTTTAGTGTTTATTTTTCATGCTCTGTTTTTTATCAACATGCTGATGAATGATAAGTTTTGTTCTATGTTTTTTCAAACCAGAGATTTGATTTTCTGCACTTTTGTTTGTGTAGTCTAGAGAAAATTATAAGTGCATATGGACATATTATTAGAAGTTTTTAATGGAGATAGAATATAAGAAAGTGAATGTAAGTTCATAAATTTGTGCAATAAAGTGAATATGAGATAGTATATAAATTTGTAAATTTCTCTGGCTTTTTCTATGAGTGCAATATCAGTGTAAAGTTCATATATAAGGTGTATATGATTTTTTTCTATGATTGTGTTTAGTAGTTAGCAGTAAATTTCTCTTTGTTTCATTAAGTTTCTGTGATTTTATTTTTTATCATCTTGAAGGTGAATATCAGTTTGTAGATGTGTTTTTGGACTTTTATTTTATGAATACAGACAAAGTTAGACAGAGACAATTGAATACAGACAAACTTTTATTTTATGAATACAGAAAATTATAATTTTTAGAAATTTATCTGGACTTTTATGTTGTTTTTGTGAAGTGTTTCTATGCTAAACAATTTTTTCCAGTTTTGTGAAGGTGAATATCAGTTTTGTTCTGTTTTTTTAAACCAGAGAAATTTCATTTTCTGCACTTTTGTTTTTGTAGTCCAGAGAAAATTTTAAGTGCATGTGGACATATTATTAGAAGTTTCTAATGCAGATAGAATATGAGAAAGTGAATGTAAGTTCACAAATTTTTCTGGACTTGTATTTGTAGTTCAGAGAAAATTGTAAGTTTGTTACTCACTTTCAGTTTGTAAATTTCTATGATTGTAAATTTCTCTGGACTTGGATTTTTTTGTATGATTGTGTTTAATAGTTAGCAGTAAATTTCTTTGTGATTCATTGAGTTTCTGTGATTTTGTTTTTTATCATCTTGAAGGTGAATATCAGTTTGTAGATGTCTGTGGACTTTTATTTTAAGTTCAGAGAAAATTATAATTTTTAGAAATTTCTCTGGACTTTTTATGTTGTTCTTGTGAAGTGTTTCTATGTTAACTAAATTATTTTTCTTGTTTTTTGTTTCAGTTTCAATGGACAGTGCAGTGTTGTTGCTGTGTAAATATGGGAATGATACTATTGTCATTAATGTTTCATGCGAATTGAATTTTGAGGAATTGGTTGGAATTTTGTGTAAAACATGGGAGAATTTGAAACCTGAGATTATGTGTATTTCATATTCTATTTTGGGCCATCCGAATTGTATGGTTCGAAATAATATTGATTTTTTGAATATGTTGAGGGTTGTTTGTGCACGCGGTGTTGATATAGTTGATGTTTCAGTTACTAGATGTGGTACTTCTGATGAAGAGGAAGTGGGGTGTAATTGGGTAGATGTTGTGGATGGTAAGTGTGATAGGCTGGTGGATATTGAAAGGAATTCACTCTCTAAGTTTTGTTCTCACCAAGAAAATGTGTTATTGTCAGCTCGTTGGCGGAATAATATTACGAGTGTTGGACAAAAGTTTGAGGGTGGTGTGGTTGAGTTCCGTACTTTTTTGTGCAAGTATGCTATTGAGGTTGGTTTTCAATTTACGTATGTTAAAAATGATAAGCTGAGGATTACGGCAGAATGTGCATATAAGGAATCAAGGGGATGTATGTGGCGTGTACATGCTTCTGTTGAAAAAACAAATGGGTTCTTCTACATAAGGACTTTGAACAATGAACATACGTGTGGTGTGGCGGTTAAATGCGAGTAAACATTCGAGGATGACTTCCAGCTTAGTTTTTGGGCTGATAGTTGATGAGGTAAGTGCAAAACCTTTAACTCGTCCAGTGGATGTTGTGAAATAAATGAAAGACAAGTATGGGGTCTCAATCAGTTATAACTGTGGTTGGTTGGGTGTTGAAAAAGAAAAACGTAGTACATATGGGGATTCTTGTTTGTCATTTGATCAATTACGGTGGTATTTTGATGAGGCATTGAAGAACAATCCAGGTAGTCGTTTTGAGTTAGATTTTCAAGACAACAAGCGTTTCAAAAGAGTGTTTGTGGCTTTTCATGCATGCACAGCTGGTTTCAAATATTGTCGGTCATTGCTTTTTCTTGATGGAACATTTTTGAAAGGGCGATACAAAGGAGTTATGCTTGCTGCAACGGCGAAAGATGGGAATGAAGGTAATTGTAAATATATATAATTTTATCTAACTATGTGAATTTTCTATACATGTAGGAATTCAGTGAATGTGATTTTTCTCTGGTTTTGGCCTGTGTGGATTTTCACTGGATTTTGGTCAGTGTGAATTTTCTCTGGATTTTGTCATTGTGTGAATTGTATCTATAGGTGGTCACTGAGTGAATTTGCTCTGGATATTATGATTGTGTGAATTTTCTCTGTAGTTGGTCACTAAGTCAATTTTCTTTGAATGTTGCCAATGTGTGAATTTTCTCTGGAGTTGGACACTAAGTGATTTTTTGTCTGGATGTTGGCAGTGTCAAATTTCTCTGGTTGTTTATTGTTCTAATTAACTATGCATGTGTATATCTGATATGCTTGTTCCTATTTGTTTTGTAGGTTTTTTCCCTGTAGCTTTTGCTGTTGTTGATGCTGAGAATAAAGACAATTGGTGTTGGTTTCTTGAACATTTATGTGGAGTATAGGGATCAAAAAGGGTGATAAGTTTCATATCAGATCGACATTGTGGTATTGTGGAGGGAATTGCTAGGTTTTTCCCTAACTGCTTTCATGGATTTTGTCTTGAACATCTAAAGAGAAATCTAAGGGATAAGTTGTCATGGGGAAACACAAATTTGGTTAGAGAGACGATTGTTTCCAAGTTTTCAGAATGTGCATATGCGCCAACAAAGGCATCATTTCATTTCAAGTTAAATGAATTAAAAAGTGAGGAAGGAGACATTGTGATTGCTTTCTTGAGAAGTTTACCATATGAAAATTGGAGTGATGCATATTTTGCGGGGAAACGTTATGGTGAAATGTATTCAAATGTTGCTGAGTCATTCAATTTATGGATACGAGATGCTCGGCACTTGCCAATAACAAATTTGGTGGACATGATACGGTTGCAAATTATGAATATGAGGTCTGATAGGGGGCTACTCTCTAGTAAATGGAATAAAGTTCTATGTCCTCGTATAGATAGTGTATTGAAGAAGTATTTTTTGGATGGGAGGACATGGAATGTGAGTTTGTCGTCTGATAATGTCTTTGAAGTGCATTGTTTTCCTTCGGTTATGGTTGATCTTGGGTTGAGAACTTGTTCGTGTCGAAAATGGGAAATAAATGGGTATCCATGTCAACATGCTGTTGCTGCAATTTTTAGGAGTGGAAGGAATTTGAATTCATTTGTTGAACCATTTTTTCATGCTGATATGTATCGTCAAGCGTACTCGTTTTCGATTGGCCCGCCCAACTGTTGAAAAACATGTGTAGCATTGAACATGCTATGATTTTCCCTCCATTGAGCAAGAGACCAGTTAGGAGGCCGAAGAAGAACAGAATTGCTTCTACTGGAGAGTTTAAAAAGGTGATTAAGTGTAGTCGTTATGGGAGTATTGGTCACCATAATAAGAGGACATGCAAGGAACCTTTGTTAAATAGTTGAGGATAATACATTTTATTGATTGAATAATACATTTGATGATTAGTTTGTGTATTTTGTTTTGTGAAATGTGTTTTTAGGCAAAGGTATATAATAATATCAATCAAATTCATCCAGAGAAATTTTTGCAATATCAGTTAAAGTGTGCATTGTGTTTGTTGATATATACTATAGGCATTGGGTTTGTAATAGCTGTCAAATTTATGCAGAGAAATTTGGTATGGCAGAGAAAATTTTGTGTAATGTGTTTTGAAGCTTCAAATTCATCCATATAAATTTGACAATGGCAGATAAAAGTACTGTGTGGATTTTGATTTTTGAATTTGATAATTGCTTTGTACTAACACAGTGCATTATAGATTGCATTATCATATAGGTACCTTCTTTGGATGATACGAGTTAAATTTCTCTGTGAATTTGTGGTAACTTCATGTCAGTCATTTCAAGAAATGTACATACCAAACAGAGCATACACAAAATTATTGCAGTGAGTACAACTAAGAAACAAAATCATGCTTTTTTAAAATTTCTCTGAGTTAAGAATTTCTCTGGACCAGGAATTTATCTAGAATGAATTCAACTCATAAATTTTGCTCAAAGCCAGAGAAATTTTCCTCACCAACCCAGAGAAATTCACAACTCAGAAATTTCAAATTCATCCAGTGAAATTTTATAGTAGCAGATAAAATTACTGTTCGCTTTTGTGTTTTGTTAAGTTTGATGATTGTTTTGTAACAACACAAAGTATTACAGATTACATGATCATATAGGCATCCCGTTGGGACTGTACGTGTTAAATTTCTCTAAATTCTGGTAATATGATACCAGAGAAATTTGTGCAGACAATTTTCTTTGTATGGATTGTGTTGACAATCACAATAAAAATATATATTTATTTAACCATCGATAGGTATGAAATTGATATTAGTTGAAATAAAAAAAAAATAAAATTTACATTAGTCAAGAAAGGATGTATATGGATAAGTCAAGCATTAGTATTCCTTCGATGTGTCAACAAAAAACTGAACGGTTAATACTGCACGGATATATACATATATGTGAGACAATTTTCTCTGTCTGGCTATGTACATTGTCTTCCTTTCACTAGTTTCACTATTACATGTTTGGTTGTTCTGGAGGTATTTCAATTGGTTCAGTCCATGATCGGCCAACATCGGTGACAAATCTCTCTATCAGTTCTGCCCTCATCAACCTGATCTCTTGTGTGGACAATTTGGAGCTGATTGGTTCATGTTTGCTATATTGTTTCATGATATAGCAGACAAAGAGGCCACAATCCGATCGCATACAAATTATAGGAATGGTTAGTTTTAAGAAACATGCAAATCGAGTATCTTGTTTATAGAGGTATTAAGCTTACTAATCACTTTCTTGTTGGGGAGCATTGTTGACATACTCAAAGTCGAATCGGTGTTTTGTGAGTTTATCAACTTGAAAGAGGGTTGTGATTGAGCGTCTCTTTCAAGGCAATCTTTCAAAAATTCTCCACATATTCTTGCTGCAAGAAAATGATTTTTAAATAACAGAGAAATTTACAGACAAATCAATGGGATTGTATGAAAATTATCATCACATAAAGATTATGATGGATCAGAGAAATTTGCACTGGTTATCAATTGTTTTGCATCTTTGACATATTTGTCTTCTGCATCATCCCTCCTTGGCCTCAGTGAGTTGTAGAACCTCCATAAACTGTCTTGTTTGTCTAGGACAAGCAAGGTCCAGTGATTTCCAGCTGTGGACTTCTCATTACCTCCAGTGTTTATTGGGAAATGGAGGAACCTGTAGTTCCTCCATGCTGTTTCAATATGCTTGTCAAATAAGGACACTCGAAAAGATTGATTTTCTGTCATCCTGATGAAATTCTGTGTTCAGAGAAAATCCAAGAAGTATCTTAAAATAGTAGTAAATTCCAGAGAAAATCAAATAAAATAGTAGTAACATACTAAGCTCATGGATGTGAAAAAAAATGAGGTTGGTTGTTGTCTTTCTCTCATTTGGTCAGCCAAAAGTATCTCCCCATAGCCATCAATGACCTGAAAAATATGATTTGTAATTGTAATATTTGTTTATAAAGGCAGAGAAATTTTGATGAAAGGGAAAGACTTACATTGTTGGCAATTTCTTTTTGCTTTATTAGGTTTCCAATGTCTTCGAAGGTAATGAGGTTCAACTCATTTGTCCAAATTAAAGCCCTACAAGACGAGTTTGTGGAAATTAAATTGTTGTTAATGCAATATAAGTTTGTAATTTGTTGTTTGTTATCTTCTATTTTGTTTGTTGTACTTACTCAAGTCCAGAGACATTTGATATGTGCTGCAACATATCTTTTACGTGATCTTTTATCAATCTTGAAATCGGAAGAGTTTGTGGAAACACCCAAGATTTTCTGATGTTTAGAGGTTGAGGCAAGATGTACGCATCAGCATCAAGCACTTCTTTGTCCTTCGTGCTTTGCTCAGCTTGCTTTGCAGCTTGTTTTGAAGCTCTAGTCACTTTCGCAACTTTTGGATATTGAAATTCTGGATCGTGCTGCTTTTCCTTCCTTTCTTTTGCCTTTAAATTTTTGATCATTGACGTCGGATCTTTTTTGATTGTAGACAGTGAAAATATTAGTAAAAGTGAAATTTCTCTGAAGTAACAGATGATATTTCAATATGTAAATTTATGTGATTCAATATTTTCCAGTTACCATAGACTTTCGTCTTTTGTTTCGGTTGTTCTTTGGGTACCATTTCTTCTTGTTGGGTTATTGGTTGTTGTTCAACTTGCATTCCAACTAGGCACAGTGAAAATGAAACAAATCCCAAAAATGAAATAAGAAAATAGACAGAGAAGATGAAATGAGCAGTAGAAATCAATAGAAATAATCGGCAGAAACTAATGTGTTCAGAGAAATATAACTTCCAGAGAAAATTACCAATGTCAGAAAATTATAATAAATAGAAATTTCTCTGAGTTATGCTGACTTAAGGACTTGACTTTTTGTGGGTCAAGATTTTCACTGACCTTGTGGTTGAAGTTGTGTTGGTGTTCTGTATGGTTGTGTTGCTAGTTGGACTGAAAGTTCTTGTACTTGTTCATGCAATTTAGCATTTTCTGTTTCAAGCTCTAAATTTGAATTCCTCAACTGTTGAATTGTTTTCATATCATGTTCCTTTTCAAGCTCCAACATCCTTAGTTTCATTTGGATTGTGCTTTCTTTTTCTTGAAGTTCTGAGTTAAGTGATGTTAGGGTTCTTATTGAAATATCCTTTTCAGCAAGTATTTCTATCCAATTTCTGTTTTCTTCTTGTTTAGATTGAGAAAGTGCCTTCAATCTTTCACGCAGATCAGCAATTTGTGCGTCCTTTGATTCCTCAAATTGTTGTTGGTCCACTAGCTCAATACGTTCTTCTTGATCACTTTGCTCGTTTTCTTCTTGCTGTTCATCTTCTTCTTCTTCTTCATCTTCTTCTTTTTCATTTTCTTCTTCATTGTCTTCTTTTTTCTGTTCATTCTGTTCTTTTTCTTCTGCTTCTATTTCTTCACTTTCTTCTCGGGCTTCTTCTTCTCCACTACTTTCACTTTCTTCTCTGGCTTCTTCTTCTCCACTGCTTTCATTTTCTTCTCTGGCTTCTTCTTCTCTACTACTTGCTTGAGCTTCTTGTCCATTGTTTTCACTTTCTTCTCTGGGTTCTGCTTCTTCATTGAATTTGACAATTGCTTGACCTTCAGATGAATCTTGTAATTTCTCTTTGAATTTGACAATTGCTTTTTTTTGATTCTTTCTTTGTCTTTTTACCAAGACAGAACTCCTCTGATGGGTTTTTGACTAGCTGCTTGTTATCTATCTGTAACAGGAGGCTCTTTTATTAAAGAAATGTTACAAAATTCACTGAGAGAAAAATTAAAATAAGGAAAATAAAATTCATCTAAATGATACTAATGGGAAACAAACTTCAGAGAAAATTGTATGGGCCAGAGAAAATTACAGACAAGGAATTAATTTTATGAGGCAGAGAAAATTATGAAATGAGCAACATAATTTAGATATCAGAGAAAATCAATCAAGGCATATAAGTTAATGTTTGACTATAATTGTGTCAGAGAAATTTGGATTCCAGAGAAAATTCTTTAGAAGGGCAGAAATAAACATTGTTTATCAAAGATGCAAGGCAAATAAGTAATGGGCCAGAGAAAATTATGAAACAACATAATTCATATATTAGAAAAAAGCAATCAGGGCAAATAAGTTATGGGCCAAAGAAAATTATGAAACAACAGAATTCAGGTATTAGAGAAAAGCAATCAGGGCATACAAGTTAATATGTTACAATTGTGGTCAGAGAAATTTGGATTGCAGAGAAAATTGATTACAATGCAGAAATGAACAAGTTTGTACCAAAGATGAAAGCATAAATTGAGAATTGAGAGAAAATTGATCTTAAACAATCAATGTACAAGAAGGGAAACAAAGTAGTTGTCAGAGATATTTTGGAATTTCACTGAGATTTTAGGAGCAATAGGAATTAACCTGTCGAGGTGCAAGAGAGTGGAGTGGTGTCTTCTGCAGCTGTTTTGTCAAGGTTTGCAGGTTCCACTTCGCACATCTCGGGAAGTCAGTTGTGTTGCTGTGTTCCGAGTCAATGATGGTTGCATGTTCACAAAGCCAATACTGTGATGAAAATTAAAGTAAATAAAATTTTCTAAATGCACAAATTTGTAAATATGATAACTGCAAATTTGAATGGATATTATACTTACAAGCAATGCAATGACACACCCCGTAACTTTTTCTGGGGTTTTGTGCAATGCCATGATAGAATCAATCAATGTTGAGGTGATTGCCTCTGGCCAATCATACTGTTTCATGGATTCAAGAGGTTCCACATATTGTATAAAAACCCACCCTATCGAATTCCCACTTGTTGCAAAAAATAGGGTGAGACACAAGTACAATGTAACGATGATTGCTACATCTTTGTAGTCTGTTGGTTGCTTGCCTTTCATTGCCTTGAGCAAGGCGTTTTTAAGGACAGGACCAGTTAGCCTTGTGTCCTTTTGGAATCTTCTCCTTAGGAATGTAGATTTTGGCTTCTTAGAGTATCTTAATGACATGGGTCGTTTACCTCATTCCAAACCGAAAATCAAGGTCATGTCGTTTATTGTGAAGGTCAGGTTCTTCTTACCAACAGTGAATGCTTTTGTTTTCTTCTCATCGAATTTCCTACATTTCTTTAGATCCATTCTTCCACTGGTTAGAGCTTGGATCAAATACCAGAATGGGGATTTCTGAAACTCTACAAGTTGTTTTGAATTGAATTTAAGTGTTTGAAAAAATGATATGACAGACGAGAGGTTGGATCGGAATTGAATGGTGTAGTGAGCTCTCTTTCTGTGGAGTTTAGCAAGTTTTTTGCCCCTTGAGGTTGAGTCGGTTGAAGTTGGGGTACTCATGTGGATGCTAGTTGCTTCATCACCTTGTGTGATTTGGAGTGGAGTTTGTGGTGATTTGCTGCTGGTTTTTGATCTTAGATCATAGGAAGACTGAGAGAGTTGTTCTTTCTTGGTTGGTGTTTCCAGTGCTTTGCTGCTGGTGTTTGATCGCAGCTCATAAGAAGACTGAGACAGTTTCTGTTTCTTGCTTGGTGTTTCTGGTGTTTCGGTGCTTTTACGTTTTGTCATTGCTAGACAATGATTAAAACATAAAGATTTCAACATTAAATCTCAGTGAAAATTGAACATGCTACAGAAAATTGGACATGTCAGAGAAAATTACAAATAAGGTAGAAAATTACAGATAAGAGAAAGTGTAAGATGTCAGAGAAAATTACAGATGAGAAAAAATTACAGAAAATTGGACATGCCAGAAGAAATTGGACATCAAAAATTAAATGTCAGAGAAAATCAACAAAGCATCATAAACATGGGATAGAAATTTTTAATAATTCTTAAAATTACATATAGAAGTAAACATACCAGAGAAAATGAATGATAGAGAAAAGTAAACATGGCAAGGCAAAGAAAATTTTCATTCCACAATTAGCAAGATAAAATAAATAAAGTATTGTAAACAAGCCACTGAAAATTACACCACATTGAAACCAAGAATTGAATAAAATAAACATACCAGAGATAAATACACATTCCGGAGGAAATTACACATTCTTGAGTAAATTTCCATTCCAGAGAAAATTTCAATTCATAATATTGAAATGCCAGAGAAATTTACATACACAACCAGAGAAAGTTAACCATGATAGAGATACACAAGGGGAGGAAAGTGATGTGATGTTTGTCAGAGAAAATTATCAATACAGACAAACTTAGACAGAGCAAGAAAGTAATAGACATTCCAGAGAAAAATACATATTCCAGAGAAATTTTCAAAGCAAAGAAATTCATAGACAAAATCGCAGAAAAATGTTCAAAAATAAGATAAAAACACAGAGAAATAACTTTTTTTTTTCAAAATACACATGTCAGAGAAGAAACATTCATTCCAGTCCAAAATAAACATGGCAGAAAGGGTGATACATTCATTCCAAAATACATATGTCAGATAAGAAACATTCAGTCCAGTCCAAAATACATATTACAGAGAAATGTACAGAAACAAAATTACAGAAACACGTTCAAAAATTAGATGAAAACACAGGAAATTGCTTTTTTCAAAATAAACATGGCATAGAAAATTGAAAGAAGAAACATACATCAAGCAAAAATTAGAGAAATTCAAATGTCAGAGAAATTTGCAGAAATAATTACACAAACATGTTCAAGAATAAGTTCAAAACACACAGAAATAACTTTTTCCAAATTCAGGTAGCTTTTTAAAACGATTGTGAAACCCTAATTTATGGAAGTTTAATATAAAATGCAATTAACTGTGTTTCCAGAGAAAATCTAGTTGTATTGTAGAAAAACTTACCAGAGTTAGGATGAAACTTTGAATGACGAGCTGATATGGCCTGAGATGAAGATGCGACGTCACGAAGGTGGACGGAGATGACGATGAGCAGTGAAAACGAAGCTCTAAGGAAGGTCAGAGAAATTTGTGAGGAAGGAATGGGAATGATTTGTGCAGAAGAGAACGAAGCTCGAATATCGATCGTGAAGATGATGTTGAAACCCTAATTTTGCTGTTCTTGTGTTCGTGAAAATGGTTGATGCTTGGAATGAACTCAGACGTCGGAAGGAGTATCGTTTCTGTGTTGATTTCGGCGAGGGTATTTTGGTTCAAAAAAATAATTAAAAACGCGCGCTAAGTTGCTCAGAGACCTTATGCATCACTATTTTTTTGGGTGTCCTTTAGCCTCTAAATTAGTATTATTAGGGAGCTGTAAAAAAATTCCAAAAAAAAAAATACATTAAGAAATTTTTTTAGAATGTTACATTGTTACATTTGAGAAAAGTATGCTAAGGAGTTTTTTAGCATGTTACATTAGCGTATTATATTTGGAAAAAGTACACTAAAGAGTTTTTTTAAAATGCTACGTTATTACATTTGAAAAAAATACACTAAAGAATTTTTTTAGAATGTTACGTTGTTATATTTGAAAAAAATATACTTAAAATTTTTTTTAAAGTATTACATTTAATAATTTCAATATTTTGAAAAAATTTACATTTATCCTTCAACACGTAATACACGTGCGTTTATACTTGGCCTTTTATGTCACACTAAAATAGGATCCTTAGATCCATTTAAAAAAAAAAAAAAGTTTATAAAATTATTATTTAAAATTTATTAGTACTTTAACCTTTTTAATCAATGCCAAGCCTAGAAAAAAAAAATTAACATATTAAAATTAATCACATAAAAAAAGAAAACAACATGAATTTGAACATATAAAACATCGGCAACTTAAAATTTTAAGTACGTCAAGCGTTACTCTTCCAAATTGATTATTTATTTATTTATTTTATATATTTAAATTTTGAACATTTCTATTCCAGAATAAGACTTGCCATATTGATTACTCTGATAGAGTCAAAAGAGTCAACAATATTTGCATTGCAAAGCTCAGTTATTATCACTTCAATATGTCACTGAATTTAAAAAAATAAAAAATAAAATAATAATAATAATAATAATAATAATTTGGAAATGTGAAAAAATAAAAATAAAAATAAAAATTAGATCATTGCTCCAACATTCATGCTTGAAAGCTCCTAGCAGCCTGTGCTAGAATTATTTTTTGTTTTATTTTTTTAAGAAAAGTTTAATTACTTTAACAATCAACATAATGTTTTTAATTTTTTTTTCCCAACCATCAATCCAAAACTTGTAAGTTTGGATAGCCTTTTATTCATTATAACTTACGAGAGTTTTAGAAATTAAATTTTTTAGTCTTAAAAAATAAAAATTTTGTTACAAAAGACATTTATTGATCAATTTCTATCGTCATGAGGATAGTACCTAAAAGATCGTTTCGAAAAGTCTAAAATAAGACTTTTAACAACAAAATTTTGAAAATGTCACTAATAAATACACTTTTAGGGACAAAATAATTTAGTTTCAAAATAGTTTATTTTTTGAGACAAAAAATTTAGTCCTAAAAAGATAATAATTCATCACTAATGTTCAATTTTCGTTGCTAAAAATATAATAATAACACTTTTTATAATAAAAATATTTACTCCCTAAAAAATAATTTTATTCTTAAATTTTAATTTTTAAAACTTTAATTTTTTTTATAGTAATTAAGCATCATTGTAACTTTTGTTTCAAACACTCATTATGCTATAATAAAATTCAAAACATCATATCACAAATTCACATATGAGAACTACATTTTTCATCATTGTTTTGTACCTAATGTTGAAAAGCAACCACCTCTTTTCTCCAACTACTAATATCACAAGTAATACGACCATAATATATCTCTTCAATAGTAGTGATTTAATTGTTTTTGAGATTTTAAATTAAATATTAAAATAAGGCATTATTTTATTGGGTCTTTAAAAAATAAAATTTTAATCAATAAATTTTTTTTAGGGGATAAGTTGACAACCTAATGGTTGAACCACTGCTTGCTCTTTGATTGGCTAGATCTGTGAGAACTTTTTTTTTTTTTCTTTGATGGAAATACTGTTATGTGGTTGGTAACAATTGATAAAGTTGTTCAGTTGTGAGAAATTTTTTTTTTTTTTTTTTTTTTAAAACATTCAGCTAAGTTGGAACTCAATTAATAGGCTTGTGTTGGACAATTGGACAAGTTAACACAACTTCACATCATATTTAATGTAATTTAACTTTATTTGAAGTTGGGAACACTTATGCCACTTCAACTATCACCACATTGTTTTTAAGTTGTGATAATAAAGTATGGGCATGTTTAATTACCTCACTGATATAGTGATCGAAAGTCGGAAAAATATGTAGGATTTATCGGATTATTAGTCTGGTGTTTGATTGTGAGGCAAAGACAAAGAGATTGGAAGTGGAGAATATATAGGTTCCATTAGATAGTCCAATCTAGTATTTGTTTTGCATGGTTACTCAATTTCAGATAATATTAGTATCAATATGAAGGATTAAAACGAGAAATGAGAGATTAAATAATACCATAGGTAGTGTGGCATTGGAAGAATGAGGTCACTCCATATTATTTTTTTCTTTGTCCAACGATCAAAAATAATAATATCTTTTTATTTAATTCTAACCAAATATGATACCTCACTCTTATAACCAACCATTTATCTCATCTATTATTCCATGGTATAACTTATCCCACAACCTTATATATAATTCTATCATATATTTAATCATTCATCTCATCTGATCCCACATATAACTTATGTCTCATAATTCTATTAATAATTTCATCATATTTAATCATATAAAAAATAATACAACAATCAAACATGGTCTATATGTATTTATAGTAAAAGGTGTTTGGCTTATATTATGGATTAGGCTTCTCTTTCGTGTTGGTCATCTCAACTTGAAGAGAAGATTTTGGTTTTGTAGTTCCATTTTAGGACCAACTTTGGTAATCCGAACCGTTCACTTTTTATGACTCGTTGAGTAGAATATTTATGCAAAAAATCAAGATGATCAGATATCGGTAATTATATATTTGAATCAAATTTTTATTACAAATATAGATGGCTATTCTTGAAATTATATTTACCGTTCATTTTTTTTTTTTAAAACAAATGTGATTCAAATATATAGCTATCGATGTCTAATCATATTTATTTTTTTTATGAATATCCTACTCAATAAGTTCTAAAAAGTGAATGGTTCAGATCATCGAATATGATTCTAAAATAGGTCTACTAAGCCTAAACACTCTCTCTAGTTGAAATGATAACTTGAGAGAAATTAAACCCTCATATTATATGAGCGGAGCTTGGGCTAACTTCTTATTTTTGGGCAGGTTTGGAACTACAAGATAAGCCCAATATCGGTCCAGGTTGCTACAAATTATGTAAGTGAGAAGTGACTTCCTGTTGGGCCATTCTATTTAAACTCAAAAATTATCTCGGTACGTCTAATTCAAATTTTAAAATTTTAATTTTTATTATACCTTAATGTGAATTTACTAATAAGGATAACATATATAATATTAAAATAAAAAATATATATTTTTTCTCATGGTATACCCTAATCAATTATACGTATTCTTCATATTAAAATCTTTCCATCTTCTTTCCTAAGTTTCAATTATCTTCTCTTCTTCTTCCTCTTCCTCACTCCAAATCTCCAATTTATCCCAGCAAAACTCACCATTATCATCAACATTATTGTTTTTTATTATCTCGTTACTTGCAAATAGAAGAAAATTTGAACAAAATCAAACAATGGATGAGAATAATAATCAAAACAGTTTTTTGAAACAAACTATCAAAGATGAGGTAAGTATTCACATAAATATCAAAATACAATTATTAATTTCTGTGTTTTTTTTTAAAATTTTATTTTTTACATAAAAGTGAATACTCAACCTATTTTTCGTTATTATTGTTCGGACTTTCAGAACCGAACAATTTCACTTTGTTCAATAGTGTACAACCAAACAAAGTGAATTTGTTCAATTTTGAAAGTTTGAACGATAATGATGAAAACACAGGCTGAATATTTGTCATCATCCTTCGCTGTTCTCCTTCTCCTCCGTCGTTCTTCTTCGCTGGGACTGCCTTTGCCAGTTCCAGGTTTCCTAATCATATTCCATGTATGTACGTGAACAAAAGAAAGGTTTTTCAAAAATAATTTGAATTTTTTAATTTTTTTTATACAGGTGTACCTCAAAAGAGTAATTTAGGAAAAAATTAGGGTGTACTAAGAACAAATTGTAACTCTAAATAATTTAATAAGGTGTATTGAAAAATTGGTCCCACTTAAACATTTTTTAGGTGTAAATAGAATCTCCCTTTCTTGTTGCACCCAACACATGCATTATAACTCAGGGCACTTACAAGCCGGTTCCATGTTGGGGTCATCAATGGGACAAGCTGAACCGGGCTTACCCAATCCATAATTATTGTGTTTAAATCCCATATATTAAAGAGATTTTTTGAATTTTGACTAGTCAACAAGTTGGTACGGGCTAGGCCTATTTAAAAAACTAAAACCACATCCTAACCATAAACTCGAATCTTATAAGTTAAAATCAAACCGAATCGGGCTACGCATTTTTTATTTGACTTATATTGTCAAGTTCTATACATTTATCATTCATATATTTTTAATATTTTCATTAGTTATTTTTCTTTTTTACTTTCCGACATAATTCAAGTAAAATTATGTCTCTCTCTGTAGAGAGAGAGAGAGAGAGCAATTAGATATATAGAGAGAGCATGGGTGGGTTTGTTTGATTGAATTAAATGAAATTAATGAATTCATGGTTCAATCGCTTTGGATTCAACTTGAATTTTTATTTTTTATTTTTATTTATTTATTCTGGAATCCAGCATGCAATATCTCTAAATAGGGTTTTAAAAGTATTAATTATGTGTGGAGGGGTGCACATTATGTGATTCCCGAGTCTTGAACTCGACTTAAGAATGCTTATTCGAACCATTTGTTTTATGTTTGGAGTCTCTAGTTTCATATGGTGTTATTTATAATAAGTTCTAACCATGCTTAATCTTTCTTAACATTTCTCAAGTTAGAATTTCGAGTTTCAGATGTAAGGACGAAACCAGGGAATGTGTGAATACTTTAGAAAGATTTTGGCCAAACCTGCACGTGCAACGTAGGAAGGCTGCATGTGCATTTTTGTGTAGGAGGAACATAGGAATTTTGGGTTAAGGCTCGCAAATGCAGTGAATGGGCTCGTACTTGCGATAGAGTTAAAGATGCCAAGCCAAAATCCATATGCACATGAATACGGCGGGGGGGTTCCCGCACATGCGGCGACGGACTCCATACGTGCGGCCTTCCGTGTCTTTTATCGAAATCTGTGTCCAATCCTTCAAATCTGACCCCAATCCCTCAATTTTCCACATTTTTCTCATTTCTCTCTCTCTCTCTCTTGACTCTTTTCTCTCTAACTTTTTCACTAACTCACACAAATCATCTCATCCAAGTAAATCCATTAGGATTTTAACCCTAGTTCTCTCTAAACTCTTTTCTCGCTAACTTTTTCACCAGCTCACACAAATCATCCCATTAGGATTTTAACCCTAGTTCTTGAGACCAAAATGGTGAACGCATCGAGAGTTACATTTTGACCAGTGGAGATCAATTTCCAACATTGTCAAATTCGTTATCTCTTACAAAACTTGAAGTATGGATTTTCTTAACATTGTGTACGTATTTTAAATCTATCATTTACCATTTTGATAGTTAGAGTTATTTTGAGGATTAGGGTCTTGTTAAATCTTTATTTAGTGCACAAAATGGGAGGGGGGAATTTCTATAATATTGTTCTAAATTTTTAATTGATTGTCTATGGTAGTAGAGTGATACTTGAATTTATGAAAAATTATCTTTCAAATGAGAAATCTCTAATTTTTCAAAAAATCTAAAAATCTTGAGAATTGAGAAATTATTTTTGTATTGAGAAATTATCGAATTCTTGAAAAAAATTGTTTAATCGTTGACAAATGAAGAGATTTTGGAAAAAGGCATCCAACTATTGAGAAATATTATGAATTGACAGCCTCTTTTGAGATTGCAAAATGTTATTGAATTATACTTTATATATTGCCTAACTGAAATATTGAATTAGAGATAATTGTTTTGGTTATTAGTGAAGGATAGTATAGTATTAATAGTTATAGAAATTATATGTGAATTAGATAAATTGAAACATTTACTAATTCATGCATGACATTGATGATCTCAGGCTTTTATGATTTAATTTTTGCGTTTGTATTTGAGAAATGTAGCGATCCCGGTTTCGATCCTTCTTTTATGTTTTGCCACTTCAACTAGGCAGGTCGGGGATCGAGCTGCCCAGTTAGCTCGCGGGGGTCGAGGGGGCAGCACCCTAGCGGGGTCAAGGGGCAACGCCTCCGAAGCAAAAATGCAAAATGCATTCGAAGTTGCTTGTCCGTTCAAGCGGCTATTTATGCACTCGAGCGGAGAATGTTTGGTTCCAAAAATTTGACCTGTCTGCAAAAGTACTAGGAAGGTGTATTCGACGCTTGAGCAGGGCTTTCCAAGCTCAAGCGGACCATGTTATATCAGTTCGTGAATCTGATATTTCAGATCACTTTTGTATATATCTCTCTCTAAAAATATTTCCTCTCCCTTCTCTTTACATTTCTCTACGCCAAATTGGATCAAAACCTTGATTTCTCAAGATCCATTAGAGTTCTGTCATAGGTTCTTCCTCAAAGTTGGTTAACTTCTCGAGGGTTTCGTTGTATGCGGTGAAGATCGAGTTTTAACATCGTTGATTTTTGGGGGGTTTCATCTCATTTATTCTTCAAAACTTGAGGTAAGGATTTTCTTAGAGTTATATATATATATATTTGCAAGATTTAGATGATTTTCGAAATCATCCTTCGATAGCTTTGAAAATTGATTGTTAATTCAAGAAGTTGAGCGATTTTAAAAATGGGTTTGTCTCTTGTTCTTTTAAAATGATCTTATGAGTTTTAATCTTCGTTGATTGAAGAAAAGATGATTTTGGAAAGTTTTCTTTCAAAAGATTCGAGTTTTAGAGTTTTGGTGAAAAAACCTATTCCATGAATGATATTGTTATATTTATTTTGTGTGTCAAAATCAATGGATGTTTGGAAAATTTCTTATTTATATTTATATAAATGATGAATTTAAGGGAATATGAGAATTATTGTTCATTTTGGAAATTATTGTTCAAAACGTTGAAATAGTCTTGAAATGACTAATTGTTGAGGATACTTAAGAAGAGGGAATTGTGTTATTCCTTGGATGATGAATTGGAATAAAAGTGTTATTGGCATATCAATTCATTTGATTACATTAAACTTTGAAAGTTGATTTGAAAACTTGCATTGAGAAAAGAATGTTGAGAAACAAGTTTCCATGAATTGGTTTTGGGGTAAATACGGTGGTAAGTCTTGACAGGTGGTGTAGATAAAATTGAATATGTGTTGAGTCTTCCAGTTAATACTAGTAAAATTAACAGATTATAGGTGTCGAGCCTTCCAGTCAATGTTGGTGAAAATGATAAATTGGTAGTACTTATATAGTCTACTTGCAGACATCAACCTAGGGATTACTAGAGTCGTATTTACCGCTCTTGAAATGAATTGTTAAGTTTTGAAGAATTGAAATTGCATGACATCATTGAGCATGATGGTTTTCAAAGATGAAGATGTGATTTTCTTTAAAAAGGGCATAGCATAGCATGTGCATTTCATCTCTTGAGACTTGTATAAAATGTATATACTTTGTCAAGAATTTCCTACTGAGCTTCATGCTCACTCTACGGGATTTTTGTGCAGGAAAATATGTGGTGATGCTGCCTAATTAGAGGTGAGAAAATGTGTGTTGAGAGTACGAGACTCTTATTTTGCTGTGACTCTGTGTATAAGCCAATGCTTGTATATGTGTGGGTTTGAATAACTGTTTTGTGTAACCAGGCTCAAACATTGAAAACTTGTAAACCCCTTGGGGATATTTATTTGTTTACTTACTTGTTGTTGGATTAATGTATTGTTGCATGAAGAACTATTGTATCATGTAATGTAAGTTTGGAGATTTATATTCGGTTTTCCTTGAAAGAGCCATAATTATTGTATTACCATTTGGGCTAGAAATTTGGGGCGTTACAAGAAATGCTTTTGAAATCGGTTTATTGAGAACGATTGAAATGCATTGAGAAAAAGGATAAATACCTTAGCGATTCCAGTTGGGGGGTGTGGTTGTTAAGAATTAAGTTGACTTTAGGTCTATGGTGAAAGTTTTAAAACATGAGTAGGTCCCAATTTCTTTCCGGTTAAGAGTTGGTAAAGTAATTTTGATAGTGCTCTATGAGACTACTTGCAGATATGTATCTTGGGATTGCTAGAGTTGTATTTACCGTCTTGAGTATTATTGAATTGAAAGCTTTTGAAATGTTTATAATTTCAAAAAAGTGCATGGCATGAGGTTTCGAAATAAAAATTTATATTTTGGGCATGGCATCTCATTTGCATATGATATTGTTAAACTTTATGCACTTCATTAAGATTATCTTTATTGGGTTTTATGCTCATCCCTATGTAGAAAATTATTTTCAAGTGTTGATGGCGTACCTCCGTCAATGTGATGATTTGGGAGGATTGTGAAGCGTGAAACTTGTTTTGTTTACCTCTTTTGATTATAACTAAGTAAGGCCTTGGAAATTGTAACTTTTAGGGTATGAAATCGTATTTGTTTCATTTTAACTCTTGTAATCACAAGCTATAAATTCAAGTATTAGGGATTGTAAATGTATAATTGCATGTGATTTTCTTTTTGTAGATCTCAGATGAACTTCATGAATGAAACACAGAGATTTAACATTAATGTCGATCAATAATTTGTCAATAATATAGCTTTCTTTTGCATGATTAGATATCGATAACGGGAATCGAATTATGAATATGAGTTAATCTAGACAAATAGGGTTTTATATATATATATATAATTATTTATGAATTTTAATGGATTAAATTTGAATTGAACAATATTACTTTTTTTTTTTGGATACATATTAAAAATAAAAATAAAAATAAAAAAGAAGAAGAAGGAAGAATCAGAAGAAATTTTGGACCGAATAGTTTGATTTGGACTGTTGGAATGATTGGACTGGCTTTACCCATGTAGGCTCTTACGGGCCGGATTCATAGGTGGGCTCATGTAACAAATCTTTGTCCAAAGTCTTAAATTATCTTTCATGGGTTGGGATGGGTTGAGCACTCAAGTAGGCTCGGATGAGCCATGGGACGGGTTGGGTAATATCAAATTTTTTGTCCGTGGGCCATTTGAAGACTCCTAGTCCTGTGGATTGAATTTATTTATTAAAAAATTCTATTTTAATTTTTAGTGGTAAATTTATTATTATAAAAATATTTTTTAAAAAATACAATTTAATGGAAAACAAACTAAAATAAATCAAATCTTATTAACAGAAATCAAAATGTCTCAACTATTTATCATTTTGATAAACGATGGTGTTCATATACACCAACTAGTACACTAATAGTGTATTAACGTTAGTTATGACATTATTATTGATCTACTCATTAATCACATTACAAATTTTAAAAACCTCTTAAATTATGTCACATCATCAATTAATACATTAATTAATACACTAATTAATGCATATAATATTATTCTTTGATAAATTTTCTTAATTAAGAATGTCTAAAGTTCCTCATGTAATGGGGGTGATCAAACTACCCATCCATCCCCAAGCTAAGTTATAAACAAAATGGTTAGGTAGATGATCAAGTTGAATTGAAGCCAACCAATTCCATACATTTAACATGGAGAGAGAGAGAGAGAGAGAGAGAGAGAGAGAGAGAGAGAGAGAGAGTGTGTGTTCCACTGATCTCGAACTCTGCATGATGTATTCTTTGAATGTGATTACACTTCTTCCAAAATAGATTTGTTTCCAAGTATAATCACTTTAATACTAACCTTGGTATCTGTTTGTGCAGTAAAGATTTTTTTTAAAAAAAAAAAAATTGAAAAATAAAATGCTAATAAGTTCTCGGTCATCTTAGAGGTTTGGAGGAGACACTCACAAAATTATGTTTGACTTAGGATTTGGTTTCTTTTAATTTGTAATCTTAATTTGAAAGAGTGTTTGAGTTTGGTAGATTTATTTTAAAATCGATTTCAGTGATCAACGAGTCTTAAAAAGTGAATAATTCAAATCACTGAAGTCGATTTAAAAATGAGTCTACCAAACTCAAACACTCTCTCAAATTGAGATATTGAAAGAAATAAAACCCTTCGTATAAAATAAATGTTATGATATTAATAGTCTCATTTGTTGATTATGAATATATCTTTTAATGAGGGGATTAATTATTTCATAAGAGAGCTAACATTAACAATCTATTCCCTGTAAGTGACAATATTGTTTTTACATCCACTTGGCAAAAACAACACGATCTTTTGTATAATTAGAGTTTTTATGTAATTTTATAAGGGTGTTAGTAAGTGTTCTTAGGACACAAGTAAAAGACAATAAATGTGAAGAACATAAGATATTTTTCATTAAATTCAATGTATTTTTCATGAAATTAATATACTTTTTAACATTTTTACATATTTTCAAGAGAGTTTACATACTTTCTAACATTAAACAATGCTCATCGGATACTTGTTAGCATTTGTCATTTTATAAATGTAATTCCAAGCAACTAATGTCCCTAC
Organism: Camellia lanceoleosa; assembly: GCA_025200525.1. Classification (NCBI taxonomy): domain Eukaryota; kingdom Viridiplantae; phylum Streptophyta; class Magnoliopsida; order Ericales; family Theaceae; genus Camellia; species Camellia lanceoleosa. Next base: position 78,856,517 of record CM045766.1, read on the forward strand.
ATTAGTGTATACGCAAACATAATTTATCTTACAGCTTTAATCTAATGTTACTACATTAGCAATTCTCCCACCCAATCCCACTATATTCATAATCTCAGCCAACTTAATTCGACAAACAAATATGACCTGAGTCCTTGTTTTGAGTAATGCTACGCAAAAATCACATATATTTTTCTATTATATTTGGTTTACTCTCTCATATTTCATTATTATAGTAATTTAATTGGTCTCACTGCATGTATATTATCAATACAATAATGACTTATCATCTTATAAACCGAATACAATAAATGCAAAATTACTCATTTTTTTTAAATTGTAAAATGCAACATTACTCTTGATTAATATTATAATGCGTAAAAAATACTTTAAAAATAGTGAAAAAGTCTTAGAATAATCTAGTAATCAATAAAAAAAATATATTGTAAAATTAGTGAAATATATATATACATATATTTTGTTTTTTTGTGTAAAAATTGTATTTGTACGTGGTGAAATTTTTTTGTTTTTTCTTTTTAAATTAATAAAAAATATTTAGAAATTAGTTAAAAATGTCATTTATTTTTCACTTTCTTCATCTTTTTTCTAGCTAGAGTCACTTGTTACAAGACCTTTTATAAAAAAATAGAGGAATAGATTGGTTTATGACTACTTCGAGTTAGCCAAAATATTATATCTAAAACCGGATGTGGTTCAATTTTAGGGAATAACTTATCTTCAGTTGTTAATTTAATTCGTAAATAGTTGAAGTATCTTACTGGTTAGAATTATAGAAAGGTCTTGGCCCAATTTACATATGTGGCAAATCTGAGGCGTTGTATCCACAATTGTTCGGTCCAGTTGAATCAACAACTTGAGACAAACCTTGCCCTTTTAAAAAGTAAAGAGAGTGTTTTTTATTTGATATATTGAAGTCCATAGCATTGCAGAGAAGGTATTATTTTACAACAAGGGTCTAGCTTCTCTCCAGTCTAAATCTGGACTGGATGGTGCTGTCTGGCCTTTTGGAGCCCACTACGGGTCATGTTTCGATAATCTAAACCGTTTAATGTGTAGAACTCGTCGAGTATTATATGCTTATAAAAAATCACGTTGATCGGATATCAATAGCTATATGATCAAATCAGTTTTTTGTAAGCCGTTTATTTTTCGCCGTCCATTTTTTTTCATGAAAAACTGATTTGATCATATAGCTATCGATATCTGATCAACGTGATTTTTTACAAGCATATAGTACTCGACGAGTTCTACACATTGACGGTTTAGATTATCGAAACACGACCTGTAGTGGACCCCAAAAGGCTGAACAACACCGTCCAATTTAAATTTAGACTGGAGAGAAGCTGTGGCCTTACAACAATACTATACACTCCTAAATTTATCAAAAAATTTATCTAGATATATTATTACGTGGTTGAGATTCATCTAAACTCTGAATCCACAAGCCTAATTTTAAAACTAGGTTGAAAGTCAAACATTAACTTTTAATCTATTTTGAGTTACATCACTTTTCTATTTTTTTTTCTTTTTTTTTTAAGTCAAAAAAAATTAAAAAAATCAACTTTTAACTAATTTTTCAAAATAATCTTTGGGTTCCGTTTGTTTTCAGAGGTAGAATGGAGGGGATTGATAGTGAGAAGATTAATAGTGAGGGGATTAAGTAAAATTGTGTTTGTTTTGATGATAGTTGTTAGTGTAGGGATTGTTAAATTATTTTTATATAGAATAAATATAAAATAATAAAACAAAAAAAAAAATACAAAAACATTAAACATTAATGTTTTAAAAAAAATGCCCAACATATAAAAAATTTTAAAAAAATAAAAATAAAATAAAAAATTTCCCCAAAAAAATAAAATAAATAAAATAATGATTTTTACTTAACAAAAAAAATAAAAAATTAAACATTAATGTTAAAAAAAAATGCTCGACATGTAAAAAATAAAATAAAAATTAAAAATTTTAGTCCACGGACTATTTTTCTAATACCAAGTCTTGGAGGCCCATCCGAATCTCCTTTGGGAGGTCCATCCTAATCCCAGCTCACTATCAATCCTTTCACATCTCAAAACAAACACAATATTAATAAGTCTCACCTCACTATCAATCCCTATCTCTCTCTAACTCTCCAAATAAAGCAGGCCTCGAAACCCAGCCACACAATACTATACTGGGTCAATTTGTCGGCAATTTATTTATTTATTTATTTATGACATGAATTGAGCCATTAAGCTGCTAATGAAGTGTAACAATTTTGTTCAACTTATCAAACTTTAATTGGTTTAAGAAAAAAATTAACGAATAATGGCTTGTTTTTATGAAATTAGTTAAAAGCTAATATTTTAGTTGTATAAGAAAATAAATAGATAGTGGCTTTGTTTGGGAAGTGGGTTAGTTTTTTAATTTTTATTATTATTTTAGTCTGAGACCAAAAAATCAGATTTGGAAAGAGTTTTTGATTTTTTTGATTTTTTTAACTTTTTTGTAACAGAAAGAATGTAATGATTATAGATTGAATGTGATTTTTTATCTTATTAAACTAAAAAATTTATTTTATTTTTTGTGATTATTTTAACTAAAAAAATCTATAAACTCAACTCTCCAAACATAGGTAATATAACTCAAAATAAATTAAAAATCAAAAATTAACTTTTTAGTCAGTGGTTTGGTGCCTGGTAAAAAGGCCAAGTGTAATAAATCCTTGACTTTTGCTTGCTAACAACTTGTAAGCACATGCTAAAAAGGTACAAATTCTCTTCGGTCCACAAATAGTACTGTTGAGTTTATGGATTACTATAAGTTTTATTTCGAAAATTTAAATTATTTAATATATAGGACTTGTTGAGTGTTTTATTTTTGTAAAAAATTATATTAATCGGATATCGATAGACACTTGATCAGAATATATTTTTGTCAATAATTTATTTTTAAAATTATATTTACCATTAATAAAAATATGATCTGATTAAAGGACTATCAATATTTAATTAATGTGATTTTTTTTACAAGGATAAAGTATCGACAAACTCTATACATTGGTCGATTCAGATTATCAAAATAAAATTCATGATAAATCTCACGGATCTAATAACATCGTCTAATCTATAAAATGAACTGAAGAAAAGTCTTACCCATTTTAAAATGACTACCATCTGGGATTTTTCTAGTGGTGTTTAATTTTCAAACAGAGAACATGTCAAGAATGGGACTGATGCATTGAAAATTTGGAAACACCCGTTGAAGATTTATGAAAATCTCATTGGATTTTTTGATGTGATAAATTAATTTTTTTTTTTTTGATTTTTTATGGTTGATGCTAGGCTTCGTCGCAGATCACAATTTGCGTTTTTTTTTTTTTTGAATTTCTTGAAAATGATTTTATTTACAGGTAATACTACAATGTTAAAATTTAAATACCAAAAGTAATATATTAAATAATCTGTAAATAATATATTGGTACAAGTTGAAATTCACTGCACCAATAGTGTTGGCACAGTTTTTAATATGTAAATTTTGGTATAAAAAAATAATCATTATAATATTGATAATACTTTAATTAAGGCCACCACAGGTAGAAAATGACTGTCGATGCTAACAATCAAACAATATTTTTCTTCCCAGCTGGCTAAAAAGTCAATGGTCCAGGGAGCAACAAATCTTGTGGATATACTACTATATTTATTATATCACTTTCATTTTTAAATTTTTTATTCAACCACGTAGAAATTTTTTTAATATTAGTTTAAGAACAACTAAAATATACTTGTTGATTTAAGGACGTTAAGTTTTTTTGGCACCAAATTACCCTTACTATACTTTCATTATCTCACCAATTTTTGAACATCTCTGCTGCTTACGACTGTCACTTTCGATCGTCACCGGTGATCAACGATAACCAACAGTTGCCGACGATCATTTTTTGACGATTCTTTGTTGAACACTGACGGTGTGAAATTTTCACTTTGTCAAAGAGTCACTTAAAATTATAATTGTTTCATAAACATTTTTGCTCATAGTGAAATTTCTTTAACTTTTCATAATTTTAGTAAATTTAATCAGTGAAATTTCTCTGACCAAATCTACTGAATTGCATAATGCGAGAGAAATTTCACTAACCAAATCTAATGAAATTGAAGAAAATAAAATAAAAAATCACTAATCAAATATACTGAAATTGCAGAAAGTCAAAGAAATTACATTGCCTAAATATACTGAAACTTGCAAAAAGTCTGAGAAATTTAACTAACTAATTTCATTCAAACTTAAACAAAAATCTTAATATTTTTATAATAAACAATGTCTACTAAACAATAATACAAAAATCAAATACAGAGAGAGAGAGAATGAAAAGAAAAAAAATGACAAGTGGAGTTGACAGTGGTGAGGTGATAAAGGTATAAACAGTGATTGCGAACAACGACAAAAGATTCCAATCTCGATGGTGGTTATGAACAACGATGACAGAATTTGGATCTATAAGATTGTTATAGATTATTTCTATATCTCTTGGAACTTATCTCTAATCTTTTTTTTCTTTTTCTTTTTTTTTTTGGGGGGGGGGGGGTTGATTTACAATTTTTTGTGCTTTTATTCTCTATTTTTGTGTCTCACTAATCCTAACTAGGTGTTACAAATTCCTAATAATGGCAATTATCATATTACTAATGGTTTCTGTTTAAAAGTTTTCATTATTATATGTTACATTAATCAATAAAAACATTTAATATGTTACATTAATCAATAAAAACATTTATAAAACTTGCTAGTTTATATAATGCTTTTCTATATGAATCCATCTTTTACTCTTAAAAAACACAGCAATTTAGTGCATGGATTTGGTCTTCTCCATCTAAACAACAAAGGATTGTGCCTCAAAAATTTATTTAATTATTTATTTTAAATTAATATTATTGATTAGATTAAGAGAGTCATCAACAATAAAAGGACAGATCAAGAGACATAATTGATCAAATAAGTAGGTTTTCAAAAAGGTCGCAATCATATAATCTTTCCATGTTAATTGTTGGTCTTCCACTTGCAATGTTCTTAGCAAATAATAATAATAATAATAATAGATATAGATATATAGATTTCTCTTTAGTGTGTGAGATTATTCAATGCCAGGATGTAGATTCTGGTCTTTTTCTCACCACACCTGTTGTTTATTACCTGGGATATGAGTATTTTTGTCAACTAAGTTAGTTAAAATTATGTTATATTTTAAATTTAAAGTTACTTAATCTATTGGGTTTATTGATGAGAAGTTCATATTTATGGAAGGATGCAACATTAGATCCAAGAATAAATATTTTTAGTGATAAGCACAAGCGAGACAACCGCTAAAATATTGAACAAAAAAGTCCTTCGAAGTAACCTGAGACAATGGCTGATAAAGGTAAGGTGGACAGATAAGTGACATTAGACAAATAATTAGATAGATATGTAACATGTGTACAAATAAATTATATTTGAATAGATAATTAAAACGTGTACATGTAGACAAATAGGTGTCATTTTGGACAAATTGATATCTTTTTAACCAATAAAGATTAAAACTTGAGTTTATTAGCCCAAAAATTTCAAAAACTGTCCCGCGGGTCTAATACACTCTTCAATTTTATATTCTTTGTCCATGATATTTAAATATTATTTATTCATTTTAATTTAAAATTATTTTTATAAACTCAACACAATTAATTCTAAAATATCACAAATAACATTTTTTTAATGTTTAACTAGGCAAAACTAATAGTCAAAAAATCTTATATGCTTTATTCTCTGTCATTGAATTGGTATTGAAAAAAATCTTGTTTAGTTTTTTAAGTTTTGTGGGATGTTTGGATATTAATGGATAATATAATAGTTCAAATTAGATATGTGGTGAATTAGTAATAAATATTTCAAATTATTTTCATGAATATTAGTATATATATTATTTTATGAGTGTTAATGTTTAACGTGAAATAAAATTGTTTGAAATAAATTGTATTGTTTCCTTATTATTATACTAACTTTCTTAATTAGGCATATCATATTCAAGTCGACATGGTAGTAACTAGCGACGGAGCACATGCTATGCATGTGCAAATTTAAAAAAACTACGAATAGAGAATGACTATATAAGTTATTTGTTCCGAATATCACAAACTTATTTCAACATAAAAAAATTATAAAAATGTGCAGCAAATAGAATAAAAAAATCAACTACTCCTACATTTTTGTTTAAGTATAAACAAAATTATTTTACAATTATTCATGTTTCAAGCATTACAAATCCAACAAATACTTACAGTCAAAGCAGATATGTGTCGATAGAGAACCTCTCGAGAAATTATTTACTTTAAACATCACAAAGTTGTAAAGCAACCTGCAGATATATATATATATATATATACTAAGTAAAATAACGTATGATTTAGTTGGAGTATTTTGATTTTTTTTTTAAAAATTTGATTAACAAAAAACACAATCTCAAGAATCTTAAACACTTATTAAAATACTTACAGTCAAAAAGATTTGATATATACAAAGAAAAATAATAGTAAACCTATTAATATAAAAATAAAATGACAATAATAAAAACCCAAAAAACAAATAAAAAAAACTATTTTTTTTAAAACAACAAATTTTATGAACACTATTTTTTTTTTTTTTTGAAATACACATACAGAAACCCAAGACTCTTGAGACATTTATAATCAAAGAGATTTGATATACACAGAAAAATAACAGTAAACTTTTTAATATAAAAATAAAATGACAGGACAAAAACCCAAAATTCGTCTCTCTCTCTCTCTTGTTTTTGAGTTTCTGAGTTCTTTGTGTTCTTCGCTGCTGCTGTTGCTCCCATCTCCAGTTTCTTCTTCTTCATCTGGTAAGTATCACAAATATGTTCTATTTCTCTTATTTTTTCATTTAATCTATAGCATACTGTTTTGTGCTTTTGGAAAACACTTTTTCCGCTTAGCTTTGCCTTGTTTGTTTATGGAAAAACTTTCATACGAACCACTTGAATCTATGAAACAACCCGTAGAACACTGTCTTTTGATTCAAAATCATGATGTGACCGAACTTGGATACTGTTTACGCTAGGTATAAGTCTAGTCAGTTTATAACCGAACTGAAACTTGCACCATACTTGTAGCTTCTAGAAATCAAACCAACCTTGATTTACTTTAGCCGAGATATACGAACCGAACTAAGTCTGAACTTAGCATACTGGAAACCTTAACTTTCGACCGAGCTAGCTCTTTAGGGCTAAGCCAGCTTTCTAAGTTTTTAGACCGAACTCAGAAAGCTGCCCCTAGAGGCTCAACCGATCTAACAGAGCCTTCTCTTTAACCGAGATAACGAATCGCTCGCCAAGACCGAGCTATCGAACCCCCTGCTCAATCCGAGCTGCCAAGCATCTTGTTGAAACCGAGAGATGTAACCTAGCATCCCACATTGCCGTAGGAGGTCTCCTATTCTTGCTTTTATTTTGTAGCAGAGTCTAACGGGCTGTGCTTAACACTTTTGTTGTCCACTTTGCAGACTTTAGGTTGCCCAGGCACTCCTCTGCGCTTTCGGCCATCGAGCACAATTTTTTGACCGAACTAATTTATTCATAATTTATAAAATAAATGGAGAAGTATAGGTTTTTGGTAGAAACCCCTGGTTGCCTGGCCGAATTTCGAAGGGATTACAATATCCCTGACGACGTCTAACTCGTTCTGGCCGAACAAGATATCGTTCCATGGGAAAAAGAAGGCTTTGTACCCTTTACCCTTCTATCAATAATAGAAACCGGACTAAGGTTTCCAGTCCAACCCTTAATCTGTGAATTCCTTAGGTAGACCAGATTATGCCCAACCCAACTTTCCACCAATTCTTACCGTATAATAATGGGTATAGCCGAACTAAACTGCCGAGCTGGACTTAACCTTGGTTTAGCCGAAATATTCCACCAATACTCCATAGGATCAAAAGAAGATGGATGGGTTTACTATTTAAGAATACGCCGCCGCCGAGAGAAAATAATAAAAAACACACCGGATAAAGACTTAAACGATGACGATTTTTTCTAGGTATCTGGCAATTTTGAAGATCACCAAGCCCAAATCCCAGGCCGAAGTATAAACTGGAATAAAGGCATCCCTGGTATAATTATCTCGGCTTTGTTGCATGCTTCTCTTTATTTCGGTTTCCTCCCCATGAACTGAACTAACAGTTGTCTTCTTTTGCAGATTCAGCTCATCTTCAATCTCTTTACAGTTACCCCAACCTGAATACTCTCCGTGCCGCACTACGATATAAAGAGAGAAGTTGGGCCAAGCTTCTGAATGTCCAACCGACCTACAGATACAGCGGTCGCCGAAAAGCCAGAGTGACCGATTTTTTATTAGAGGATCCCCCTGAACCGGACCCAACCTTGCCACAAATCAATTTAATCCCACTGATTGCTGAAGAAGAAATGGCAAAAAGGAACAGAGTCAGGGCCTTCTTGACCGAGACAAACAGGGCCGAGGTACCACCACCCAACCAATCACAAGAAACCGTGGTAGCCCCACCATCACATCAACCTTCGACATCTCGGGCGAACAAGCGTGCTCGGACTAGCCAAACCGAGCAACGCCTTGTTGACGAGGACGAGACCATTCTTCCACCCAGCCCTCAACCGGAGCACTCTGACCGAGCTGCCTCCTCCAAATGGGCTCCAAAGCTCACTTTCTAGAACCAAGATATCCAGGAAATCGACTCAGTGGTCGCAGAGAAGGATCACGTACTGGCCTTCAATCTGGCCAAGAGTGTGTGCCTTCCAAAAAACATGGAGCACCACTACAATCAACTGAACACCGAACTGAAGTCCATCCAGTCGTCAACGAAATCAATGATTCTGGTAAGTAGCTTTTTTTTTTTTTTTTTTTTTTGATCTTTCTAATTTTTTCAAGTTTCAGCTCAGCTAAATAGAAACAATTCTTTTATAGGCCATTCAAAAAAACAATATCACACACAGGCGAGTGTTGGAGCTGAGGAAAACCACAAGGTAGGCAATGGTGGAAGCCGAAGCCAAGACTGCCGAATTAAAAAAATCACAAGCAAAGACAGCCGAGCTTGAGGCCGAGGTAACTCGTCTAACCGGACTAGTTGCCTCAGCTAATAGTGACAAACAGCGAGCTCTTACCGAGATAAAAGATAAATATTTGTGGGAGATGGCACAACTTGAAGGTGTTAAAGACGCCGAAATAACAGTTCTGAAGAAGAAAGCTGAAGACGCCGAGCTGAAGGGTTTCAAGGAAGGCGAGGCTGCATACATCCAGCAGTGTGAAGCTGCGAAGGACTTGTTCTTCAAATGCGGCTGGAGGGGTGTTGTGGAGCAGCTCGGTTGTGGGCCCGAAACCGAGGTCTACAATGCTCCACAGTATTTCATTCCGGCCTCACTGGCGGAGTATGCTGCCAACCTCCAGAAGCAATTTCTCAAAGCGTCTGACGATGAAGAAGAAGATGAGCAAACTGAGACTCCGGTTGTTAATGAGCTTGTCAATGATCAATCAGCTCGGTTGGAGCCAGTGGTTGAAGACTTGACGACCAAAAACGTGCTTCCAACAGAGACCGGGCTTCAAACCGAGACTGCTCTAACCTCTGAAACCGGAGTCGGTGTTGATGTTGAAGCTGATCTCGAAGATCTTTTTAGCTAATTCTGTAATTTCTTCTTTCTTGGACTTGTAACCGGGCTGCGGCCCCTCCTGTGTACCTGTTTTTTACTTCAATGAAAATCTTTTTTTTTTTTGTGCTCAACTCTTATTCCGGTTTTTGATTTGTATGCTTACACTTGTAATGAATTTTACAATGAACTCTTTTGCTTGACTGTGATCTAGGTTTGAACGCTTGTTTTTTAACTGCAATTTGAAATATTTTTAGGCAATCTAAGTAGGCTTACTAGCCAACCACTTTTTTGGCCGATATACTTATTTCGGTTGAAGAGTACTAAGAGTTGGTTTAATCCAGCCAACCACTCTTCAGCCGACATACTTACTTCGGCTGAAGAGTAACAAGAGTTGGTTTAATCCAGCCAACTACTTGACCATACCCCTTGGTGAAGAGTACAAAGAGTTGGTTTAATCCGACCAACCACTCTTGACCATACCCTTACCGGTTGAAGAGTACAAAGAGTTGGTTTAATCCAACCAACCACTCTTCAGCCGACATACTTACTTCGGCTGAAGAGTAACAAGAGTTGGTTTAATTCAGCCAATCTCTAAGTTGGTTTTTCCAACTAACTTAGAATAAAGTGTTTGGTTATTCCGGCCAAACGTCCTGCAGCCTGGATCCTTATCCTGGGCTTAGGAAGGGTGTTGGTTTAATCCAGCCAACCTCTAAGTTAGTTTTTTTCCAGCCAACTTAGAATAAAATGTTTGGTTGTTCCGACCAAACGTCCTGCAGCCTGGATCCTTATCCTGAGCTTAGGAGGAGTGTTGGTTTAATCCAGCCAACCTCTAAGTTAGTTTTTTTTCCCAGCCAACTTAGAATAAAATGTTTACAATGTTCCCAACCCACTAAAACTATCTTTTACAGAAAAAAAATCATGCTGAAAAGAATTGACTTGTTTTATTGAGAAAAGAAAAAATTACATATGCTCAAAAGAAAAAAATGCTAAAAATAAAATAACTTGATATTGGCAGTATTCTATGGCCTGGGAATTGCCTTGCCGTCCTTATCTTCTAAGTGGTATGCCCCTTTGCCTGCTAATCCAACCACTTTGTAAGGTCCTTCCCAATTAGGCCCTAACTTGCCAACTCCGGGCACCAAGGTGTTTCCCATCACTTTGCGCAGTACCCAATCTCCAATCTTGAATTGTCTTGGATGCACTATTTTGTTGTATTTCCTGGATAACTCTTGTTGGTACGAGGCAATATGAACTAGTGCTCTGTCTCTTCTTTCTTTCGCAAGGTCAAGCTCCAATGATATGGCTTCGCCATTTAAGTCTGGGTCAAAGTTTTTGCTTCGAATTATGGAGAGGCCAACCTCCAGTGGGATTACTGCCTCCATGCCATAAGCTAAGAAGAATGGTGTTTCTCCTATTGATCGTCGGGGTGTGGTGTGGTAAGCCCATAAAACATGAGGGAGCTCTTCTGCCCACTTGCCTTTTGCTCTTTCTAACCTTTTCTTCAATCTATCCAAGACTACTTTGTTTGATGCTTCTGCCTAACCATTTGCTTGGGGATATGCCGGTATAGAATTGTAAAACTCTATCTTGTACTCTTCACAAAAGCCTCTGAAAATTCTGCCGTCAAACTGAGTGCCGTTGTCTGAGATTAGGGCTTTTGGTATGCCAAACCGAGTAATGATATTCTGCCAGACAAACTTTTTCACATCTTTTTTCTTGATTGATGCCAAGGCCTCTGCTTCTACCCACTTTGTGAAGTCGTCGGTTGTTGCAAGAAAGAACTTCCTGTTCCCTAGTGCTGTTAGAAGTGGTCCTACTATGTCCAATCCCCACATTGCGAAGGGCCATGGGCTAGTTAGAGGTAGAAGTTCTCTGGCAAGTTGGTGTATTTGGTGTACGAACTTCTGACACTTCTCGCACCTTTTGACATATTTTTCTGAATCCGCTTGCATGTATGGCCACCAATATCCTTGCGAGATTGCTCTGTATGCTAACGATCTTCCTTCTTGATGGCTTCCGCATACCCCCTCGTGTATCTCGAATAAGAATGCTTCCACTTTGCTGGGGTGAACACACTTTAGATAGGATCCTGAGAATGATTTTTTGTATAATGCTAATGATGGGGAGAGCCAAAATCGCTGCGACTTCGCTCTTACTCTGTTGGCCTCTTTCTTTTTGTCCGGTAAGGTGCCATCTTTCAGGAACAGTATGATGAGATCCATCCAAGAAGGGCCTAGATCGGCGCAACATACCTCTTCTGCTTCTGGGTCTTCAATGCTTGGTCTAGGTAGGTAGTCGATCAGTAGTGGATGAGGGATGGAGGTGTTTGCCATTGAGGCGAAGCCTGCTAGTTCGTCTGCTCTGTTGTTTTCCTCCTTGCCAATCTGTTCTATCCTCACCACTTCAAACTTTTTAATCTCTGTTCTGACCATCTCTTGGTACTTGGCCATCCTGTCATCCTTTGCTTCGTAGTCGCCAGATATTTGGTTTACCACCAGCTGTGAGTTACTGTAAACCATTAGCTCGGTGGCCTTCATGTAGAATGCTGTTTTGAGACCTGCCAGAAGCGCTTCATACTCCGCTTCATTGTTCGATGCTGGAAAACCAAGGTTGACTGCCTGCTCCACTACTATGCCGTCTGGAGAGATGAGGACTATGCCAAGTCCTGCTCCATGCCGGTTGGATGCTCCATCCACAAAGAGCTTCCACATCTCCCCAATGAACAACTTCCAGCAAGTGGAGGGATCAGATGATGCTTTGGGGTCATCCACGTTGCTGGTGTCTTCTTCTTCATAGTTCATGCCTACTGTCTGCCCCTCGCCTTCTGGTTGTACCAAGTCTTGTTTTGTTGGTGAGTTTTGACTTGGTGTAGCACGGTTCGCTTCTTCCTTCCTTGCTTTACTCTAGTCTGCCTTGGGACTGGTGAGTAACGATACCGAGGGTTGCGTTATTAAGCGCCAACTTCCATCCCTAGTTTGGTTGTTTCAGTCAGGTCGACTAGGCAGATATGATGACTTCCTGGGGTGAATTCGGCGACAAAGTCTGCCAAGGCTTATGCTTTTATTGCGGTTCTGGGTTGGAACTTGATGTCGTATTGCCCCAGCTTAACTGCCCACTTTAAGATTCGCCCAGGGAAGTTAGCCCTCTCAAACAAAGCTTTTAATGGAAAGGCTGTGAGGACAACTATGGTGTGGGCGTGAAAGTAATGCGACAACTTTTTTGAGGCCATCATCAAGGCTAGGGCCAGTTTTTCTAGTGGCAAGTACCTTGTTTCGGCGCCCAGTAATGTCTTGCTGACATAATAGATGGGTAGATGTTGGATTCCTTCTGCGCGGACCAACACTGCGCTAATTGCGTGCTGGGAGACTGCCAGGTATAGAAAGAGTTCTTCTCCAGCTACTAGGGTGACAAGTAGTGGTGGAGAAGACATGTATTCTTTTAAGCTTTCCAGGGCGTGGTCGCATTCCTCGTCCCACTCAAACTTGGGCTTCAAAGCGTGGAAGAATGGTCATAGTCTGTCTAACGACCTGCTTATGAACCGATTGAGCGCAACTGCCATGCCGGTGAGATGCTGCACTTCTTTTACTGAGTTTGGTCTCTCCAACTCCTGGATTGCTTTAATCTGGGAGGGGTCTGCTTCGATACCTCGGTTGGTCACCAAGAAGCCTAGGAATTTGCCAGATCCTACTCCGAATGTACACTTAGACGCATTGAGGCGCAACTTGTGCTTCTTCAGGATCTCAAACATCTCGCCTAGGTCCTTGAGATGGTCATTTTCATACTTGCTCTTGACCATCATGTCGTCGATGTGAGTTGCCTAACAACGATTCGAACATCTTGGTGACCATCCGTTGGAATGTCGCCCTTGCGTTCTTTAGGCCAAAGGGCATGACCTTGTAACAGTATAGTCCTCTTGGAGTTGTAAAGGATATGATCTCCTGGTCTGGTTCATGCATGGCGATTTGGTGGTAGCCTTTGTATGCATCTAGAAAGCTAAGTCGGTTGTGCCCCGCCATTAGGTCTACCAATTGATCTATCCGTGGTAGAGGAAAGCTGTCTTTTGGGCATGCTTTGTTGACTGTTTTGTAGTCGACGCAGACACGCCACTTGCCATTCTTCTTTGGCACTACGACTGTGTTGGAGATCCATCTTGGGTAGTGTACTTCTCTAATTGCTCTTGCCTCCAGCAGGTTTCCTACTTCTTCCACCACTATCTCGGCATGGTGGAGTGCCGATCTGCGTGTGCGTTGAATGATTGGTCTGGCGGATGGGTGGACATTGAGTTGGTGGCAGATGAAGTTAGGATCAATGCCTGGCATGTTATATGGTGTCCAAGCGAATACTTCGATGTTAGAGGTCAAAAATTCCAATACCTTCAATCTCTCAGTGTTGGACAACGACGAACCGAGCAAAAAGAACTTATCCGGGTTCTTTTCGTCTATTCTCACCTCTACCAAGTCTTCCACCGCCTTCTGATCAGCTGCTTTGCCGATATCTGCGGATAGTTCATTGCTCTCAGGTTCTTCCACCGAATGAACGTATCCTTTGGCAGCGCGGCTTCCATTCACCGTGACGAAGCATTACTTCGACATGATCTGATCTCCATAGACTTCTTCAATTACCCCGGTGTCGTTGGGGAACCGCATTACTTGGTGGTAGGATGACGCCACCGATCGCATGCGACCATGTTACGCCCAAGATGATATTGTAAGTGGAGGGACCTTCAATACCCGAACTCCACTTGTTTCGTCAAATCGCTTCACCTCATTGGAAGAATTATTTTGCTGACGGGCCATTCTGGCATGGAGTTGAATCCAATTAGGGGAGATATGGCAGGCGCCAAGTCTTTGTCTTGTAGCTTCAATTGTTTAAATGTTTCGTAGTACATGATTTCACATGAACTACCCTGGTCAATCAGAATCCGCATGACATCAAAATCCTTGACTCGGAGAGTGACGACCAGGGCATCATTGTGAGGGCAATATATCCGTTCCAATTCTTTATCCGAAAAAGACATGACGTTTGTGGCCTCTGTCTTCTCCTTTTTGATGGCAGGTTGGGCACTTAGTACCTCTCTTAAATGCTCAGCCTTTTTGATTGATCCTCTAAGCTCGCATACATGCTTAGGTTCAAAAACTCCTTGTATCACATTAATAACGCCTTGAAGTGGGGTGTCGATTCGCATCCCGTCGGGGTTATTATGGCCCTGGGGGGCTGGTTGCGTTTCTCCTTCAATGTACTTATCCAAGTGACCTGCTGCAACCAACTCCTCCAGATGCTGTCTCAATGGCGTGCAATTTTCAGTGCGGTGTCCCTTTTCTTTATGGAAGGTGCACTGTGACCTCTCGTCGTAGTCTTTCTGGGCTTCTCCTAGCTTGGCAGGACATCTGACGAAAGGCTCGTCTTTTATTTCACTTAGAATTCAGTAGATCGGTTTCTTGAAGACCGTGGTTATGGCAGTGCAGACTCTCAAGTATCTTTTATCCTGATCCTCTCTGTTGTCTCGTCTGCCATGCCCGTTGCTGTTCGGACAATCTACTGCGTTGACCTTTGTTGAGGCCTTCTTTTACGATGCGTGGTGCGTGCAGTTTTGCTTTAACACGTCGTCGCCATCCTCCTCCACCCTGATGTGCTGATGCACTCTTTTCATCAGAGCTTCCATGGTGAGGGGCGGTGTCATGGTGATTAAGTCCCTTAGTCTGTTCCCGACTGGAAGGCCTCTTTTGTACTGTGCAATGGTGAGATTGGTAGGGCAGTCCCCAATCTGATTGAAGGTCTCCCAGTAGCGACTATTATAGGATCTTAGGGTCTCTTTGTCGCCCATGTCGATGGACGATGGTGGTCAATTTCACAGGGGTTTTGGTATTAGATTGAACCTTGTGATGAGCAACCATAATTGCGCCCAAGAGGCTATCTTTATACGGAAGTTTTTCGAACCAAGTCAGGCCTAGGTCGCTAAGGCTAGATGGGAAGAGGATACACATTAAAGCCTCGTTTCGCTGATATACCGCCATGACCTGGCGAAAGTGGCTCAAGTGTGAGTAGGGGTCCGTCTTCCCCTTATATGTAGTGAATTTGGGCTGAAGGAAGCCTGATGGTAGGGGTGCGTTTTCAATTGCTGAAACGAACGGTGAGGTCTGCAGCCTCGCTAATGCCTTGTCCGTCGGTTCATAAATTTTGGGCCGCGAATTGGCATTCCAACCTCGACGCTTCCATGCGTCCGAGGAGCCAGCCGCTGTAAGGCAAAAACTCTATGTGGGTCGTGTGCCCTGGCATCCTCCTTCCATCGTGCCTTTTCTTCGAGCACGGTTCGTAAATCGAATGATCTGGGCAACTCCGTCTGCCTGGATCTTGTTTGATGTGTATGTGAGGGCCAATACGTGTTTCCCTCAGTGTATGACCTCTCAGATCTCGTCCTTTCAGACCTGGAGTGACAAGTTCTGGAAGATCTAGATTGCGTATCGCCTGTCCTGAGGCTTCTACTTTCTACTTGAGAGGGTGTGGTATTCCTACTACGACCTTCCGAGTGGCGAGGGGGCGTCTTGTTTATGCGCCCCTTTCCTGTCGTCACTTCTTTTCCCTTCACTTGGTGCTTTAGAGATTCCAAGTCCGCCGCCATCTGACGTATCAACTCGTCTTGCTCCTTGACGCGATCCTCGAAAGCCTGAGGATCAATCCTCCGCCTTTGTCTCCCTGGACTTTGCGAACGAGAGTGATTGGGGCTGTTAGTCTGCCTTCTTCCCCTTGTATCCCTCCTAGGATTATGTCTTTGTGGTTCTAAATCCGCCATAGGTGGGATGAGAGGTAGGCCTTCGCGCGTCGCACCTCTTTCTGGTGTTTGTCCGTCGATGGCGGACTGTGGCAAATCTTCGTTGTGCGCCATTGATTCTTTAAGAGGAAAAGCTTGATCAAGAGGTTTTGTTCTTGTCTGTATTCCTACAGACGGCGCCAATTGTATGGGAAATAAATAAACCTTATCGTATAATCCTGTTGTTCAAGTCTGCGCTCCTCCATACGTCGTCGCTTTACCACCTGAAAACACAAACGTGAGCTAGCCGGCGGGTGGGTGCCGGAAACCTCTCCGATACCTAAGTCAGTCGACTAGACAAAAAGACAAAAGCTCTGTGTATTCGGAAATCAAAGTTGCGTTTCCTCCCTATAGGTGATGTTTGTGAGCTTTTATAAATTTCGTGTGACACAATCCTAGTAGGACTTTTACTCCTCCATGCAGAGTCCTCCTAGGATTCATACTCCTGAAAGATAATGCTTATCGTTCAACACCCTCCTCACTGCTTGAATCAAGTGAGATGGTTCTAATACGGCCGGACTACCATTGGACCGAAGTAACCATGGCCATGCCAAACCACGGAGTAGACCGAACTATCTTTAGTTCGGTTCTTCCTTCAATGCTCTTACCTCAGTACCTTCTGCACAAACCGTGGTAAGTCTAAACCAAGCTAACCTTTAGCAAGGTTTTAGACTGAGCTAATCATACCGCGCCATAACCGGTATAACTTCTAGTATGGTGACCGAGCTAATCTCCTTGAGACCAGAGTAACTTTAGGCCTCTTTTGGACCAGACTAACTTCTGAAATTTGGGCCCGACCTCGACGTCAAAGGCCCTTTCAAGACCGGAGTAACTTTACGGCCATGTTTACTCAGCACTTTGCATAGTGCCCATAACAGCCCATTATCCAGCTCGGCCCAATTTCCATATAAATTACCCTGTCACCTTGCATACACTTAGAAAATTCCTCACACAAATTTTCATTAGTAGCTCCAAATAAAATATCATCTACATATATTTATACAATAAGAAAATCTTCATTTTTGGTTTTAACAAAAAGTGTTGTATCAATCTTTCCTCTAGTAAAACTATTTTCAATTAAAAATTTGCTTAAGCATTCATATCATGCACGAGATGCTTGTTTCAAACCATATAGAGCTTTTGAGAGTCTAAAAATATGATTTGAAAATTCATGATTTTCAAAGCCAGGAGGTTGTTTTACATAAACTTCTTCCGAAATATAACCATTAATAAAAAAACTTTTTACATCAATTTGATATAGTTTAAAATCTTTAAAACATGCAAATGCTAAAAGCATACGAATGGCTTCTAATCTTGCTACGGGTGCATATGTTTTATCAAAATCAATACATTCTTCTTGATTATATCCTTGTGCAACAAACCTAGCTTTATTTCTAATGATAATACCAGATTCATCAAGTTTGTTCTGAAAAACTCATTTTGTCCAATGATAGAGTCGTTTTGAGGTCGAGGGACTAAAGTTCAAACTTGGTTTCTTTCAAATTGGTTTAATTCTTCTTGCATTGCTAAAATTCAATTTTCATCATTTT
The DNA here is from genome assembly GCA_025200525.1 of Camellia lanceoleosa. NCBI lineage: Eukaryota > Viridiplantae > Streptophyta > Magnoliopsida > Ericales > Theaceae > Camellia > Camellia lanceoleosa. Next base: position 78,874,521 of record CM045766.1, read on the forward strand.
TGGCTTCACAAAAAGTTTTAGGTTCAATTTGAGAAATGGAAGCTAAATTATCATAAATATTCTAAGAGAGTTTCGAGTTATTATATCTTTAGAAGGATCATCTATAATTTGATCCTTGGGATGATTCCGTATGGATTGCCATTCTCTCGGCAAATCTTGATTATCTCCACATTGATCTTGATGAAGTTCTTTCGATTCATCTTTTTGAGATTCATCAATTTTCTTTGAGATATCTAAGTTTTCTGTTTTTTGCTCAATATCTACATCATCATTGCTTACAATATTCTTGGAAATAGAAAAGTTAGATTCATTAAATACAACATGTATTGATTCTTCTACAACTGAAATTTGTTTGTTAAATACACAATATGCTTTACTTGTTGGAGAATAACCAAGAAAAATAGCTTTATCGGATTTAAAATCAAAATTTGCCAAGTTATCTTTGCCTTTGTTCAAAACAAAACCTTTACACTCAAAGACATGAAAATGACTTACATTTGGTTTTCCTCCTTTCCATAGCTCATATGGGGTTCTCTTTAAAATGGGTCTAATCATTACCCGATTTATAATGTAGCAAGCAATATCAACGGCTTCGGCCTAGAAATATTTTGGTAGAGAGTTTTCACAAAGCATGGTTCTACCCATCTCTTCTGGAGTCCTATTCTTCCTCTTAACTACACCATTTTGTTGAGGAGTTCTAGGAGCCAAAAAATTATGGTCTATACTGTTTTCATTACAAAATTTTTCAAAAGAATCATTTTCAAGTTCTTTATCATGGTCCATCCGTATACTTGAAATGATAAAACCTTTTTTTCATTTTGAAGTTTTCTACATAATGTTGAAAAGTTTTGAAAAACTTCATCTTTATGAGCTAGGAACATAACCCATGTAAATCTAGAGAAATCATCAACTATAACAAGATTGTACTGTTTACCACCAAGACTAAGTATCCTTGAAGGACCAATCAAATCCATGTGTAATAATTGCAGTGGTCTAGAAATTAATTTTTTTTTTATTTAAAAGAAATTTTAGTTTGTTTACCTTGTTGACATGCATCACATAATTTGTCTTTTTCAAAAGAAATTTTAGGAAGTCCAATGACTAACTCCTTTTTAAAAAGTTTTGAAATTAAATCTATGTGAGCATGACTAAGTCTTCTGTGCCACAACCAACTATTATCACTAAGTGCAGAAAGACATGTAATGCTAAAAGATAATAAATTAGAAAAAAAAAATTAAGAACATAAACATTTTCATGTCGGTGGCCAACAAATATAATCTTGTTATCTTTGAGATTTCTATTTTGCAAAAAGATTTTTCAAAGATAACTAAATTTCCCTTGTCACACAATTGACTAATTCTAAGTAAATTGTGTTTCCATCCATTAACAAGTAAAACATTTTCAATAAAAGGAGAGGGACTTTTACCAATACTACCTACACTGATGATTTTTCCTTTGCTATTATCTCCAAATGTTACATATCCAACATCTTTTGGAGATAAAGTAATGAACGTTGATTTGTCTCCAGTCATGTGTCTTGAACATCCACTATCCAAGTGCCATTTTCCTTTTCCGGATTTTGCCTTGTAGCAAACCTATAAAACAAATCAAATATTTGATTTTGGTACCCATATCTTTTTGGGTCCATGATTGTTAGTTTGTGAATTACTAGATTTTGGATTGCATCTCATATTTGTTCCTAATAAATTTTTCTTGCAAGGACATGAAGAAATTGAGTGCCCTTTTCTAAAACAATAATGACAAGTAATATGTGGGCTACTAGATGAGCAAACTTTAACAAATTTTTTTTATAAAAAGTTTGTTTCTTGTGAGGTTTGTATCCAATACCTGCTTTGTCGAAAACACATCTTTGATTTCCAAGTAATTTGTTTAAATTTTCTTTTCCTTGGGTAAATTTGAAAATTGTTTTTATTTAAATCTTTGTTTTTTTCTTTTAAAGAATTATTTTTAATTTTCAAATCATTTGAAGAATTTTAGAGAGAATCATTTTCCCTTTTCAAGCTTTCATTTTCGTTGATAAGCAAAATATTTGATTTTTTAAGAGCAAAATTTTTTGAAATTATTTTTTGAAAATCTTCATGAAGTTCCTTAACAATATCTAGCAATTCTTCATAGGAAAGAGAGTATTCGATTACCTCATTATCTTCAACCCCATGAAGAAAAGATTTGCCACTTCCGAGTCGCTTGATTCACTATCGGAGCTATTATAGCCACTTTCTCCTCATGCTGCCATAGCTCTTCTTCTGCTCTTCTTCTTTTCCTTCATCTTTTTTAGGTTAGGACAATCACATTTAATGTGACCTGGTTTGTTACATTCATAACAGATTATTTGATATTTCTTTTCTTCATTTTTATTAAATGATTTTTTGTGAAATCTTCTTTTAAATTGTTTATCTCTTTTTAATAAATTCTTGAATTTTTATTTTATTTTATTTTATTTTTGGTGATCATTGCAATGCCATTGTCCTCATCACTTGAGTTGTTGTCATCTTTATCTTTTTCTTGAGTTGTTGTTTTGAATACAATACCTTTCTTCTTCTTGTCATTGTCATCATCGTGGGTTTTCATCAAAATTTCATGAGTCATTAATAACCCAAGAAGTTCATCTAAATCGAGTGTGTTGAGATCCTTGGCTTCCTAGATTGCTGTCACTTTCAGTTCCCAATTCTTTGTTAGACACTTGAGAATTTTCCTACCATTTCCTTTGTTAGTATAAACTTTACTAAGATTTTTCAAGAAATTTGTAATATCAATAAATCTGATAAACATTTCAGAAATAGATTCATCAGATTTCATTTTGAACAATTCATAATTATGAACAAGCATACTGATACGTGACTCCTTAACTTGATTTGTGTTTTCATACATGACTCCTTAAAATCATTTTCATCCCATTCATCTTCTATTTTAGGGACTTTCTTTGAGTCAACAATTTTGAAGGAAATAATTGGACAATTTTTAATAATATTCCGTACATTGTAGTCTATCCCTTGTGTGTGTATCAATTTCTGACCACACTGCCAAACTAGTATTCAGCTGAAGAGCACCAGCAGAATAGATTAAGCCCGAACGACCTTAGACCCATGGGAGTGCCTCCCTTTTATAGCCAACATAATCCTAGTCCCAATAGAAGCCTAGCTCTAATGGACTTAGGATTACTGCTAATCTTGGACTCCCAGTTGGATTAGGATAAACTCTCTATGAGTCTTATGTTTACCCAAACTGAAGTCTTCTCTCATTTTAGGACTCTTGTCTCTTATCCGCTTATCCTGGATTCCGGTATTCTCACCGATAACCTCGGCCTAGCCGAAATTATCTCAGCGTCATGACCAGGACACGTGGCACCTCGGCTGGTACTTTGGTGACATCTCGGCCACGTGTTGTCACTCAAAAATTATGTCCCCACAACTGCCTCCCTAGGTTCTATTACCTCGGTATCCTGAGGTGATAGAACCTATATCATTCATTCCTTTAATCATGACCCCGGTTTAACTTCAGCTTGTAAATTTTTCTTAAAATTTCAACAAGTGTTAAACATGACCTTGGTTTAATTTCAACTTGTAAATTTTTAAAATTTCAACAAGTGTTAAACATGTCCTCGATTTAACTTCAACTTGTAAATTTTTAAAATTTCAACAAGTGTTAAACATGTCATCGGTTTAACTTCAACTTGTAAATTTTTCTTAAAATTTCAACAAGTGTTAAACATGACCTCAGTTTAACTTCAACTTGTAAATTTTTAAAATTTCAACAAGTGTTAAACATATCATCGGTTTAACTTCAACTTGTAAATTTTTCATAAATTTCAACAAGTGTTAAACATGATCTCGGTTTAACTTTAACTTGTAAATTTAAATTTCAACAAGTGTTAAACCAACCTTAGCTTGTAAATTCCAACTCCCAAGCATCATTCTCCATGCTCAACCTCCCGTGAAGGCCGGTGAGAATGCCCCTTTGCCCTGGACCGAGATGATTCTATAGGGTCCTTCCCAATTTGGGCAAAGCTTGCCTTCTCTGGGATCCTTCTTGTTGCCGACGACCTTTCTTAGGACGAGGTCACCAATTTGGAACTCTCGCGGGTTCACTTTCTTATTATAAGCCTTGGCAAGCTGCTGCTGGTATGCCCCCAGTTGAATTGCTGCTTTCCTCCTTCTCTCTTCTAGAAGATCCATATCTTGAGCTAAAAATACATCATTAGTTCCATTCTCTACTGCCTGGGTTCTGATCCCTGGGATACCGACCTCTAGTTGAATGACTGCTTCTGTGCCATAAGCCATGGCAAACGGGGATTCCCCCGTTGATCTTCTCGGCGTAGTCCGATATGCCCAAAGTACACTAAGCAATTCATTTACCCACTTTCCCTTTGCTGCTTACAGCCTCTTTTTTATCCCATCCAAGGTAACTTTGTTAGACGCTTCTGCTTGTCCATTGCTTTGAGGAAAACTTGGGGTTAAAAAGTAATTCTTGATTTTAAACTTTGCACAGAAGCTTTTAATTAGCTTACTGTCAAATTGTGTTCCATTGTCTGCAACTATTGCTCTTGGAATCCCAAACCTGGTAATGATGTTCTTCCAGATGAAGTTCTTTACATCAATGTCTCGAATCTTGGCAAGGGGTTCAACTTCTACCCACTTGGTGAAATAATTTGTTGCCACTAGTAAGTACTTCCTTTGTCCAGTTGCTTGAGGTAGTTTTCCGACAAGATCCATGCCCCATTGGCCAAATGGCCAAGGACTGGATACTGGGTTTAAGTCGGCTGTTGGTTGATGTATCAAAGGTGCAAACCTTTAGCATTTCTCATACTTCTTCACATAAGCTTCGGTATCTTTCTGCATATAGGGCCACTAGTACCCCTGAGTAATGGCCCTGTGGGCAAGTGACCTACCCCCAGCGTAGCTTCCACATATTCCTTCATGTATCTCGTACAGAAAATCTTCAACCTATGCAGGATGCACACACCTCAGAAGAGGTCCAGTAAATGACCTTCTGTAGAGGTGTCCTTCTAGGGTCAAACTGAATCTTGCCGACTTCAGTCTGATCTTGTGCGCTTATTTTCGGTCATCGGGCAGCTTCCCGTCTTTAAGGAATGCTATTATTGCATCTATCCAACTAGGTCCCATCTCCACACACATTGCTTCGCACTCTGTGTTCAGTGGTTCTATGCTTGGACCTGGCAAATAGTCAACTATTATCGTCCTTGCCTTTCCAAGTTATATTGCACTAGCCAGGTTGGCCAGGGCATCAGCGTGACTGTTATCATCTCGGCTAACCTGCTGAAGTCGGCAATTCTGAAACAAGGCCACCAATCTGCCGATCTCCTTTACATAGGCCGACATTCTTTAGTCTCGGGCTGCAAACTCGCATGTTGTCTGGTTGACTATAAGCTGAGAGTCACAGAAGACTATCACCTCATCTGCTTATACTGCTTATCACTATCTTGCCGGTTTCGATCCTGTCGATGTTTCATAATTCGCTTCATTGTTTGAGGCCTTGAACCCCAAACGAATGGATTGTTCTAGTATCTGTCCATCTGGAGATATCAGTACTACTCCTGCCCCCGCTCATTGTCAGTTTGAACTCCCATCAATAAACAGTCGAAAGGAGTTGCCGATGTAAATGCTGTAGGGCCTAAGTTTTTCTTCCTTTCTTTGTTCTGTTGCCCTCGGCTGGGCTTCTTTTTGCTCACTTGGACATTGTTCACCTAGGCTTAACGGAGCACGATGTGCGATGTCTTCTAGTGTGAACTCGGCCACGAAGTCGGCCAAAACTTGGCCTTTGATTGCTGTTCTGGGTCTGAATTCCAGGTCATACTGGCCCAAGACCACTGCCCATCTGGCTATTCTACCTTTCAGATCTCTTTGCTGCAACAGGGACTTCAAAGGATGTTCAGTTAGCACCACAATTTTGTGGGCTTGAAAGTAATGGTTCAGCTTCTTTGAAGCCATTACTAAAGCCAGTGTTAACTTCTCCAAGGGTAAATACCTGGTTTCTGCATCAACCAAGGTTTTGCTTACATAGTAAATAGCCCTTTGTTCCCATTTTTCTTCTCGGATTACCACTGCACTTACAGCATGTTCCGAAACTGCCAAGTACAGGAACAACTCCTCTCTAGGTTTTGGATTTGAGAGTACTAGAGCTGTGGTCAAATACCTCTTCAAGTCGATCAAGGTGGCTTCGCATTCTTTGGTCCATAAAAAGGTTGTGGCTTTTTTCACTGAGATGGAGAGAGGTGTGCACTTGTTTGTGCTTCTGCTTATGAACCTATTCATTTGCGATCCTTCTAGTCGAGATTGCACTGTTTTTGCCGACGCTGGGCTTTTTAGTTATAGGATGGCCTTGATCTGATCTGGGTTGGCCTCAATGACCCTTTTGGTCACCAAGTATCCCAAGAACTTATCAGATCCGACTCCAAATGCACATTTTGATGCATTGAGTCGGAGCCGATATGTTTTTAGAATGTCAAAGACTGCCCTTAAGTCTTCCAGATGGTCTTTAGGTTCCCTGGTCTTCACGGCCATATCATCGATGTATACCTCCACTGTTCGGCCAATTAGGTGTCTGAACATCTTGGTTACCAATCTTTGGTAAGTTGCTCCTGCATTTTTCAACCTAAAAGGCATCACTCTGTAGCAGTACAGCCCATTTGGGGTGATAAATATAGTCTTCTCCTCATCTGGGGTACATGGCTATCTGATGGTACCCCCTGTAGGCATCTAAGAAGCTCATCCTTTCATGTCCTGAAGTGGCATCCACCAGTTGGTCAATCTTGAGTAAAGAAAAACTGTCTTTGGGACAAGCCTTGTTTAGGTTGGTAAAGTCCATGCAGACCCTCCATTTACCATTCTTTTTCTTCACCACCACTGTATTCGATAGCCATGTCGGGTAATTTACCTCTCGAATGGCTCTGGCCTCTAAAAGTCTGTCTACTTCCTCTTCCACTGCCTCAACATGCATCAACGTCAATCTTCTTGCCCGTTGGATTATAGGTTTGGCCGACCTGTCTACGTTCAGTTTATGGAAAGTGACCTCGGGGTCAATGCTAGGCATTTCGTAAGGCGTCTAGGCAAACACCTCAATGTTTTCTCTCAAGAAAGCCTCCAGTTCTTTTTCCTCTTCTTTGGCTAGGCCTGAGCTGAAAATGAAGAAGTGTTCCTTATCTCCTTGCTGGACAAGGAATTTTTTTAGGGCTTCTTCACTTTTTTCGGCTAGCTCTTTGCTGATGTCCTCTAGAACCTCCACATCCTCGTCTTCGATCTCTACTGTCTCTGGTTCTCGTATGCTGCAAGTGGATTTCATTGCTGCCATGGAGCAGTTCTTTGCCTGCAGCTGATCCCTTCTAACCTCCTATATCCCATGCTCTGTTGGGAATCGCAATAGCTTATGCAGTGTTGAGGGAACAACTCCTATTGCGTACAACCATGGCCTCCCTAGGATAGCATTGTAAGGGGAGGGTGTGTCGATTATAGTGAACTTTGTCTTTATCTTTTTGGTACCAGCCTGCACCTCCAAGCTTGCTGCTCCCAGTGGCCACGTCGGCGTTCCATTGAACCTGACCGTTGGGCTGTTGGACTGCTCCATATCATCTAGGTGAAGGCCAAACTCCTTGTAACACCTGACATACATGATGTCACAAGAGCTGCCTTGGTTAATTAGGATGCGCTTTACTTGGCACTCCCCAACCTGGAGGGATATTACCAAGGCATCATTATGTAGATGCTGCACCATCTCAAGGTCGGCTTTAGTAAAGGACACTACTGATCCCTAGCACTCCTCGGCCCAAGGTCTTTTATCCCGAACTTGGTACACATGCTGCAAGTGCTTTACCTTCTGGGTCTCCCCCCGTATTTCGTTTTCGTTGACCTTCGAGTGAATTACATTAATTATCCGAGGTCCACCTGCTTGCAGTTGCTGTGCTGGAGGAGGTGGAGCTGCTGGTGCCTGAGGCAGTCTTGCCTGCTCTTCCCTTGTCTTGGCTTCATCTACAAGGTCCCTTAAATGGCCTTGCCTTACCAGGTCTTCTAGGTGTGCTTTCAGGGCTCTACAACCCTAAGTCAGATGGCCATCTTTATTGTGGTAAGCACAATGCTTACCAAGGCTTCTTCCCATAAACTCTCCTGGTATCCTTGTTGGTGCTCTGAAATAGGGCTGGGTTCGGATTTTCTCCAAGACTTTGTAAATCGGAATTCAGAATACGGTTGTAACTGCCTGTGCCACCTTTAGTCCTATCTTTTGCTTGTTGGATCCATTGTTACCTTGGCCTCGCTTCGGTGAGCCATTTCCTTTCTCTTGCTTTGTTTCCTTAGTCCCTGGCGTGTCTTCCTCGGCTCTAGCATATTTCTCAATTCTGGCCATGAGCTCTTCCATGCTTTTTGGCAATGTCTTTGCCAATGACTTTCGTAGTGGACAATCATCTTTTAAGCCGTTCTTGAAAGACACGACTGCCACCTCTTGGTTGCACTCGGGTATTCAGTTGAATACCTCATAATACCTTTTGGCATAGGCTCTCAGGCTTTCGTCCTTGCCAATTTTCAAAGCCATCAGGGCGTCTACCCTTAACGGTTGTAGTTTGTTTGTCACAAACCTGGCCACAAACATCTCAACCAAGCCTTCCCAGGTTTTCACAGTTCCTTTCGGCAACTTGTGAAACCAGTCTGATGCAATCTCTCTGAATGATGAAGGGAACACCTTGCAAAGCAACGGCTCGTTCCCGGTGTATAACGCCATCGAGTTCAGGTACAAGTCGATGTGAAAGTTAGGGTTCGACTTCCCGTCGTAGATTTGAAATCTCAGCATGCTAAACCTCTTCGGGGCTTCAAATTTGTCCAATTCTACCGAGAATGGCATTCTCGGCTTGACCGCAGAGGTTATCTCGGCATCTTGTTGCCTCCTTTGTAGGTAATCCCTTAGGTCCTCCTTGGTTCGACCAGGAGCTCGGCTATCTCCTGACTTCAGCCTTTTAGGTGCACTACTCTCAGCTTCGTTGTGAGCCCTCTTCGACATTTCTCCATTAGTTGCGTCAAAGCACAACTCATGCCTTTGAACATGCCGATATTCTTTGGGGTTTGCTTCCTTGGTGCGATGTGTCCTTCGAGATTCTTCTCTTCTCGACTCTTCTCGTCCGACCTCCCTTGAAGGCCGGTGAGAGTGTTTTTCACTCCTGGTGTACTGGGGGGCTACAAGGATTGTTTTCTGCCCTCCCTTCTGGGCATTGGCCACTGGAATCGGCGTGTCATGCTGCGGGAATGGTGTAAATTTTAAATTTTAATATATATTATCATTCTATTTTTCCAATAATTATAATTACTACTAATAAAATATGGAGGGTTGGAAGATGAGTGACCATCAAAAATTTGTTTTCCTATAATGGTTGCAACTGAACAACTCTAAAACTGTTAAGTCAAAAAATACTAGAGCCCTTACTCTAATACCAATTGTAACCTAGAAAGCAACACAAGAAGGGGGTGAATTAGATTTCTAAATAAATTGTCAAACTAAAAATTTAGCCCAAATAAATAAATATACGGAACAATATATATAAGAGTAATAAAAAATAAAATGAGTAAATGGAAGAGAAAGCAAACTCGACGATTTATAGTGGTTTGGCACAACCGGGCTTACATCCACTCCTTAAGTTCCTCCCTGAGAGTTCTCTACTATTCTTCAAATAGTAACAAAACCACTAATTTCATGGGTACTAGTGAACTTTTACAACAAGTGATCAACTTCAATCACTCCAACCAAGTGATTTTTTCTCAAAAATCACTCACAAAAAATTATTACTCTTTTTACAAGAATAAGAATAAGTGATATAAGACCATTTTATAATAAAAGATCAAAATCTCAACAGATTCTCTCTCAATAGAAATAATTAATCACTAAAAGCACACAACACAATATTTGGGAACACTTCAATATCATAGAATTTTCTCTTTAACACTTCTTGTATTTTTCTCCAAGCAAAATACCCCTTTTATAGCACAAAATCTATCTATTACGAGGAGAGACGCTCCTCTTCTGACATCACGGATCACGTAAGCACACTCCTCTTTGGGCTTGGTGACGCTTCAGATTGCAACTCGAATTCACCTGGAGAACAAGCCAAGTTTGAACCAATTGGCCAAACGTCGCTTTCGATAAATAGTAGAGTCCTGCTGGGTAACTCGAACATTCATTGGCCTGAATGGCTCAAATATGCCAAACGGCGTCGTTTTTTTTTTTTTTTTTTGCTTTTTCCTTCCCCCCTCTTTTCTCTCTCAAACATTTGAGAGAGAAAACCCTAACAAACAGAGAGGCAATGTGATGGTAAGAGAGAAGAGAAAGAGGAACAGAGAAGGAAGAAGAAAAAAGGACGCCGGAGATGGCTTCGTCGACCGAATAGGAGGCCGCGATTTTGTCATATCGGAGAAGGAGAAGGAGTAAAAGAAGAAGAGAGAAAGGGTCATTGGCCGGTGGGTGTGGTCTTCTCTCTCACGCTACCATCATTTGTGAGGGTCGTAATTGTGAGGGTCGTCGGAGTGGGTTTGGTCTTCTATTCTGTGGTGTCAACGAATCAAACCCTAATTCACTAGCAGATGTATAAAGAAAATCACTTACTTAGCTGAGATTACATATATCTAGCTTTGACTTGTTAAACTATAATCATATGCAAAAGATGTATTTGTATCCAACATACCCACAAATTAATTTTAATTTTAATTTTTTTTTATCAAAATCAAATTAAAACTTGAGATTAAGCTAGCAAGAGATTCATGGTATCACTTATATATCTAAACCCAAATCTATAATGATGGGTTAGAGGGGAAAAGATATGTTGTTTTAAATTAAAAGAGAAAATGCCTTTTGATTTGCATAATTGAAATTGAAACACAAACACTTTCAAAGTTTTTATTTTATTTTATTTATTTTATTTTTATTTTATTTTATTTTATTATTATTTTTTTTTTTTTGAGAATTGAAAAAAACTTACAATGGATGATGAAAGAAGGAGCAAAGTAAGGTATTCAGGGGCAATACTAGGTAAACATTTTTGTGCAAAAACACAGCTTTCACATCACTGTTTGTTTGTGAGGTTTGATTATTGTTTGAGTTAAAGCCACTAGAACTTGACCAAAATAGGGAACCCTTGAAAATTGAAGAGAGAGAGAGAGATCAGAGAAGGAGGCTAACAAGTCTTCTTTTAGTTTGAGAAGCTCTTGAAGATCAACAACGATGAGGGATGAGAAGACGGAGAATGAAGAGAAAGCAGAGATAGAGAGAGAGTTTGGGTCTGAGACTGAGAAACAGAGAGATAGAGAGAGAGGTATTATGGGCGCGTGAGCCCACACTTACGGGCCATTTCGAGCTTTCACTTTCGAGCTACCAGCCATTTTCCTAAATAGTAATACAATTTTTTCAAACATTTCTCGTAAAAAACAAGGAGTGCATAATAACTACATAGTAACTTTTTTATTAAAACATTTGAATACACAGTAAAATCTCTACTAAAATATTTATATGCATAGTAAAATCTTTTTAAAATAACATTTATAATAGATATGAATATATATATTTTAAAAATTTTTGTAGTTGTTGTAGAGATTTTAAATACACTATAATAAAAACATAAATCACTACCCCATGTGTGTATATCAAATTTGTCAAAAGAAGAGAACTCACTAATACCAAATTTGTTAAAAGATGACAATCAATCAATATTAAATTTGTCAAAAAATATGTAGTGATGGGCCAGATCAATGTTTTAAAAACTGGACCGGTGATCGAACCGGAAAAGAGATCGGGTGGACGGGTCACTGGTTCTACCGTTGGGTTGAACCAGAATCAAACCGTGACGTAATAAATATATTAAATTTATATTTAAATAAAAATATAAGTAATAAAATTAAAAATTTTAAAAAAATAAAATATTAAATTATCTTAAATATTTCTCCTAATATTTTTTTACTAAAAAATATAATAATATATTTTAAAATATTAATAATTTTAATTATGGAAGAGAAAATCAAATATTCAATATTCCCTCCATATGATTTTAATTCAAATAATTTAATTAAAAGAAAAGCTAAAATTTTGGAGGGATATTAAAATTTCAATTCTCCCTTCAATAAATTTGATTAAATCTCACATGAATTTCTTGAGTTTTTTTGGAAGATTTTTTTTCTTATAAATAGGTAGAGACTCTCACATTAATTTCAAGTTCTTAATGGGATTCCTCACAAGAGGAGTCCCTTGAAAAAGAGTTTTCAATTAAAGTTTTCTTTTATATATATATAATATATATAATATATACATATATATATAATAAGAAAGAAAAAAAGAAAAGAAAGAAAGATTAAAAAAAATAGAAAATATTCAAAAAAGTTCAAAATTTTCAATCTAAATAACCCGGTGAACCGGTGCCAAGTCGACTGGTTCGGCGGTTTGACTGTCGGTTTTTCCGGTTCTCACTAAATACACCGGTTTTTGGCTTCGACCAATTCAGAGGGGATATCCGGACCGGAACACCGACCGCTCGATGGTTCTACCGGTCCGATCCGGTTTTTAAAACAATGGGCCAGATTTTTCAAAACGTTAATAGTGAAAATTTTAAAATATTTACATAAAATCAGATATAACACAGTAACTCCCAGTTAAATAATATTTAACACAAATACATCTTACAGCATTTATTTTAAATAAATAATATTTTGTGTCAAATAACGTAAAATATATATAATAAAAATATGACAAATCTAATGTATGTCAGACATCATTAAAATCAAATAACATGATTAACACCAACCCAAAGAATAGTGCCGGCTTTGGGCACAAGCAGTTGCTTTGGGCACCCGAAAATTGGTGAAAAACAAGCATTAAAAAATTAAAAAAATATCAAATAAGTTTTATTTTTTTGTTGTTGTACTTGCTAAAATGGGGCCCAAAAAAACCAATTTTTTTTTAATTAATATGGTTAATTATTTAAAACTAATTGATGATTATTTCTCAAAAATATAAATTGTATATAGAATGTTATTGATTATAGTTATTGCAGACAATTATTTCTGAGGAAAAAAAAATATTTCAAATTTGAAATTGATTAAATCATACACTTTGTGAAGTATGTCACAAGAAAGGTTGAATGAGTTTGGTTGATAAGTTGGTTAAAACAAATTTGATTGGTAATTTACAGTTAAAAATGTGAAAGTTCAAAAAAATTAAATTACCAGCTAGTTCGATTATGCCAAAAAATTATTTAAATGTCGGTTCATATTAGAATTTTATTTTAAGCCATATATATATATATATATGTGTGTGTGTGTGTATAAAAGGTTTAATATTCGAAGCTTATTTTGGACCCCCAAAAAAAGTAGAATTAGCCCTGCCAAAGAGATCTATTTGAACACCTAACCGCATGAAAATGAACAACATGACATTCTAGCCCCTACCCCAAACGGGCAATAACGTCATACCATTTTTTTTTTTTTTTTTTTTTTAAGGACAGATACTTTGTGTGAATTGGTGTTTCATGATGCAGTAATATTATATATAAAAATTTAAAAGTAATCTTGTTATTCAGGATATTATATTTATGACTCAAATTTATGTTATACAAAAATTTTACATCATATTAATTTAATTTTTACTATACAACACATTATTTAAAAAAATTTAGATAAGGAAAATGAGTGAGAGTACTAATTAGTGCTGCCACTAATAATGTAGTAGTGGGCCTCGCCATGAATGATTTGATATTTTGACCTTAATATTATATTTTTTTCTCTTTTTTATTGAGTGTCATGTCATTAATAATCTTTTTAAAATTCTAAAATTAGTGATCTCTATTTAGATTATTATATTTGAGATCAAAGCATTTTTGTTGATGACTTGTCGCTTTCCTTTTGTCTGATTCTCTTTTCTTTTGCAGGTTTGTTTTTTTGACTTTGATTCTCACTTTTTTCGTACCAAACTAGTTTAGTTTAGTTTTTTTTTTTTTTTCCTTTAAAAAATATAAATTTTAAAAGAAGAAAGATTTGTAGTTCGAAACTTTTTTCTCTAAATCTTCTGAATGTTCAGAACGACGCCATTTTGGATATTTTTTTTTCTTTTTTTTCTTCCATTTTCCAGTCGTTTTTCTATTTTCCATTTTCGTCGCAGAGAGGAAGAAAGAGAGAAGAAGACGAGAAGAGAGAAAGAGAAGAGACGTTCGCCGATCGCAGTCGCAACCCAGTTCCGATTGTCGCAGCAGCTCATCGTAGCCCCAGCCTCGCCTCCGACCGCCGTCGCCTCTGGCCCCGCCTCCGCCTCCAGCCCGATTTTGTTGGGCCCCCCTCCAGTTCTTCTTCTTCTTCTTCTCCTCCTTCTTCCTTTGATTTTCTTTTTCTAAAAAAAAAAAAAAAATTCAGGAGATTCGGGGGACTCAAATTCGAGCGCCCAATCACAATTGATTTTAAAAATTCAACCAAGCTCTCTCGAACTCCTTCAGCTTTGTAGACAGTTTCGTTTTGATTTTTTTAACTGAGTTTTCATAATGATGTGATTTTTTTTATTGATTTGGATATTTTTGACGCAATTTATTTTAAATTAAAAATTAAAAGTTAGAAACACTCATTTTTAAATAATTAATTTTTTTCAATTTATTTAAAGTGTTTCTACTAAATTTTAAGTAAAAAATTATACTAAACGGTTTGAAACGGAGTTCAAATTTTATTTTATTTTTATAATCAACTTATATAAATTTGATTGAATTTTTTTTAAGTTTAATACAAATAAATAAAAAAAACTTGAGTGGTTCATGGGGCAATCACGGATCACAGGTTTCGTTTTGATAATTTAAATAATTTATTTTGTATATTAAAAAAGTTATTTTATTGTATTTATTTTTAAAAAAAGTAGACGACAAATATATTTTTAAAAATAAACCATCTCTATTTTTAGAGACAAATATAATAAAATAAAAAATTTATAATTATTTAATTAATTTAATTTTTTTTTCATGAATGATATATACAAATAGTCTTATAAAATGAATGATTAAAATAATCAAAATAAAACCTATGATGAGCTCCACATACCCTCTAAGCCTGAGAGAAAGTCAACCAATATAAATTGCACTAGACGCTTGCAACTTTTCGTTTATATGTTTTTGCCACAATTAGTCACTCTTATGAGAAGAGGTAGGGGTGTAAATCGCCCTTGGCTGTGACCTACCCAAAACACCTTACGACACAGGCGACTCAACTTGCCCATGTCCGAGCTTGAGCCCAACCTATGACGTTGGGCCGTGTGTGTTTGGGACCTGACCTAGCCCGAAGCCCCGTTTGATTGGCTCAGCTCACTCAAGGCCGCTCTAAGGCTCGCCCCGCACGAGATCTAATGTCATTCTCAAACTATTTCGTTGGAAAATAAATTATGGAAAAAAAATCAAAAACATGGTTAGGTTTGACCTTAAGTCCGACTCAAGTTTAAGCCCAGGCCCAAGCCTAACCTGCTAGCTCATCTGAGGCCCGAGTATCTTCGGGGCCTAAGCATGAGCCTAGGCCGAAATTTTGCACAAGTGGACTGACTCGACCAGATTTTTTGTGGGAGCCTATTAAGGCCGACAACGGGTCGGGTTGAACTAGTTTTACACCCCTAAAACGAGACAACCTCTTAAATGAATTTTTTTTTTAATTAATTTTGTTAGTATGTAAAGAGGAACTTAATTATTGTCTTAAATGAATTAACTTTTTAATTATTTTTGGTAAGTAAGTAAAGAGGAACTTAATTATTGCCTTAAATGAATTAACTTTTTAATTATTTTTAGTAAGTAAGTAAAGAGGAACCTAATTATTGTCTTTGTTGGCCTTTCACATTCTACCGTGATTGCCACTTTGACCAGATTACAACCTTATTAGACAATCCTTGACCAATGGTAAATCTTCGTAATTCTTTTTAAATTACAAAAGAAGGAATAAAAAACCGCTATCACCACTAGAATAAATTAATGTTCTGTTAAAAATATATATTTTTTAATTTAAGTATTGTGTGGACTGCATTTTTTTGGGGGTGGTTGTTTTCACTTTTTAGATTATTTAAAAAGTATTACCATTTTTTTTAAAGAAAAAACAGTTATAAAGAGTTTCAATAAATTTATAAAAACAAAATAAAAAATAAAAAAGTAATAAAAATGTGGGGCCCATTTTAATTGGAGTTGTGGGGGTGACTTTAGGTACACAGCCAAAGACACTTTAACCTATTTGAACTGGTCAAAGTTATGAGTTGAGGATCTACCAGTCATTTGGGATCAAGACAAATTTGTTGACGTAATAATTTTCCTACCTGACGGACGGTTTGAAACGCATCATCATCACGACACATGTACGCATTTCATTTTTGTTAGGCTAATTTTGTGGTAACACAAAAAAAAAATTAAAAAATTTATTATTTTATTTAAATCATATCATCTTTCTATCACATCATTTTAAACTCAACTTATATTTTATAAAAATTCAAAAAGTACACTTATTTAGATCATCCCAAACAACCTCTTAGAGCATCTCCAACGGTTCAGCAAATGTTTCATCAGATTTGAGTCAAAAATGGGCGATTTCCTTGATTTGATATTTCGCGCTCCAATGGTTCGCATCAAATTCGTTTCACCAAATTAGCGCCGGTCAACCGGTAAAGGCCAAAAAATATATATTTTTTTTAACCGGTTTGAACATTTGTTTTTGAACTTTTTGAACTTCTGGGTGGTCGGCCAAGATTGGTCAGCCGTGGGTCGGCAAGATGTCGACCACCCAACCAAAATTTTTTTTTTTTTTTTTTGTGGTTTGAACCGTTTAGTGAATCGTCGAACTTTTTAAAGGCGTAGGTTGGTCACCGGATGGTCGCCGATTCTCATCCCAAATCGATGTGATATTTTGGTGAAATGCTTGGTACTCGATTTGGTGAAAGATTCTCGATTTGATATCGATTTGGTGCAACGGTTGGAGCTCCAAAAAGTGGGTTTTTCATCAAATTTTGAATTTGATGCTGGGTTTGGTTCTCCATTGGAGATGGTCTTAATAAGCATTTTTACATTTGATTGACAGATTTGAAAAAATTTTAAAAAAATTTATATAAATTAAATAAAATATAAGTATATTTTATTTATTTTTAATTTTTTTCTCAAATTATCCAATCAAAATATAATATTAAAACATAAATAAAAAACAGAAAAATTAAAGTATATACGATAGTTTTTTTAATAAATTTAATATATTTTTATTAAAATTAGTACACATTTTATTTTCATATATTTTAAAAATATTTTTTACACTTTTTAATATTAAATAATGCCTAAGAAACAATTGTTAGCATTTGCCTTTTATTAAACTAAATTATATCATTAATTTTTATAGTTTAAGCTAAATATTACATTACTTCCTATGGTTTCAACTTAAATAATTTGCATTCTACAGTTTGAATTTTATTATATATAGTCATGTGGTTATGCACTATTAATATTTTAAACGGTGAAAGACTATATGCAAAATTGGATGGACAAAAATAGAATTAATAATAATAATAATAATAAATTTATATTGATGATTAGCAGTGTAACGTTCATGTAATTTATTTTGAATTTCAATTTGATTCCTTTAATTTTATATGTAATATCTTATTTTTAAAATTCTAACCATGAGTGATTGATGGATCACATTTTAATAAAATTAAAAATGAATGATTTAAATTATTCAAATTAAAATTATGAGATCTAAAGTAAAAAAAATTTCAAACTAAAATGACCAACTGATTAATTTACCTTATTCATTTATTTATGTAAAACACATAATTTAAAACATATTTTCACAAAGGATGAAAGTTACGAACTTTTGTAAATGAGGAGTACAAATATACAAACTTTAAAAGAGAAAATTACAACAATCACTCTTAAAGTTTAGATTTAATCAAGAGTTTTTGTAGTTTTAATTTGAATAATTTAATTCTTACACTTTCAATTTTGTTGCAATTTGATTCATTTGTCATTTACTGTTAGAATTTGGAAATAAAAAATATCATGTGCAAAACTAAGAAGGACGAGCCCTCTAATTTTTTCGGGTTCTTTTTTTTTTGGTTCAAAATGTCAACAATGCTTGACGAGTGGATCACATTATAATAAAATTAAAAATGTAATTAAAATTAAAATTATAAGTACTAAAATAAAATTTCACTCAAACTAAAGAGACCAGTGGTATAAACTACCTTTTATTCATTTTAAAAATTCAAACAATAAAAATTAGGATAAATTTAAAATACACTTCCTCAGATTTACTTAAAATATGAATATATTATCCCCTATAATTTAAAATTTTACAAAAACTTCATTGTCATTTTTTTTATTTAACAAAGTTGACTGAAAAAATAAAATTTCTAATTGCTCTCCTACAAAATAATAAAATTATATGAATTATTAATTAAAATATATTATTGATTTCATTAAAAACTGTTAATTGACTTGATAATTTTATTAATAAAATACATTATTTATTATGAAATTAGAATCTTTAATAGTCGAAATGTAATTTTTATAATTAAAAAAAATAATTTATATTTCAAAAAAAATTTACTTATAAATCTCATCTTGAAGAATGGTGATCCATTTGTCCTAATAATTTTCTTATAGACCAATTACTCACATTGATTTTGAAAAGGTAGATTTAATAGATTATGTAAAAATTAAATTTACAGTTATACCCTTATTTCCATTATGTTTCTTTCTTCTTTTTCTTCTTCTTCTTCTTCTTTTCTTTTTTCTTTTTTTTTTCTTTCTTTTGTGCTAGAAAGATAAGATACACAATTTATGAGAATCAAATTTCGGATAAATTTTTATATGAAAATTTTTTTTTATTTAAAAAACATTTCAAAACGAGTACAAAAATGACTTGAAATATGATATTCTTCAAACATTTTAAAAAGATGTGAAATTCTTTAAATATTTCAAATGAAGTACAAAAACTCCTTAGCAAGTTTTGAGTAAATGTATAATTTCAAATTGCAACAATCAAATGTAATATTTCAGTGTAACATTCTAACAAAACTTTTTAGTATACTTTTTTTAAACATAATACTCCAATATAACATTCTAAAAAAATTTCTTTGTGTAATATTCCAATGTAATATACAAAAAAATTTCTAAGTGTATTTTTTTTCCAAACATAAAACTCCAAAAAAGATGTAGGACTCTTCGAATCATTCCAAAAGGACTGCAAAATTCCTTAGTAAGTTTTGGATAAATATATAATTTCAAACTGTGAGTGTTATGTTTGATAAAAGTAAATAAAGAGTTTTTAGTAATGTTTTTGTATGTGTTATGTTGGAGTATTATGTTTGATATTACATTAATTGGAGTTTTACATTTCAAAAAAGTATACTAATAATTTTTTTGTGTGTGTTATATTAGATTGTTACATTTGAAAAAGTATACTAAAAAGTTTTTTTTCATTATTATTACATTGTTATATTTGGAAAAAGTATAATTTTTTTAGATTGTTACATTGTTATATTTGGAAAAAAATATACTAAGAGATTTTTTAGTGTGTTATATTAGAATGTTACGTTTTTGTTCGTAATATGAGATTTGTTTCAAAATAAAAGAAATTCAAAACCTCTATAGTGTATATTATCCAAATATGTAATTTTATATTTAGAGAAATTTACTTTTATCCTTTTAAAATTAAATCCAAACATATAAATGATATATTTTTATGTAATTTTTATTTTAATAAAAATTTTAAATTCATAAAAAAGAAAAAGAAAAAACGATTCATAAAATTAAATTTTAAAATTTATTGATACTTTTTCTTTAAACAAATGACAAGGGTACTTATAATTTACCTTAAAAATTAATAGAGGTAATAATTAAGAACAAATGACAAGAGTACTTATAATTTACCTTAAAAATTAATAGAGGCAATAATTAAGGAGTGAGAGCATCTCCAATGCATTTTTCATAACTTTAAATATGAAGGATTTGTTCCTCTAACCTATCCTCTAAGTCCATTTCTATTTAGAAGGAGGATGAGTTGATCCTCCAAATATAAAGAAAGGATGAAAAATAGAGGATACCCTCCAAAATACTATTTATTCTATATTTTTTTTATTATATTACAAATAACTTTTAATATGTAAATTTAATTTTTATAAAATTGACATCATTAAAAAAATGTGAAACCATACCTTTAAAATGAGTATAATATTAAATATATTTTATAAAAATTTTAAAATTAAATATTTGTTAATGATTAAAAATTATTTTTTGATGAAGGAAAGATGAAGAGCTTCAAAAGTTTGTGATTAAAATTTAAATGAATAATAACATATTCTATATTTATTTTTTTAAATAAAAAAAATCATTTTCATCCTCTTTAGGTTGAAGATGCTCTGATTGTGTACATACAGAGAGCTTGCGTGCTTTTTACTTAGGGGTCATCTTGTCCCCGTTGTCTCCTCTTCTTTTAAAAGCCTGAAGATATCTCAATGAGTAAAAAAGCAGACACACGCAGAGAAATAGCGCACTTTAGCATCCAGACACACGGATTGGCTCTTTCACACCTCTTTGATCTCTCTCTATACCATCTCTTTCCCTCTAGAAATAATCTATATGCTTGGTTTTACTTTTCAAAAAATATTTTAAAAAAAATTTATTTTCTTATTTTTTTATATTTTTTTTGTTTTTATTGATTTTTTTTAATATTTTAAGTAATTTTTTAAATTTTTAGACATATTTCACTTAGATATATCTAAAAGGTAAAAAATTTGTGAAGAAAACTTTTTAAAAATTCACTAAATATCTAAAATATAAAAATAAAATACCAAAATTCAATATATTTTTTGTATTTTTATATATTTATTAATTTTTAAAAATATTTTTTTACAATTTTTTTATTTTTTAAATACATCTAAGTAAGGTGCATCTAAAAAGTAAAAAAAAATATTTAAAATTTAAAAAATATTCACTAAAAACTAAAAAACAAGAAAATTAAAAACTTAATTTTTAAAAAATTAATTCAAAAAATTTAAACCAAACACACTGAAAGCGTTTTACGTATTAAATATTAATACTCCATTCGTCATAAAATAATGATTCTTTTTAAAAAATTTAATTTTTTTAATAATACAATTATTATATTTTAAAAAAGTTAATTTTTTAAAATTATTTTTTTATAGTACATTTTTTTAAAAATATCAGCATTATAATTATATTTTTTATATTGTTAGTGAATTTAAAAAATGATAAAATAAAAAATTTATATTATTTTTATATTTAATTTTTGAATTTTTTTAATATTTTAAGATAATAAAAAATAAAATAAAAAATTAATATTTTAAGACTGAAGAATAATAAATTTTGAAACATATCTTTAACCTACAAAAATTAATAGTCTACACCTATATAGAATGATATAGGAGACATTTTTTTGTCTATTCTGTCAGAGAGAGAGAGAGAGAGAGAGAGAGATAAGAAGAAAGGAAAAGACCTCCCCACCACAGACAAAACTTATACCCACATGCATACATATACATATAGAGATATTTAGAAAGAGAAAAACAAGTAATCAATTACAGAGAGAGAGAAAGAAGAGGAGAAGAAGGAAGAGAGAGATGGATAAAAGCTGTCACTCTTCTGGGGATTCTTCTACCACCACTGCTACTTCAAGTAGCACTAGCATCACCAACACCACCACCAACAACAACAATAACAACAACAACAACAACAGAGATCAATATCTGAATCACCTCAACAAAATTTCTCACAAAATCTCTAAACCCATTAGGAGACCCACACCCACTTTTGATCATCACCATCAGGTTCACCGCCCGCCGCCTCCTCCTCCGCCGCCGCAGTCGCAGCAGCCGGAGAGTCTTCAGCCGCAGCCGCCGCAGCAGCACCAGCCGCCGGTTTACAACATCAACAAGAGCGATTTCAGAGATGTGGTTCAGAAGCTCACTGGCTCTCCTGCTCACGAGCGCTTCTCGAAGCCTCCGCCGATTCAGCCTCCCAAGCCTCCGAGCTCTCGGCTGCAGCGGATCCGACCTCCGCCGTTGGCGCAAATTACCAACCGCCCTCCTCCCCTGCTACACAACGCCGTTCCTCCTCCACAGCCGAACCACCACCACCCCATGAACCCCGCCGGAAACGGTGGAAACAGCAACCAGAGGGCGGTGGCTCCGTTGTCGCCGC
This sequence comes from Camellia lanceoleosa, assembly GCA_025200525.1. NCBI lineage: Eukaryota > Viridiplantae > Streptophyta > Magnoliopsida > Ericales > Theaceae > Camellia > Camellia lanceoleosa. Next base: position 78,896,722 of record CM045766.1, read on the forward strand.
TTCCGCCGTTCCCGACGGTGCACGCTGCGGCGGAATCGCCGATCTCCGCCTACATGCGATACCTCCAGACCTCAATCTCGGCTTTCGAATCGGATCCCAAGCGATTCATGGTTTCCCCCAGGTGGAACAATCTCGGTCCGCCTCCGCCTCCACCGCCGCAGAATCACCAACCACCGCTTCCTCCGCCGCAGCACAACGTTTTTCCGGCGTCGACTCAATCATCACCGTTCCTGATGCCGACATCGCCACTGCCTTTCGGGTGCATACCATCACCTCGATCGCCGTACCCTTTACTTTCCCCAAGTCTGCTGTTTTCGCCATCGACGACCGGTCAATTAGGGTTTCAACAGTTCCCAATCTCTCCAAGACTACCCGTGCCGAGCCCTAGGTGGAAAGATTGTTGAGAGATTGTTCCTTTTATGGTGTAGAATCCAGATTTCACAGTTGAGAAGGTAAGGAATTTAGGGTTTTGTTTTATGTTTTTTGTTTTGGTGGGTTTTATACTTATATCCATATCTGTACATGGTGGGGATTTATATTCAATGGCCATTTGTTGGAAGAAATCATAGTTGACAACTGGTTAATTAGAGTTTTGTACTGTAAATGAATGTTTGTGATAGACAATGTGAAAAAGAGGACCCTAGGTCTGTCTGTTCCTTGTTTTTTAGTTTCTTGATTGGAGTTTGGGCAAGACAAAAGTTCAAAATTCTTCAGTTTTGATGGGATTTAGAGGTTGTTGGTAGCTATTTGTCTGTGAAAGTGTAATCAACTTTGTGTTTCTGTTTATATTTTCCCTATTCATTTCAGATTAATCTTGACAAGCATGCGTAAAAGCTCTGATTTTTGTTAGATTAGACCCCTTTCATTTTGATTTCTTTGTACTAGTTTTTGATTTGTAGTGTGTTGATGAATTTGTAATTTTTTTTTTTTTTTTTGTTAATGACTAGATACTGTAACATGTCAATTATTGGTGGGTCAAATATTCATACTTTGGGTTCTTGAAGCATGTAGAAGAACCACAGGAGTTTAGTCCCTTCGTACCAGATATAGACTATTCATTTGTGCTGAAGCAAGTGGATGTGCTGCTTGAATGAGTTCACGGTTTCAATCCTTTTAATTTGTTGTACTTTGATAAATTATGACACCCACTCCACATGAGCTCATGAAGTTCGTTGTGATAGAGTTAAAAGTGGATTGAATGCTAGCACGATATGCAGTGGCACTTTGATGCCATGCTTTTACGTTACATAGACTTGGAGGTCGGTGTTGGGTTTTATCTAATTCTAATGTTCAATGACATCATTTCCTTTGTATATGTTTTGGACACGGGTGTCGGATATAACTAGATTTCATATTATTTAAATATATATACCAAAAAAAAAATTGAAGGTAAAATTTTGTTTGTAAACTAACATAGATAGAGCATTTGATACATAAACTGGGAATCTTGTGTGCATAGTTATACAGTAAACTCCACTACTTAGATATTTTTTGTTTGGTTCAAGTCCAACTAGACATATTGCATATCTTTTCAGGTGTTGAGTGTCCAACATAATAACATTATAAATTTATAGAAGTTCGTGTAAACCAACGACACTTGTAGTAGTAAAGTTTCCATTAGATTGTTCATGTGCAGTTGAACTTCGTGTTCGAAGTAATCTGGTGCTCAATTTCGCATGGATGTATCCCTAATCCTATTAGTTGAGATCAGGTGGTCCATGTTAAATTTGTTTAAACATCTGGTGGAGACATGAAGATTCTAGTTGACAGTGTTCTAGAATCTCTGCGTCGTTATGATGTGAATGGCTTTTGGCCATTATTGGCGGGATTTCGCTATTGAAAAATGTTCTTGGAGTTTATATTTTTCCAACTTTGAGACCGTGACAATATGCCTTAGTAAATTTCTGAGGAGTTGACGGCATGCTTAGTTGCAAGAATCTTCTGTAGCAGGTGATATACTTTTGTTCTGAAATTGCAGTTCTATGCTTATGATATACGGTAGGACTCTTCTGAATCGGTAACAATTTTGATTGCTCTTCTGTGTTAGCTGTATTGCTGGTCATTATCTTTAGGAATAGGAGACTGCAGTGATGAATTTACCATTCTCAAGATCTTTGGGGCTTTGATATCTTCTTGTATGATGAGTATGAGAGAAAAACCTTATCCTTTTTTTTTTTTGTTTTGACATGGCTTTGTTGTATGTGAGTATGAAATGTTCACTATAGCTTTGTTTTGTAGCTGATCCCAAAAATAGAAAATGTCTACTATAGCTTTGTGCTACATTTGCATATGAGCGCCCCTTCCTCTGTTTTGTAGATCTTTAAGCTGATGTTACCCTTCTTGCACTCCTATTCGACATTCCAAGCAGGTCTCAAAATTCTTAGTAATGATTGGATGGTAGATTAAGATTCAGTAGTGTATTCATATCTAAATATTTGCAGTTTTTTTATTTGCTTGTGAAAACCATTTTGTATACTTTTTGGTTCAACTTGGAAAATTTGGATGAGTTGGTTTCCAAGACAAAACGAAAGAGGTTTGTTTGGTACCAAGGGTTTATGAGCAATACCACCACAGGGGGTTTAGTAAGCTCGTAAATCTGGTTTGGTGTGTTATTGGACTTTGTACCAAAGTGAGAGTGTGCAACTTTAATTTGAATTATACACAATGGTAGTCAGATTGAATGGATTTGTCTGTATGTCTTAAAAGCATTTTTGTTTGAATTCCGGCATTGTCCTTTATTCTTGTTCTTGTTCTTTGTCTTTTTCTTTTTCTTTTTCCCTTTGTTTTTCTTTTTTTAACCCTTGTTTGGTTTCTTTGTTTTGAACTTTCAGCTTTTGACAAGTAATGACCACTATAGTTTCTTTTGCTATGTCGGTGTATGGACACAGATTTCTCCGTACGTGAATATGTGGGGTTGTGCTACATTTCTTAATTTTTGGCTCCTTAATTCTCCTAAATTTCAAACTAAGGCAAAAAAAAAAAAAAAAAAAATCCAAAACGACGTCGTTTTAGGCATTAGGAGGATTAGAGGGTTTTTTTTTTAAGGGGACAAATCATTTTCCTAATATGTGTGACCAAATCCCGTCTTCAAGCTCCAATGATAATTCTCTCTTACCATTCTTTGTTCCTTGTTTTCTTATTATCGCTCAATTTAATTTGTTTCCGTAAAAAATTATTTGTCAATGTTTGATCGGGATTTTAAAACTAATGTGTTAGTGATGGTAATTTGACTGTATTGACAAGATTTAGTTGGAAAGATATTTTTTAGCTTCTAAAAATAGAAAATATTTTTAGCCTAGAACAAACCAAATCAAATATTTTTCTAGTGCTACTGAGTGTAATTATATTTGATTTTTATTTTTTTTGATTTGGTTTGTGTAAAAATATTGATTTGGTGTAAAAATGTGTATAACAACAACGAAAAAAGCAGTTTTTTTTAGGTCATATTATCTCTATTTTTTACACTTTAAAAAATAATAAAAAAAGTCAATTTTTAACTTCTCAATAATTTGGTTTGAGACCGTTAGATATGTATAATTTGTTATTAAACACTTAAATATCTTATTGTATCAAATATATATCAAAAGTTGAAACGCTATACCTGTGATCATATTGTGAAAAGGAAATTTTATTTTACCTCGCAAGCTATCATTCAACAATCAATGGCTTGACATCAAAATTTTGTTTGAAATTTTACTCCTAAATTTCATTTTATTCGAGGCTCTATTCGATATTTTTTTGAATAGTTTGGGGGATTAAAATAAGATTTCAAATAAAATTTTGGTACTACATCAATAACTTCTGTTTGATTAGAGACAACAATTGATGGTGGGATAAAATTTATGCAAAATCGAGGAATTTAGGTATAAAATTGAGATTATTAGAAGAATAAGAGTTGAATTGATTTGTGAATGATAATTTGGGTGTAAAATGAAATTTGCTCTATTGTGAATGATGATGAGATTTCCAAGATTGTGATTTGAAATCCAACCCTTTTATTGGTTTAGTTTAAGAATTTTATGATTTGAATTGATTGATTTCAAATTGTAAATGATGATTTGGCCATTAATTTCTTTATAAATCAAATCAATATGAATCGTGTTTACCATACGGGTGCAGGATGGCATGAGACCAATGTTATGTCTCCAGTTAATATGATGTTATGTGAACGTTACCCGGGCTAATTCGGTCATTAATTTCTTTATAAATCGAATTAATATGAATCATGTTTACCGTAGGGTGTAGGATGCCGTGAGACCAATGTTATGTCTCCGGTTAATATTGATGGATGGTTAAAAATGTATAATTATTTTATTACTTTTAATCATTAAGCCTTCGTTTGTGAAGTGGGTTGACTTTTTGACTTTTTTGGTTATTTTAGCATGAACTTAAAAGCTTAGTTTGGGAAGCGTTTTTTGGCTTTTTGACTTTTTTGAGTTTTTTTGTGAGAGAATAATGTAATGATTATGAGTTGGATGTGATGTTTTGTTTGTTATGGCTAAAATAGTCTATTTTATTTTTTGTGACTAAAATAGCCAAAAAAGTCCAAACTATGACTTCCCAAACGAATTTTTATTAAATTAATTCCCTCATTATTTGTGAATTTAATGATATAATTTTACTTTTTGTAGGATAATTCATGATAAGGATAAGAATTGGGCAAGATAAGGAAAAGAAGAGGGCAAATTGAAGTCAAACTCAATTCTGAGCGATCACTATAAATACATGTTAATCTATTGAGGAGTGGAGGGGAATTTCGGGGGGGAAAAAAAAAGAAGCACCTTTTAATATATATTATTTCCCTTTTATTTTTATGATGTTCTAAATTTTCTTTGTTAAGGTTAGGGGTGAAACCCCAATGTTTTCTTTATAAACATTTTATGATTCAATCATAGTTTTCAATGTCAGATTATTTTAGTTTATTGACTTATTTATTGGAGAAAAGTTTTTTATTCTATATATTATATTGTTCTATTATAGACTCCGGACATGATAAAAGTTTGATATTCCTTGCAAATCAAATAACTAGATTTTCATGGTGTAATCAATCAACGAAAGTAATTAATTTTTTTTATTAATTTTTGTATGGAATAATTGTTTTTATCTTCCAATTGAAAATACTTTTTGTATATGTTTCAATTGAATTATATAAATTGAATCTAAAATATTTTAAAGAAAGTATTGGTGGAGGATCCTTGATGCCTTAGCACCCTTTTTATAATCACCTTATTTTTTCTTTTAATTAATTATCTTTCTCAAATTATTCAACCATTTCAAAAATTCAAAATCATATTTTTCTTTACTTTATTTGAGTGTTCGGTAATTATTTTGATCAAATCGATTCTTGTGGATTCGACTTCGGACTCACCGAGTTATATTACTTTGCAATATCTTGCACTTGAGATTGCAATATAAAAGTCGCAACAAATATGATGTTATGTAAACGTTATTTGAGCTAGTCTTGAGTTTTTGGGCTTAAAATGAATTCAAAAGATGGAGTCTTGATTCTCATATATATTTTAAAAATATAGATATTGATAATAATAATAATATTTAATTTATTTTTTATTTTTTGCATGTATCTTCTATAAATTTGTTACATTTATGGTAGACATAATTATTGATGTAAATCATAATTATTGAGATGAATTTTAAACATTTTCAATTGTTAACATTATTAATTTATTCACATTTTTTCTTGATGTAGTAAATAAAATTGTAAAATTTGATTAAGTTCAACATAAAAAAAAATTATTTATATAGAAGCAATTGTAACTCGTAAATAATTCATACATTTGGCAAGTAACCATTCATCATTTTTAAAAAATTCACCAATTCAATTGTTTGTTTAAATCTTTATTTTTTAAACTACTAATACTATAATGTAGCGGTTGGTTCATTAAAATGAAATTGAATTGAAGGAATAGTCATTTCTTAGTTTCTTTATAAAATTATTATAAATTACTATTCCCTCACAATAGTGAATGATAATTTTATTTATAATCTTTTTTAGTAAATCAAATATGAAAATGGATATTATGATAGAATGATTACTCTATTCAACTTTATTTTAATAAATCAAACATAACTTAAGATCAAAATTATTTTGAAACCCAATTTTTTAGACAAAATTTGGGAACCCGAGGTAGCGGCTTTACCCACCTTCCCTTAGGGGCGACCCTGAACGTTACTAACAAATTTAGACTTTTAAGACAGTGTTTGATTAGAAAATTTGATGAGAGAAATAAAAGGGAAAATAAAAGAGAAAGAAAATGAGAAAGAATTGATAGAATTCGAATTTCGAGTTATGTCTGGTTGAGTTGAGAAATTAAGAAAGAAAAGTGCTTAAGTGAACTTAAAAGACAAAAACCGAGATTGTATTTCTTACTCATTTTATTTTCTCATGTGTTTCCCATTATAATTAAATAAAAAGTCAAATTACATTTCTTTTTCTCTTTTTATTTCTCTCATCAAATTCTCTAACCAAATACAATCTTAAGTGCACAAGCAAATCATCACCACCAAGGCTTGAATTAGGGGAGAAAAAACTTACGCAACGTTTGATAGAGTTTTCTAAATATGATTTGAGAATAGAGTTGTATTTTGAGTTTGTAAGTTTTGGAATTATAATTTGAGTATAAAAAATTTGTTTGGTTATTAGTTTTGAAAAGAGTTTTGAATTGAGTTTTGGAAAGAGTTTTGAGTTTTTAGTTTTTGAAATTAGAAAATTTATTTGATTCAAATACTTACAACTCATAACTAAACACACAATTTAAAATTCTATTCAAAGCTCATATAATAATTAAAAAAAATTCAAAAATATTTTTTATTTATAATATAAAAATAACAGGTGTCAAAAAAAAATTGTTCCGGTCAATCGGCCGGACGTCTAGGTGGACGTTCAGGAGGACGATTGGGTTAGTCAAATTTTTCTGTCTAGAAAAGAGTTTTCAAAAATAAGTGTGAAATTATAATTTAAAAGTTTAAAATAAATACTACACTCAAATCAGTGGATAAAAATATGTTAAAAACACATGACCAAATACAGCCTTAATTGTGTATGGGATAAACTTTTTTAAAAAGAATAATTCTTAAATTTGAGTAAGGTTGATTGGACAAAATGAGTGTATCTCATATTTCCTTCTCTTTTCAGGTCTCCACGTGTCCTTCTGATAATAATACAATTATAATAACTTTTGTTATTGAGTTGGGTCAATTGAGTTGAGCCGTTAACATTCGGCCTTTTTCACATTTTGAAACTCCCAAAATTAGATCACGTTAACCAGGAGTAATTGATATGTTTTGATCATGAGCCGAAACCAAGCTGAGCTCGACCTGCTTAACCTCCTTCTTGAGGACACTTGACTTACATTGTCCTTATTTTAAAAAAAGTTAACTATTTTAGTAAATTATTTTTTTTTTTTATTATTTTAACAGGTTAAAATTTTTATATTTAGAAAGATAATTAAATTTTTTATAACTACATATGATGTTTGTGAAAAAAAAATAATTATAAATTTAATATGATATTTTATTTTACTGACTATTGTAACATATTTTATTTTTTTATAAATTTTAACTTAAAAAGTCAAAAAATAGCCTTTGCCAAACAAGGCCATTATATGCTAGTGCTCATTTTAGAAACATAGGTTAAAAGTCAAAAATTAATTTTTAATTTATTTTGGATCATATTACTTCTCATATTAAACAGTAAGAAAAATTTTAAAATTAAAATGTCAATTTTTAACCATCTTTCCAAAATATCCCTGGATGAGAAATTTATTTGCATATTTTCTTAAAAATTCTTGCAAAACAAAATTATATTTGAATATAATTTTTGGGCAGGGAGGGGAGCAATGATCCCCTCCTTGACTTCGGCCAAGTTTGGCATCCCAAAATAAGTCTATACTTTTTATCTTTTTTGGGTCACATCAATCAGCATCTCCTCTCTACTTTTTCTACACATAATTCAATAAAAGTCAAAAAGTGCACTTATTTAGTCTTCCCAAACTTGGCTGACTTCCTACTTGATGGGCCATTGGGTCTACTTTTGGGTTTAATTTTGATGATTTGAATCGTTCATATTTTAAAATTTGTCATGTATATCATACCTGTAAAAAATCAAGTCGATTGGATATCAAAAATCACGTGAACTAAAAGTTTTATTAAACAATAAAATTGTTTATTAAATTTTTTAATAAATGATTTTTCATTCTTTAAATATTTGATCAATTTAATTTTTTATAAATATAATATACATAATAAATTTTAAAATACAAATAATTCAAATCATTAAAATTGAGTAAAAAAAATGAACCCAATAGTCCATCAAGTGAAGTGTCAAGTAAGAAAATCAATATGAAAATCCTTGGTCAGGGTTAGGGAGTCAATAGGGTTACAACGAGTGCATCAATCAATTGATGACTCAGAGACATGCTCAAACGTCAGGGCGAGACAAGTCATGGATCTACTTTTCTATTTAAATGGATAGTAAGGTTTTGGTTGGTATAAATTAAAAAAATTAAAAAGTTAAAAAATTATTAAAAAAATTTAAAAAATTTAAAAATTAAAAAATTAAAAAATTATTAAAAAAATTTAAAAATTTATACTATTGAAGGGTAGTTTGTGAGGGAAGTTATTAAGGCAAAATTATTATTTTGTTCTTTAAATTTAACTACTTAAAAAATTAAAAAGTTAAAAGTCAAAAAGTCAAAAGAATAAAATGATTATTTTAGTTTTACTGTAATATTTTATTACACATATTTTTATAATAAATCAAAAAATTATCCTAAACATACATTATTTTTCTTTATTTTTTTAACTAAAAAAATCAAAAAATATACTTATATAACACATTTCAAACAACTACTTAATATAACAATAATATTACACTACCTAATAAAAACATATTAGAGTGATTAATGAAAAGTATTGGATGGGTTAACATTTGGCCTTTATCACTTTTTAAACTCCCAAATTAAATCATGTTGATCAGGAGTAATTGATATCTTTTGATCATGAGTTGGAGCCAAGCTGAGCTCGACCTGCTTGGACATAGGCTCAGCTTTTTCTTCTTGAGGACACTTGACTACATCATATTCTAGAATGGAAAATTTATTTTCATATTTTCTTACAAATTCTCGCAAAACAAATTTATATATGAATATAATTTTTGGATGAGGAGGAAGTAAGCCAATAGGACTACAAGTAGTACATCAACAAGTTGATGACTCCCAATTGCCTTAGGTGAGGTTTTATCGTGGGTCTCACCCTATTTCTTCGCGACAATGCTACGTAGCTCAAATTTTGTGGCTCAAAAGTAGTTAAAACGACGTCGTTTTGGCCATTTGAGCCACAAAATTTGAGCTACGAGACATTTTCCATTTCCTCGTGTGCAAAAAAAATAAAAGAACAGTTGATGACTCAGAGCCATCCTCAAATATCAGGGCAAGACAAGTCATGAATGGATCATTTGGGCAGTCCAGATCCTCTTCATATACTCTCTCACTGAGTTCCTATTGGCAATGGTTGAGATGTGTCCAATTAGATTCAACGATTTAGATTTGATTATAAAAAAAAAAAAAAAACATATTGAAAATGAAAGTTTCCCGCCCAAAGCTATACATACAGGTTATGCACACTTTTTTGACCTCACTCTTACTCAACCTCACTCTTACTGTCCCCCCTTTTCCTCCACCGAACCCAATTTCACCAGCAACTGTAATATGCTTTGGGAGGTATCTATACGCGTTAAACAATTCGAACTCTCGATCTCTTTGATCTAATCTCACTAGTACAATGTGAAACATAGATGAGAGTCCAAATTTGACAACTTTTAGAAAATCTATTTTATTACAAAATCTTTTGCCAGAAATGGACGCATCATCAGATCTCAGAGTTGGCACCTAATATTTTTTAAAAATTAAGAAACCCATGACTCATGCCAAGGCCACTGTTCGTTATAACCAAAGTTGTTTCGGTTAGGAATCTTAGGCATGAGAGGGAAAGGTCATTAATTGAGCACACACACTCACCCGATCAAAAGATCGGCCTTTACTAAACCATGATATGAATTTTATTTATTTTATATGTTCATATTTCGATTATTTAATAAATCCTAAAAATTATTATGTGAAATATACAAGTATAGACTATGTCATTTATTTTGAAATAATTTGATTTTATGTAATTTTGAAGGAGTTTTGGAGATATACAATCCAAATAAATTGAGTTTACAAATATGAAAATCAACACTATTAGACTTATTTATCTTGATAATTTATTTAATTATATTTTAATTTATTTGAAAGAGAAAAATAGAATCTAAAATTTATTTTGATGATTTATTTAATTATGTTTTAATTTATTTGGAAGAGAAAAATATAATCAAAATTTATTTTGATGATTTATTTGAAAGAGAAAAATATAATCAAAATTTATTTTGATGATTTATTTGAAAAAGAAAAATAGAATTAAAATTTATTTTGTCCCATTATTTCTCACCTAAACCTTTATCCTAAATGTTGTTAGAATGTATTTAATATTTGATTAAATCAAGAGTTCAAACAGTCCAAAACAATGGTTCAAACAGCCTAGCACAGCAGCAGGCCAAAAGGTTCAAAAGGTTCAAGTGAAAGATATTCAAATTAATAATGATAGAAGTACAACGGTTATAAAGATTCAAAGGCAAAAAGGTTCAAATGGTTCAAGTGAAAAATATTTAAATTTGTAATGATGGAGTAGAAGATATTCAAATTAGTAATGATGGAAGTACAACGGCTATAAATTCAAATGACTACAACGACTATAAACGGCTATAAATTCAAATGAATACAACGGCTATAATTTTCATTATATATACCAAAGCCTCTAATGTAAACAAGTTACACAAAAACCTGAAAATATTCTTTGATCTATAATCACTCACATCTATTCTCAGAAATTATACACTGAGCCTTATAGCATTAAGTTCATTTTTCCTGTATAAGATTTATAGAAAAATCAAAATTTCATTTTATATATCTATCTTTGAGAGATATTTATTGTAAGTTTTCTTTGAAAGTAAAAATATCATTTCATCTTGTAAAAGTGTTGCAAACACTGTGTTCTTGAAATCTTGAGAGTGATTGTGAATCACCTAATAGATTTGCAAGGGTTTGGGCTTGTGAAATCTGTGTAAAATCCGTGGAGGATTGCTCCATTTGTAAAGAGATTGCTAGCACCCCTATGAAGCTAAAAGATAGTGGTGAAGCTTGAGGAGTGGATGTAGGCTTGGTTGAAGCCGAACCACTATAAATCTGTTTGTCTTCTCTTCCCAAATCTCTTTACTTTCCTATTACTGCTATAACTATCTAATATTCATGTATTAATCATTTTCATTGTTATTTTGCTTGATTATTTACTGTTAAGTTCGTCATTGTGCTTATTAATAATTTGTTGTATTAGTAGTTAATTTTATTGGGGTATTATTAATTTTAATTTGTAGAAACCTAATTCACCCTCCTTTTAGATTGCTTTTTAGGTAACAATTGGTATCAGAGCCGGGGACTTTTGTTTAGATTTAACAATCTTAAGTTTTTGACTCGTAGCAACCATGTATTCTACTTACTATGCTGTAGGACAAGCTAGCAATAGGCCACCTCTCTTTGATGGTAGTAATTACATTCATTGGAAAGAAAAAATGACTTTGTATCTTCAAGCTACCAATTATGCTTTGTGGCTCATTATCACTAAAGGTCCTAAAATCTCTACCAAGGAGTAGACCATATCAGTGTACCTAAACTTGAGGATGAATTTGATGAGCATGATTATAAACTCCTTCAAGCTAATGCTAAAACCAAGCTTATTCTTGTATGTGGACTAGATGCAAATGAGTACAATAGAATTTCTGGGTGTATTATTGCGAAAGAGATTTGGGATAAACTTGAAATCACTTATGAAGGAACTAGGCAAATAAAAGAGTCTTGGATTGACATGCTTATTCATGATTATGAACTCTTTACTATGGAATCATTTGAATATATTTCTGAGATGTTTTATAAATTTACCAATATTATTGATGCTCTAAAATCTCTTGGTAAATCTTATGCTAATGATGAGCTTATAAAAAAAAATACTTAGGTCTTTGCCAAATGAATGGGAAGCTAAGGTTACAGCTATCTAAGAAGCAAAAGACCTAACAAAATTAGGCATTGAAGAACTCCTAGACTCACTCATGGCTCATGAACTTTCAATGATAGATGGCAGCAAAAAGGAAGTCATTTGGGGAGAAATGATGGAGTAGCCAACCTGTGTCTCATGGCTCTTGGAGAAGAAGAATCCACTCAAGATGAGGTAATTTCTAATTATGTAGAACTTGAAAGTGCTTTCAATGAATTACATGATATATTTAGAAATGTTTGTGTTAAGAATTCTAAATTAAAGAAATTAGTTACTTCTCTTTCAAATGATGTGAGTGTTTTAAAAATGAAAAATACTACTTTGAAAAATGACTTTACGTCTATTGCCAATGAAAAAAACATTTTGAAAAACAATGTTGAGGATTTAAACAAAACTCTTGAAAATTTTGTAAAAGGAAAAGAAAACCTCAACAAGCTTCTTGGAAATAAAAGATGTGTTTTTGACAAAGTAGGCATTGGTTTTGATCCTCCTAAATCTTTTATGCGATTAAATGTTCTTGAGACTAATCCCCATGGATCCAAGAAAGTATGGGTATCAAGAAAGAAATCAAAATATTTTGTAGGTGGAATCTCAAAGAACACCAAGGACTTTGAGAGGAAATGCACAACAAGAGTGTTCAATCTAAAGAGCAAAATCAACTCCTACAAAAAGAAGAATGATGAAATGAAAATCACCAAGATGAACAATAGAGGTAATGTATGGGTGAAGATTCCAAAGAGGTAAATGAAGGTATAACTCCTAACACACCTTTAAGTTTAAAGTTCTATATTGTTTACGGTGTGATTTGTGTGCAATAGGTTGTGTAATCATTGCTTTCATGTAACCTAATTGTACTAAGTTTGTTAAGTCATGTTCTGCTAGTTTTTTTCAAACATTCATTAAACTCAAAAATGAGAATTATATTATTTTGATGAATACATATTAAAATATGAATGATTCATGTATTCATTACCATTTTATATCATGTCATCCCTTACTATGAAAAAGAGATAAAAAGTGATAAATTTTTTTGTGAGCATACTTTTCACATTTTATATATGACTTCATACTAATATGTTAATTCCTTTTTGAGTCATATCTTTGTAAAATCAATTTTGATGTCATAGCATGTTTTTGAGATTTATACAATCTATATTTTGAATTCTACATTTATGATCACAAGAATATGTTCAATATGAAAATTTCATACTTATGTGCTTTACATTGGAATATTTGAAAGAGTTGTGAAATTCGTTGATTATGATCCATTAACAATGTCTAAATGAAAAGAAGTATCATACATTTGTAGAGATATTACATCTATCTTATTGAATATCTTTTGAATATGGATTATATTGGCATACATCTCATGAAATGCTTTTGATTAATAAATTATTGAATTAATTGTTTATAACATTCATGTTGTGTTCCACATTAAGTAAAATGTTTTATCACACTTGAGTATGTGGATTGAATTGATGAAAATGCCTCTTGATAATGTTATGTGATTAAATGAAATTGTTGCATCATTTCTTAATAAAACAAAGAGCATAAAACTATTTTCTTATGCATATTATGCTATGCGTTACAACTTGAAAATTCTGAAAAATAGCATTCCAAACTCTTGTTTGATCATTGAATTATTTTTCACCTTTTTAGTTTGTGATAAGAAGTGATTTGTGTTGTATTTTTATTGCGTAATAGTGATTGTTATATGAATACTATATTTAAACAAAATAGAAAAGGGTAGCACTAACTTAGGGGGAGAAATCATTTTGCTAACATACTTGTTAAACCCTTTTGAGATGAACTCCTCATGAAAGAAAATTGAAGATTGAAAAGCTTCCATCTCTTGAATCTAAGGTATGCCTCATATACTCTCTTAAGCTTTTGAGGTAAAAATTCCATCTTATATCCCTTGAGCTAATACTGTTATTACTTTGATATGAAAAATATTGATTATGCTTCATATGATTTGTAATGTATACTCTTTGATGATGTTCTTACCTAAAAATCATGCTTATGCTTAAATGTGTGGTACATATTGAAATTCATGATTTTTCTTTGCATATGGATTGCTATACTTTGAACATGCTTCATTTTTTTTTGGAATTACATTAGCTCTATGAGATTATTTTGAGTTTAACCTATTATGAGCAATATTTGGTATTCTACATAATGCTTGAGTTATGATTGTTAAATCTTCTAAATTGCATATTAGTATCATTGGTAGATTGCATGTTGGTATCATTTTGGCATCCTATTTGATATTATTGACGAGAGCATTTCAATTATGAGCTTTCATTTTTCATATCTCTTATTGATTTTGCCAAATGAAACAAGGGAAATAATTTAAACTTGATTATTTTTTAAAATCCTCTTAGTTTCTATTCTGTTTTTGATATCAAACTTATGGACTTGCACCTTCTCATGTTACTATTTTTTTTGGCCTATTATTGTCAAATGGTATGAGCTTCAATTGTATGATCATTATGTGCTATCATTTTTTTTGGTATTATAGAGCAACCTTGATATGGATGATTATTTGTACTATAATGAGACTTACATTTTTTCATCCTATATACTATACCACACTCTCTCCTTGTGCTTGATTTTGTTAAAAATGTCATCGGGGGAGAAAAAGAGACTTGATTGTTTTAGTATCTCTGATTATTTTGGTATCTCTATGCTTTTGGTATCTTAATTCTTATAACATGACCTTTGAGCTGATTAGTTGTTGATAATGTAAGAGGAAGATTGTTTTCCTCAAGGAAAAGTGACTTGAACTTTAGCTCCATATTTATGCTCTTACTTGGCAACTTTGTTTGATCTATGCACTGTTATGTCTATTATAGACTTGAGATTGATATCCTCTTGCTAAAAAATTGAGAATTAGATCATACTCAAATGCTTCTCATGTACTCATTAACAATTTATTCTCTCATTATTATTTTTTTTGTGGGCTTAATTTTATTATTTTTTCTCTGCTTTTTAATTTCATTTTTCAGTACTTAAATATAAAAACAAAATAAATTAAAATACAAATATTTATATATAAAAAAAAACACCCTTCATTTTTTTTATAGCCACACGCCGATCAAAATAAACATAAAAAAAAATCTTCATTTTGTTTCCGGCCATACACCGATCTTACTTACTCGCCTCTTCCATCATTTTTTTCTTCTTTTTATCACCTTGGACGACCTTTGACGCCCCTGCCCCCCGTACTTTCGTCGAGAGCGACGACTCCCCGCTGACTATCAAAGGCCAAGAACGAAGTTGCTCCAAATTGGGCCATTGAGGTGGTCTTCCTTTTAAGCTCTTTATTTTCGGCCTTCAGTGCGCATATTTCTGCTCACGCATCTTTGTACATGTACTGGAGCAACGAGAGTTGGGCATTGACCTAATGGAGCTCACTCATCTTGTTCTGCAATCGGTGAGCTAATTTTGTGATTGCTGTCACCGTGTCCATATAGGACATCAGTGTGAAATGATTGGCTTCTATGTCAAATTAAGCTGCCATGATTTGCTCAATCAACATCATAGGAATGTTAGGAAGAGGAATGACAAGAAGAGTAGGAGTAGAGGCACTCGGTCCAACAGAGCTTATGGGATCGTTCAGGTCCGGAAATAGAGTAAGGGAACGGGATGAGGAAGCCATTGTTTAGAGGTGAGCGGTGTAAAAGAAATAAGTTGCGAAGAAACAGAAGAGAGTGGTGAAGAAGAGATAGAAGAGAATGGTAAAGAAGAAGGCTGAAGAGAGGAGGCTGAAAAGAATAAGACAAGGAGGGAGCGATAGCCGAGACGAGCGGCAATCAAGGAAAGCTGCTTTTGTCGGCCAGCTAATGCAAAAGCAAGGCCGCATGTTCGATGCGATTTTCAACGAAAAAGAGAGGCGCGGGTGATTCATATATATATATATATATTGTTAGATAATGTCTCAATGGGACCACATAATTAAATGTGGTGTTATCATTTATAAAAAGCCTACAATTTAAGTGATTCAATTTAGTTAATAGGCTTAAGGGTATATGTGTTATGGACCTAATGTGTAGATACTAGTTGTATAATTTCTATTTCTATGAGGGGCAGAAATAGAAATTAAAACATATTGGTTAAAGTTGGTTTAATGACTAATTAATTGGTTTAATGGCTAATTAATTAGTTTAATGGATAATGGGTAACTGATGTCTGTTTAATATCCCATATGGTGGTTTCATGGGACTTTATAACTTTCAGTTATGAAAACCAATTACAACCTTTAAAGGTTATGGTCCCTATTCCTTCCCAAGTGGTGAAAAGAACAATGCCATGTTTTCTAAATCCTCTCAAGGAAAAACATAAGGCACCAAAGGGAAAGGATTAGAAGGCAATAACATAGTCAATAACAAAGAGTTTATTGATAATCACGCTTCCGCTTAATCATTCATCAATAGATTCGTGTATGTCATTTTGTCTTGATTTCTTGTTGATACACATGGTAATTGATCCGAAGTTTAAGGTTTATGTTCAAATTTATGTTAACAATTGGTATCGAGCCTACATTATCATGTGTATTATCGAATTGATATGCTTTATTCATTCTATTTAGTTTCTGAAATCAGTTACGAATTTTCTTATGGATGTAAATTCTGTTTTTCTGTTTTGTTACGTGAAAATGGCAACTGCTTTTCCGGAATTGTAAAATGATTGATTGGTCGGTTTGTTTTTGGACCCGTCAATTCTATTTATATATGTATGTATATAATTGGGATTGCTGCAGATTATATAATATTTCGGTAACAAATTAAGAAATCTTTAAATTTACTGTAATTTATACAACGTCTACAGCAATTTCATTTCCTAACGTTCTAAATATAAGTCAATTCAAACAAGATGTCACAAAAGTGATCTCTCTTGTCTAGATTGTTTTATATGGAATGTTTTGATATTCATGTCTGTGTATCTCATGCGGGTATTTATCGGTCCAAAGACATGATTAATACTTGGCACATTTTGTGGTGATAAACATGTGCCAATTGTAAAGGAAACCTAATGTGAATAATAAATCCATCCAAAGATAGATTTGTTATTTGACATAACTTATTGTCAATGTTTGATCATTACAACAAGAATACCACTTACAGTTAATATCACTACCCAAAGGTTTGGTATTAATGTTGTGCTAGGTATCTTGAGATGTTGTCATTAAATTAATTTATTTAGAGATTATCTGTTTGGTAACTTAATGTGAGCATAATTGTTTATTCCTTTTATTTTCTTTTGGATTCAGCTTTAATGTCGACTACTTCAATCTCTACTAACATGAACAATGTTCCAATGTTAAATGGAACAAACTGTAAGGACTGGAAAGCGAACATATTGATTGTTCGCGGCTGCATGGACATAGACTTGGCATTAAGGATGCCAAAACTGAATGCTCTCACTGCACAAAGTACTCCTGAGGAAATTGTGTACTTTGAAAAGTGGGATCGTTCTAACAGGCTAAGTCTTATGATCATGAAGCGTGGGATTCCAGAAGTCTTTCGGGGTGCAATAACAGAGGATGTTACCGTTGCCGATGAATTTCTTTCAGAAATTCAAAAGCGTTTTGCTAAAAACGATAAGGTTGAAACAAGCACGCTTTTAAGCTTGATTTCAATAAAGTATAAAGGCAAGGGTAATGTTCGCGAGTACATCATGGAAATGTCTCATCTTGCTTCAAAACTTAAGGCACTAAAGCTCGACCTATCTGATGATTTGCTCGTGCATTTAGTTCTCATCTCTCTTCTTGCACAATTTAACCAATTTAAGGTCAGTTATAACTGCCAGAAGGAGAAATGGACTCTCAATGAGCTCATTTCATTTTGTGTGCAAGAGGAAGAGAGATTGAAGCAAGAAAGGACTGACAGTGCTCATCTGGCAAGCACCTCCAAGCATCTACGGCAAAAAAGCATAAGGAAAGGAAGTTGCTATTCCTCAAGGTCGGAACCAAAAGCGAAAGTGCAGGATGGTTGTTTCTTTTTGTGGCAAGCCGGACACGTAAAGAAGGATTGTGCCAAATACGTGCTGGCGTGTAAAGAAAGGTACATTTCATGTTTTGGTCTGTTACAAATAAATTTAGCTTCATGCCAAGAAACACTTGGTGGGTAGATTCGTGCTACTACTCACATATGTGTTTCTATGCGGGGTTACTGAACTACGAAAAGCCAACTGATCTTTGAAAGATACATCTTTGTGGGTGATGGCGTCAATAGAAGTCGAGCAATAGCGCACTTTAGATTATTCTTGGCCGGTTATTATTTGGATTTATTAGACACTTTTGTTGTACCGTCCTTTAGACGAATTTAATTCTGTTTACGTATTGGACAAATTGGGATATTCTTGTTCTTTTGGAAATATGAAGTTTAGTATGTCTATTAATTCCAATGTTGTTGGTCTTGGTTTACTTAATGTGTTTGATAATCTATATTTGCTTGAAACTATTGCATCTTATAATGCAACCTTGCACGTGGAATCACGAGGTACCAAGCGTAAATTAACTAAGGAAAATTCACCTCATTATGGCACAAACGCCTAGGTCACATCTCTAAATCTAGAGTTGGCGCCTTGTATGCGATGGAATTTTGGACTCTCTTGATTTTTCAGATTTTGATGTACGTGTTGAGTGTATCAAGGAAAATAGACCAAAATAAAGAAATATGGTGCCCATAGGACTGAGATGTCTTAGAATTAATTCATACGGACATTTGTGGCCCGTTCCCTATAAGCGTCTTGGAATGGTCAACAATATTTTATCACATTCATAGACGACTATTCGAGATATGGGTATCTATTTCTTATCCATGAGAAATCACGGTCTTTGGACGTATTCAAAAATTTAAGACGAAGTTGAGTTACAACTCAACAAAGCGGATTAAAAGTGTCGTCCGTGGTGGTGAATACTATGGCGGATATGATGGATCGGTGAACAACGTCGGGACCGTTTGCAAAATACGGAGGAATGTGGAATCGTCCACAATACACCATGCGGGATCACCTAGCATAAATGGTGTATCCGAGAGCGAAACCGGACTCTTAAGGATATAGTAAGAAGTATGATCGGTCATTCTACTTTACCAGAGTCCCTCTGGGGTGAGGCTTTAAAACAAAGAACTTATATCTTAAATCGGTGCCAACTAAAGCGGTTGTAAAAACACCTTATGAGCTTTGGGTTGGTAGCCTAGTCTAAACCATTTGCATGTGTGGGGTGTCTCTGGCGAGGCCTTATAAACCTCATGAGCGAAAATTGGACTCTAAAACCATTAGCACTACTTTATTGGCTATGCCGAAACGATCACGGGTTACAAGTTTTATGATCCCACAAATAAGTCAATATTTGAGGCAGAATTGCAACATTTTTGAGGATGTTGAGTTTGGGGGGAGAAATCCAGTTAGAGACATTGTCTTTGAGGAGGAAGCAGGAGTAATCCCACTTACTGCTACTACTTTTGACCAATCACAGGTTCCTATACCTGTCATTGCTCGAGAAGTAATTTCGGATCCTCAACCAGACATTGTCTTTGAGGAGGAAGCAGGAGTAATCCCACTTACTGCTACTACTTTTGACCAATCACAGGTTCCTATACCTGTCATTGCTCGAGAAGTAATTTCGGATCCTCAACCAGACAATGTTGTTCAAGATAATATAGTTCAAACCCCCATTCAAGATGAGGTAATTATTCCTGAGGAACAAACTCTACAACCTCAACCTCAAGAATCTGTGCCATTAAGGCGATCCACAAGAGAAAGGAGATTTGCACTTTCAGATGATTATATTGTATATCTCCAGAAACATGAGGTAGAAAATGGAATGTCGAAAGATGATCCAATCAACTTTCGTCAAGCCATGGAAAGTTCCAACTCTCATAAGTGGATAGAAGCCATGAATGAAGAATATAAGTCTATGCAAGACAATAAAGTTTGGGAACTTGTCTCATTATCAGTTGGTGCGAAGCCCGTAGGTTGTAAATGGATATTTAAAACCAAAAGGGATTCAAATGGTAATGTGGAGAGGTATAAGGCACGTCTTGTAGCCAAAGGCTTTACTCAAAAAAAAGGAATTGACTTTAAAGAAACTTTCTCTCCAGTTTCTTCGAAAGATTCTTTTAGGACAATTATGGCGCTTGTTGCATATTTTGATCTTGAGTTGCATCGGATGGATGTCAAAACAAACTTTTCTTAATGGTGACATTAAAGAAACAATTTATATGGTGCGAAGAAAACTTTGTGTCGAGACCCAAAGAATATGGTTTGCATATTGACGAAATCCATGTACGGACTCAGACAAGCTTCTCGTCAGTGGTACTGCAGATTTCATCCCGATACCACTTCATATGGTTTAGATACTAATGTTGTTGATGTATGTGTGTATCACAAGTTCAAGGAGTAAACACATATTTTTGGTTTTATATGTTGACATATTGCTTGCCACAAACGATATAAACTTATTGCATGACACCAAGAGATTTCTATCTAAGAATTTTGAAATGAAAGATCTTGGTGATGCTTCTTTTGTATTAGGAATCGAAATACACCGAGATCGTTCTCGGGGTATTCTGGGATTATCACAAAGGAGCTATATCGAAAAAGTACTCAATAGATTTGGCATGCAAAATTGTAAACCAGGTGAAACCCCGGTTGCTAAGGGAGACAAGTTTAGTCTCAGTCAATGCCCGAAGACCAGTCTTGAAATTCAAGAAATGCAGAAGATTCCTTATGCCTCGGCTGTAGGGAGTCTAATGTATGCTCAAGTATGTACGCGTCCGGATATTGCGTTCATAGTTGGCATGTTAGGCAGATATTTAAGTAATCCTGGCATGGATCATTGGAAAGCAGTCAAGCGTGTTATGCGATATTTACAGAGAACAAAGGAATATATGCTCACATATAGGAGATCGGATAAGTTAGAGGTCATTGGATATTCCGACTCCGATTTTGCTGGATGCCAAGACAGTAGGAAATCCACATCAGGCTATATTTATACATTGGTGGGAGCAATTTCTTGGAGGTGCTGCAGACGCTCATAGCTTCATCCACTATGGCCGCAAAATTTGTAGCATGTTATGAGGCATCAAACCAAGGGATATGGCTGCGGAATTTTGTCACTGGGTTGCGTATTTTGGAAGGCACTGAAAGACCACTTAAGTTATATTGTGACAATAAGTCTGCAGTTTTATATTCCAATAACAATAGGAGCTCGACAAAATCAAAGCATATTGATATCAAGTTCCTAGTTGTAAAAGAAAGAGTGCAGAGTGGACAGATTTCCATAGAGCACATTGGGACAAACTCCATGATAGCGGATCCACTTACGAAGGGACTACCACCCAAGGTCTTTCATGAGCACACTTTTCAGATGGGTGTGGTTCTATTTGAGAACATTCTGGTTTAGTGGGAGTTTGTATTTATATTACTGCTTTATGTCAGCCTTAAGTTTTATCTATGTAATTAGATTAATTTCTGCAGAAATAAAGTATTCAGTTTATTACGCTCTGTTACGTAATGTGAAGTATTGATCTCAATAAAGTTAAGTAGGACCCGGTTGGAAATAGGCATGTATGGATCACATCACATGTAATTTCCATGCTACGCATCCATGATTGATCTATGTCATTTAAATTGTATTAGTATACGTGACCATTGGTGGGTCGAGTTACGATTGATGTAACAAAGACCGCTTTGATCCTATATTAGTATAGTTAATGGACAAGATTGTTTGGATACCCTCAAGTTATGATAACAAATTTCTGAGCTCACTAAAGTTAAGCACATTTTTCAGGTACATATGTGGTCCGGGAGATTGTTAGATAATGTCTCAATGGGACCACATAATTAAATGTGGTGTTATCATTTATAAAAAGCCTACAATTTAAGTGATTCAATTTAGTTAATAGGCTTAAGGGTATATGTGTTATGGACCTAATGTGTAGATACTAGTTGTATAATTTCTATTTCTATGAGGGGCAGAAATAGAAATTAAAACATATTGGTTAAAGTTGGTTTAATGACTAATTAATTGGTTTAATGGCTAATTAATTAGTTTAATGGATAATGGGTAACTGATGTCTGTTTAATATCCCATATGGTGGTTTCATGGGACTTTATAACTTTCAGTTATGAAAACCAATTACAACCTTTAAAAGGTTATGGTCCCTATTCCTTCCCAAGTGGTGAAAAAGAACAATGCCATGTTTTCTAAATCCTCTCAAGGAAAAACATAAGGCACCAAAGGGGAAAGGATTAGAAGGCAATAACATAGTCAATAACAAAGAGTTTATTGATAATCACGCTTCCGTTTAATCATTCATCAATAGATTCAGGTATGTCATTTTGTCTTGATTTCTTGTTGATACACATGGTAATTGATCCGAAGTTTAAGGTTTATGTTCTGAAATTTATGTTAACATATATATGTTATGATTATCTATTTTTTGATGCCATTTATCCCTATCATTTTCCTCATCCTCTACCAAATTCTGACCCATGATTTCTTTTTTATAATGTCACAGGGGGAGAAATTATATGATGTTATGTATTATGATATTATTTTCAAACCAATATGATGTTATGTATTTATAGTTTGATATCTTAATCTTATATCATGTTATTGATTAAAGCTTATTTATTACACATGTGCTAACCTATGTATTTAGAAATGAATTCACAGAGCATAACTTAAGGGAAAGCCCTTGTTACTCCCAAATCAAATCAAAACATTATTGTGTGCCATCATAAAAAAGGGGAAGATTGTTAGACTTATTTATTTTGATGATTTATTTAATTATGTTTTAATTTATTTGAAAGAGAAAAATAGAATCTAAAATTTATTTTGATGATTTATTTAATTATGTTTTAATTTATTTGGAAGAGAAAAATAAAATCAAAATTTATTTGAGAAAGAAAAATAGAATCAAAATTTATTTGTTCCATTATTTCTCACCTAAACCTTTATCCTAAATATTGTTAGAATGTATTTAATATTTGATTAAATCAGGAGTTCAAATATCCCAAAACAATGGTTCAAATAGCCTAGCACAGCAATAGGCCAAAAGGTTCAAAAAGTTCAAGTGGAAGATATTCAAATTAGTAATGATCGAAGTACAACGGCTATAAAGGTTTAAAAGGCAAAAAGGTTCAAAAGGTTCAAGTGGAAGATATTCAAATTTGTAATGATCAAGTGGAAGACATTCAAACTAGTAATGATGGAAGTACAACGGCTATAAAGGTTCAAAAGGCAAAAAGGTTCAAAATGTTCAAGTGAAAGATATTCAAATTTGTAATGATCAAGTGGAAGATATTCAAACTAGTAATGATGGAAGTACAATAGCTATAAACGGTTATAATTTCAAATGACTACAACGGCTATAAACGGCTATAACTTCAAATGAATACAACGGCTATAAACGGCTATAATTTTTATTATATCTACCAAAGCCTCTAATGTAAACAAGTTACACAAAAACTTGAAAATATTCTTTGATCTATAATCACTCACATTTATTCTCATAAATTATACACTGAGCCTTATAGCATTAAGCTCATCTTTCCTATGTGAGATTTACAGAAAAATCAAAGCTTCATTTTATATATCTATCTTTGAGAGATATTTATTGTAAGCTTTCTTTGAAAGCAAAAATATCATTTCATCTTGTAAAAGTGTTGCAAACACTGTGTTCTTGAAATCTTGAGAGTGATTGTGAATCACTTAAGATTTGCAAGGGTTTGGGCTTGTGAAATCTGTGTAAAATCCGTGGAGGATTGCTCCATTTGTAAAGAGATTGCTAGCACCCCTGTGAAGCTAGAAGATAGTGGTGAAGCTTGAGGAGTGGATGTAGGCTTGGTTGAAGCCGAACCACTATAAATCTGTTTGTCTTCTCTTCCCTAATCTCTTTACTTTCCTACTACTGTTATAACTATCTAATGTTCATGTGTTAATCATTTGATTTACCCTATATTTTAGTTATAATTCATTGTTATTTTGCTTGATTATTTACTACTAAGTTCATCATTGTGCTTATTAATAATTTGTTGTATTAGTAGTTAATTTTATTGGGGTATTATTAATTTTAATTTGTAGAAACCTAATTCACTCCCCTCTTAAGTTGCTTTTTGGGTAACAAACACTATTCTAAATTAAGCGACACAACCTCCATCTGCTGGCATTCATACAGTTATATCAAGTAAGCGAGTAGCCACATGGTAGGATGCTTAAACATAATAAGAAAAATGCACACAAACGGAATGCTAAAGCATAAAAACTTACATATTTACTGACGTCCCTCGAACAGTTACAAAACGAAGTTAGTAAAACATGCATAATCTTATATACAAAATCCTAATGCAATTCACTCATAAGATGCAAATAAAGATTCGGTTTCTAAGATATGACATGTGAATCATCTCAAAAATATGAGGTAGCGTACATAATCATATAGAAATTGATTAAATCCACAAATATAAATTTAGCCGAATCAAGATGCATGAAAGATAGATGCAAAGCATGGATATAACGACAAAAAATAAAATAAATAAACATGAAGCATATTCACAAATAAGGAAAGCAAGTAAAAGAACGTGATAGAAAGAAGTGAGATGGAAAATTATTACAACACTTTGAATAAATTATTACAAACCAAATTAGAGAGAGGTGAGGAGAATATTACAATAAAATAAAAACCTCACAATACACTTGAAATAAAATAAACAAAAGGAAAAAAAAAAGTTTCATGTGCCTTAGAAACCACCGGAAGTTGGTTAACATCGGAAGACAACGCCGTCTTGCTTAAAAAAAGCTAATCGGCCGGCCAAATAGATCGGCCAACCAACTAGTCCTAGCAAAACATGTCTTATTGCGAAATCAAGAAAATGAACAAACAAGAAATATGTAGGTGGCTCAACTAACCACTACCGGTTAGATTAAAAACACGAAAACAAATATAAAATAAAAAAAAATACAAACTTACAACAAAACTAACATGAACCTAAAACAAGAAAACAAATATAAGGTAAAACATGCAAGATTACAACAAAACTAATATGAGACTAATACAAGAAAAATATAAGCTAGGAAATGAAAGATTACGACATAATTACTATGAAACTAAAATAAGAAAATAAATATAAGATAGAACATGCAAGATTACAACAAAAATAACATGAACCTAAAAAAAAAAAGAAAAGCAAATATGAGGTAGAATATGCAAGATTACAACAAAACTGATATGAGACTCATACAAGAAAAATATAAGTTAGGAAATACAAGATTACAATACAATTACTATAAAACTAAACAAGAAAGCAAATATAAGATAAAATATGCAAGATTACAACAAAATTAACATGCACCTAAAACAAGAAAGTAAATATGAGGTAGAACATGCAAGATTACAACAAAACTAATATGAAATTAAAGCAAGAAAATAAAAATACATAAATAAATAATTATGAACTAAACAAACCACTTAAATTACAACAACACACTATGAAATATAAAGTAAGAAAATAAATATGAGATAAACAAACCACTTGGATTATAACAAAATACTATGAAATAAGAAGTAAGAAAATAAATATGAAATAAAAAATATAAGAAAATGAAAAACTAGAAATTCACTTTCCAAAGAAAGATTGAATTTCTTGATTTCCGAATTTGCTCTTGATCACCCTCAAGTTTAGGAAGTGTGTTTTCAATCCTCAATTTGAAACTAGAATGGAACTCTGGATATGTATGGTGGAAAAGTGGCTAACTTTCTTATTTTTTTTCTTACTTTTAATAACACTCACTCTTTCTTTTGATCAATCACTACTGAAATTTAGCTATTTCAGAATTTTTGAAAGAGTTTTGGATGTAGGAAAGATAGAGTTTCAGTTTGTATAGAAGGTATGGGGTGTATATGGAAGATAAAAGTGTTTTTGGCTTAAAAACTCAATTTTTCTCTTTTTTCACCCATTTCTCACTATTTTCTCTTCAATTTCGTGATCCTCCCTTTCTCTTACAATTTGATCATTCTATATAGGCAATGAGGGAAAGTGAAGGTCAAAAAGAAGGTAGGAGACAAGGTGAGAGACAAGAATGTGATAGAAGGGCAAATTTTCAAGGTGGTTGCATGGGTTACTCCTTTATGAATGCAAACAAAACCTCTTTTTGACAATGAGGGATGATTAGGTATATATTTGGTGATATATGGGTCGGCCAATGGGATATGAGAGTGTCCCACACACAAGAAAAAAATGCAAAAAAATACCCCTTCTTTGCTTACTAGTTTAAAATGGTCAAATATTATTTGAGGGGAAATATAACATCAGGCAAAGCTTTGGTAGAGTGGTTAAGGTGTTAGGTGTGGAGTCTTAGGTTGGGGGTTCAAACCCCTTCACCAGCATTCCTTAAATTCATTTTTTTTGATAAAGACAAGTAAGCGCCACGTCATCAGCAATAACCAATCCAGTCATGCCACGTCAACAAGACCGCTATGTCAGCGTTCTAGTCAGCATTGACGGAATATTGTGCATATGGACAAAATATTCCCTCACATAATAGAATATTCCCTGAGTTTACAATTTGGCCCAGAAATTTCAAATAATTATGCTGTAACCCAAATTTCGGGACAAATTTTCAGTGAGGCCCTAGAAGTGCAACGAAGGTTGATCCTAACTGAACGAACCATTCTGGACGCAATCATGAGGTCAGAATATGCCCTTGGAAAGGTAATTTGTGGCTGTTTAGGGTTGGAAACAGGGTTCAAATTCTAAGTTTTCTTATTGAGGATTCTGTGAGATACCCCTTCTTGTTTTCATTATCAGGTGATCAAAAAGAAGCACCCAAGTCTTAGGGCCAGTCAAAATGAGATATCTACAGCGACCCAATCCCCGATGGTGACCCACTCTCAACGGCGACCCACTCCTGCCATGGAGAGGACTTTTCTCCTCTCTATAACAACATTTTCTAAGAACCCCATCACCGTGTGGCACCATCCATAGTACGTCACTCTTATCCTACTGTGCAAGCAGTCATGGAAAAGATGTAAGCTTAGTTGAAGAGAAACTCCCCTTGTGTGTCGTGAGATCTCATAATGGTTCTCACTATCATTCACCACCATGAATCGACAGCTAACACTGTCCATAAAGCACTGTAATGCACATTGCATTTTATCTTCTTCTTTTACCTTGATTTTGGCAAAAAATATACAAGTATTTCATTTAAAATCTAGGTTGCATAATGCACTACAAGTGTTTGTAAAAATATCTGAACGAATATGGTGTTTCATTTTGGTTAACATGTTTCTCATCCTTTAGGTTGATTCCTTCACATACAAATGTAAATATTTTATGTACTAGATAGGTTGTTTCTTGGGTGCAAGTGGCAGTGTTGATTGTGCAAGTGGCATAGATCTAACTGATTCTAAAGGTGGAATAAGTTGTTGATGTTCTTAGTTGCTTTTGTTTTATTTATTTATTTATTTTTTGGAGCATGCAAAATGTGAGAAAGATCGGAAGAGGAAGTAGTATAGCAAATTATATAAGGTTTTGTTAATGAGAGAAAGGGATACTAAAATTAGACCCGTGGTCAACTTTAACAATGTTTTGTCTTTGAAAACCAATTGACCATTGGATTTGATTAATTAGCTGGATGCCTTTTTATGGTGTAATGTTCTTCCTTTTTATTTCCTATATATATCCCTTGCATATATTCAAGATTGATAAATGAATTGTGATTTTTTTTTTTCCATTGTGGTGTCAATGTATAGATCTTTATACATGTGCCCACTTTGGCTAATTATTTTGATCTTTAGATTTTCTCTCCCATTAATATCTATCAGTATGTACCAAGGCAAAAACTTCAACAACCAAAAAAAAAAAAAAAACGTCAGAGATTCAACAAAATGTTCTTTATCATTGTCATACTAGATGGTGTTTTGATATTTATTTTTGATACAAATGGACTTGCAAAAACAAGTTGACGAAATGACATGATAAATCACAATGCTTAATTTTTTAGTCATTGCTTGGCCAATTCACCTAGTCATGCTGAATTGTAATCTTAAAAATATTATTGATTATCTTATTTCTTATCAACAAATTCATATTCGTCTAATTCAAAAAAATAGAACACATAGGTTACAGATTTTATTTTTTGTTGTTGTCGAGCTTGGGCATGCAACTACCAAAGGATTACAAGGTAAACTTAAGACCAACAAGACCAAATGGAATAACTGAAGTAGGGACATCTTCCATCCAGACCCTTTTAGCCCATCAAAACACAAAGCTCAATGTGCTACTTGATTATTGCTGCATTGAATAATAAAAGTTTCACATTAATTTGTTAGGGCCATCTGTGAAGCTCAAATCATTACAAACATCCAACTCTATCATTGTTATATCAACAAGAGATTACCAACATATAATAAGTTAAAGAAATCAATTCAAAATGTGCCAAAATGTTTAGTAATTTGACAAGCCGCCACACATCCATGCTAAAATGTGTACTCATTTATTCAAACAAATAAATAAAATAAAAAATAATTTGCACTTTATATCAGAAAAAATTAACAGAGTATGAGGAACTTGTTAACCAAAATGAAACAACTATCTAGTCAAACATTTCTTCAAACATTTGCAATGCATTGTCTAACCCAAATTTGAAATCAAACAACAATGTTTATTTTGTGCCAATAAAAAAGAAGGAAAAAATGAAATAGTGCAAGCTACATCCACTGAACTACAACTTCACATGGTGGTGGAAATGTTCGTTCTTGGTAGCGATGGGTGTGGACGTTTTGAACTTCAATCATCTTTTGCAATGCATAAACGAAAAAATTCCCTAAACAGGTCGCTTAATAAGGGTGATCAACATGGCAGTGACATACCATGGATAGTGCCACATAGTGACGGAGTGCTTAGGAGATGATGTTACAAAGAGGAGAAGAGTCCTCTCCATGGCAGGAGTGGGTCGCTGTCAAGAGTGGGTTGCCATCGGGAGTGGGTCACCAGTGAGGTTAGGTTCGGTGAAGGAGAAGGGGTGAGGGTGAGGGTGAGGGTGAGGCTGAGTGAGAATGAGGTCAAAAAAGTATGTATAACCTGTATGTATAGCTCTAGGCAGAAACTTTCATTTTTAATATGTTTTTTTTTTTTTATTTTTTTTTTTTATAGCTAGATCTGGATCGTTAGATCTAGTTGGGTGCATTTTAATTTTTTTTTTATAGCCAGATCTGGATCACTAGATCTGGTTGGGTACATCTTAACCATTGTCAGTAAGAACTCAAGGAGAGTGTGTAAGGAGAGGATCCGAACTCTCATTGAGTGAGGGAGTAAATTAGTCCCATCATACCCATTTGAGGACCATAGGTGTTTAGTGACAACCAATATTTGTTTATGTATTTCTTACGGTGAACAATAAATGCTCAATTTAGAAACTTAGTTAAAAGTTAAAAGTCAAATTTTAATTTATTTTAGGTTATATTATTATTCTATTTTTATAATAAATATATTATAAATAAAATCGTTATTTACTATTATAAAAGAATGAGAATACATACTCTACTAGAAAATCTAAAAAGACCACATAATGAAAGATTAATTATATATAATATTATTTACAAATGTCATGACATGCTTAAATCTTTTATATAACCTTTCATTAATGAAAACATTTTAAAATCCCTTAAAGCATCAACATCAAAAGCGCTAAACCCACTCCATAGCTACTTTAAGGAGGAAATTCATACAAACTGCACTTCATCAAACTCAACAGCACATGAACAAGACAGTTGGCTCATTAGGGCTAAGCAAGGAATTTATAAAATCTGCAAATTGATTTGATCCAATCCAATTTGGTAAGTTTGAATTAGTTTTTTGAATCTGTGATTCCGTTCTGGATTAAAAAATTGAGGAACTATATTTCACAGATCAGTTTCGAATTACACTTCACAAGACCGTATGTAACTTAGACCATATTTATATCATACACCCCTGATACATACTATCATACTTCTTATATTCATATCATACACCTATCGAATTTGATATGAAATTTGCTACTATGAAGCTACTATTGCCATGGAATTTCGTCGCTGTTATTGTGTTTAAAAATCTTTAGTTTTAGTCTTGTAATGGTCTAATGGTGGAATTAATTTTACTTATTTATTTATTTTTTTGAATTTTGTGATTACTGTTGCTACTGTGGAACTAGATATTATGTTTGTTTAAATTAATGGTAGAACAATATGCATGTTTATGTTTTGAAAAATTATGAAATAAAAATATTATATGATTTTTCTTTGTTAATAGATTATGTGAACCTGTGGTTTCAAACAGAATCTAACTGTGTTTAAATGGTTTGGTTCGGATTGGTTCGACAATTTAAATGGATTTGATTTGTTTTAATTTTTATAAAACTGTAGACAACGGATTGGTTCTAATTTTACCCTGAGAGGATAATTTATGTGCAAATTAGGCCGCGCTGGGTAAAATCTACTTTGAATGTTGGGCTATGAAGTGGGGCGAGATAAGTGTAGCTCGGTCTTGGGTCGTGCAGACACCAAATTGGTCAGATTTGTATAGCTAGGGCTTAGACCTACTATCTCAAGACAGTCCTGTAGCAGACCAAGATATTGCCTGGGTAGTGGGCCAAACTAGGGGTAGCTCGGTAGGATGCTAACCTATAACAGGGTCATCATAGTTCGGCCATGTTGAGCACAGAGCCAAGGTAGGTTGGTTGATCGTAGTGTCAGCTAACGTAAAGAGTTTTCACCATATCACTTGGTGGCAGTGAGTAAGGTGTTCCAGGGATAAGCATTATCCTTTAGGATTGGGATTCCTAAGGGGACTCTGCTAAGGAAAGTTAGAGTCCTATCAGGAATGTGCCCGGTGAAATCTATAAAAGCTCATGACAGAACCTATGGACAGGTATTGCAATTTTTACTCTCAAATACACAGAACTTTCGTGTCTATTGTCTATTTTGCAGACTTAGGTATCAAAGAGGTTTCTGGCACATACTCGCCGGCTAGCTCACATTTGTGTTTCCAGGTAGTAGAGCGACGACGTGTGAAGGTGGGCAAACTTGGTCAACTAGATTATACGAGAAGATTATTCTGTGCTCGTACAATTGGCACCATCTATGGGAACCATCACAGAGAACAAACCTTTTGATTAAGTTTTCCCTCAACTGATTTCAATGGTGCACAACGAAAACTTGCCTCAATCTATTATCGATGGGCAAACTCCAAAAGGGGACAAGAGACGTGAAGATTTGCCTTTTGTCCCGTCCATGGCAGAATTGGATCCCCAGCAATGGAACCCACGGAGAGTCATGCGGGAAAAACGGGGCTCAAGTCCTCGTTGCTCTTAAAGCCCATATGGACAGAAACGAATGGTGGATTTTCAGGTTCTGGAAAATCATGTAAAAGAACAAGACGAACTGATAAGGAGAATGACGGCTGACATAAAGACCATGAAGCCCCAGATAAAAGGCGAAGGAGTGGAAGATAAAGATATCCCCAAAAGAAGAACGCGCTCTGGCCACTCAAGGGATCGCAACAGGCGAGTCACACCATCGCAATCTAAGAGCAGAAGCCTTAGGAGAGGTGATACACAATCAAGAACCTCCAGGAATTGTTACTCCAAGTATGAGAGAATGAGGACTAAAAGGTCTTACACGGAGGAAAGCAATTATTAATCCTCCCATACGTATCAAACCACTTCTTAGCACACCGAGTTGCCTAAGTCGGTGGACCTGCGGACCGTACTAGAAGAAAAGGCTCGAAAGAGAGAAGACGCCCAGGCACTCGACCCCCAAAGGGTCTCTGCTCTACAGCGGCTGGCTCCTCGGACATATGGAAGTGTCGAGGTTGGAATACCAATGTTGTGCCTTGCTTACGGACCAGTGGACAAAGCATTAGTAAGGTTACAAAGCTCACCGTTTGTTCCGCGCGATAGAGAATGCACTATCACCCTTGGGCTTCCACCAACCTAAGTTCATAACTTATGAGAGGAAGTCAGACCCCTACATGCACTTTCGCCACTTTCGCTAGGTTATGGCCATACATTGACGAAACGAGGCACTAATGTGTATCTTATTTCCATCAAGCTTAGGCGACCTAGGCTTGATTTGGTTTGAGAAGTTACTAGAAGGTAGCATCGTTTCATGGGCACAACTGGCGGAGGTGTTTGTCACCAGGTCCAAGACAAACACCAAAATGCCGGTCGATATAGACCAGCTTCTCGCCATTGACATTGGCGAGAAAGAAATGTTGAAGGCTTACAACAACAGGTATTGAGAGACCTTCAACCAGATAGGCGATTGTCCCACCAACCTAGCTATCGTACAGTATAAGCGGGGTTTGCCAGCGGGTTATAAATTGAGGGATTCAATGACAATGACGCCATCCCTCATAATGGAAGCCTTGATGGAGAGAATGCACTAGTACATTAGAGTAGATGATGATGGTGCTTGCACCAGGGCAAAGTCCGGCACAACAGCGATGTCGGACAAAAAGCTTGAGGCAAAAGTTAACACGGTCGGCCGGGATGACTGGCCGAGCAAAAATGGTTGAGGTGGACAACCAAACAGCGAGGACTCCCAGACAAGGAGATTGAGAGTCCGCATCGTCACCACCACAGTGTTCAGGAAGCCTATCTACCGGATTCTTAGCAAGATAGGCGACAAACCCTTCGTTTGGCGGCCAGCCAAGTTAGAGGAAGCGCAAAGGGGCTAGGATAATAGATATCGGTGCACCTTCTATAATGAAGTGGGCACCGCACTGAAAATTGTATGCCATTGAGGTAGCATCTGGAAGAGTTATTGGCCGCAGGCCACTTGGACCAATACATTAAAGGGGGAGCTCGGCAGCCCCCCAGGATCACAATGGGCCAAATGGGATGCTAGTCGACGGTCTGCCTCAAGGCGTGATCAACGTGATTCGTGGGATCATTGAGCCCGAAAGAGTCTGCGAGTTAAGAGGAATGATTAAGAAAGCGGAGCATAGGAGAGAAGTACTGAGTGTATAACCAACAGTGAAAAAAGGGAAAATGAAAATGAAAAACATCATCACCTTTTCTGACGGGGACTTAGTAAGGTTGGAAAGCCCTCACAATGACGTGCTAGTGGTTACTCTGCCCGTTAAAAATTTCGACATCAAGCGGATCTTGATAGACCAAGGGAGATCGTGCGAGATAATGTACTACGAGACTTTCAAGCAACTCAAATTGGAGAGCAAAGACTTAGCACCCACGACATCTCCCTTGGTCGGGTTCAACTCTATACCAAAATGGTTGGTTGGCAAGATAATTTTGCCAATCAAAGTTAGAACAATGACAAAGCAAGTGGAATTCTAGGTGTTGAAAGTCCCTTCAACTTACAATATTATTTTAAGGAGAGCATGGTTGCACACCATGCGAACAGTAGCATCAAACTACCATTAGGTGATGTGATTCCCTAACGAAGCTGGAGTGATTGAAGAAATCTTGGGAGACCAAATCATATCCAAGCAATGCTTCGTGGTGGTGAACAACGGCTGGGCTGCCAAAGGTTTCGTATAGATAGTAGAAGAACCAGAGAGCAACAAATTATTCGCGGATGTCAGCAAAGCAGCTGAACAGAAAGCAGTCGAAGATCTGGTGGAGGTAAAAATAGAAGAAAAGTTCCCAGGGAAGTTCTTTTTGCTCGGCTCATCTTTGTCTAGCATCGAGAGAATAGACCTCATGGAATTCTTAATCTCTAACATCGAAGTGTTTGCCTGGAAACCATATTACATCCCTGGCATTGACCCAAACTTCATTTGCCATCAACTTAATGTTAACCCAACCGTCAGACCAATTATACAACGAACTCGTCGATTGGCACTTTATCACGCCGAGGTAGTTGTTGAAGAAGTGGGGAACCTACTGGAGGCAGGGGCAATCAGGGAGGTTCACTATCCCAAGTGGATCTCTAACACAGTAGTAGTACCAAAGAAGAACGGGAAGTGGTGTGTTTGTGTGGATTACAAGATAGTCAACAAAGCATGCCCAAAAGACAATTTTCCTCTACCACGAATCGACCAACTGGTGGACCTAATTGCAGGTCACAATCGACTTAGCTTTCTTAATGCATATCGTGGATACCATCAGATAGCTATGTATGAACCGAACCAAGAGGTTACATCCTTTACAACGCCAAGGGAGTTATATTACTATAAGGTCATGCCCTTTGGCCTAAAAACTATAAGGGCAACATTTCAGCGAATGGTCGCCAAAATATTCGAACCATTGTTAGGAAAAACAATTCAAGCTTACATAGATGACAAGGTGGTCAAAAGCAAGAACGAGGGAGACCATCTCAAAGACCTGGCTGAGATGTTCCAAGTTTTGAAGACTCATAAGCTGTGATTGAACGCATCCAAATGCGCGTTTAGCGTAGGGTCAGGTAAATTTCTTGGCTTTTTAGTAACCAACCAAGGTATAAAAGTCGATCCCTTTCAGATTAAAGCCATTCAAGATCTAGAGAGGCCCAACACAGTCAAGGAACTACTGACACCTCCAGTGGCCTAAATTGCGCTAAATCAATTCATAAGTCGGTTATCAAACAAGTGTCGACCGTTCTTCCACACACTCAAGGCCAAGTTCGAGTGGGATGACGAATACGACTGAGCTCTAGAGAGCTTAAAAGCATACATGACCTCTCCACCGTTGTTGGCAACCCTTGTGCCAAGAGAGGGACTTTTTCTTTACTTAGCGGTTTCTCAACACGCAGTTAGTGCAATGTTGGTACGCATCCAGGGAGTACAACACTTGCCTATCTTTTATGTAAGAAAGACATTGTTAGGCACCGAAATAAGGTACTTTCCTTTAGAGAAACTGGCCCTAGCTTTAATGATGGTTTCTAGAAAATTGTCACACTGCCACCATACCTACACCATGATCGTCTTATCGGCTTTCCCCTTAAAAGCCTTGTTTGAAAGGGTAGACTTTTTTGGGCAAATTTTGAAGTAGGCCGTGGAGTTAGGA
This sequence comes from Camellia lanceoleosa, assembly GCA_025200525.1. NCBI lineage: Eukaryota > Viridiplantae > Streptophyta > Magnoliopsida > Ericales > Theaceae > Camellia > Camellia lanceoleosa. The sequence goes on from CM045766.1 coordinate 78,931,880, forward strand.
CAGTTTGACATTAAGTTTCAGTCGAGAACCGCAATAAAGGCCTAAGCTTTGGCAGACTTCATAGCTGAGTTTGCCCCAGGAAGTCATTATGTTTGCCTTGTTGACTTGACCGAGGCAACCGAGCAAATGGAGGAAAGTGTCGCAGGAATAGTGTAGCCCCCGAAGCAAGTTGCTCAACTGCGCAACAAACCATTCAGTCTTACGATGGGGAGGGAAAGAGCATGCAGCACTACTACAAGCAAGGTTGCGCCTGAAAGTGAAGTGCTAAGACAATCAAGCAGTGAGGATCAAATCCTAACAACGGACAAAAATTAAGAAAAAAATCGTCAACGTCCCTGATCCTATAGCATCCTCAGATCCCTCAACTTACTAGAAGTTGTTCGTAGGGGAGATATGGAAGCTCTTTATGGATGGAGCGTCCAACAGACATGGTACTGGACTCGGGATAGTTCTCATCTCACCAGATGGCTTGACCATTGAGCATGCTATCAACCTCAGTTTTCTAGCATCCAACAATGAGGTGGAGTACGAAGCACTGTTAGCCAGTTTAAAGTCAACTTGTCGAATGAAGGCCACCGAGCTGATAGTGTACAGTGACTTCTAACAAATAGTCAACCAAATTTTAGGCGATTATGAGGCAAAGGATGATAGAATGGCCAAGTACCAAAAGTTGGTCAGAAAGGAGATCATGAAGTTCAAAGTTGTGAGGATAGAGCAAATCGACTGAGAAGAAAATAGCAAGACAGATGAACTAGCTAGTTTTGCGTCAATGGTGAACACATCTATCCTGTACCTAGTGCTATTGACTTTCTTCCAAGATCGAGCATTGATGAACCTGAAGCAGCCGAAGTATGCTACGCTGAGTTAGGTCCCTCCTAGATGGACCCCATCATGGTGTTCTTAAAAGATGGCATTTTGTTAGAGGACAAGAAGAAGGCCAACAAGATTAGGGCGAAGTCACAACGATTTTGACTCTCCCCATTGCTAGCATTATACAAAAAGTCTTTCACAGGTACATACTTGAAGTGTGTCCATCTTAGCAAGGTCGAAGCATTCTTGTTTGAAATTCACGAAGGCATTTATGGAAGCCACCAAGAAGGAAGATCTCTGGTCTACCGAGCTATTTCATAGGAGTATACTGTATTGGTGGCCATATATGCAAGCAGACACAGAGAAGTATGTCAAGAAATGCGAGAAATGTCAAAAGTTTGCGCATCAAATCTATTAACCAACTAGAGACCTCTTACCTTTGACCAGCCATTGGCCTTTCGCAATGTAGGGCTTAGATATAGTGGGATCGTTCCCAGCCGCACCGGGCAACAAAAGTTCTTTATTGCGGCGACAGATTACTTCACAAAGTGGGTGGAGGCAAAGGCACTTGCATTTATCAAAGAAAAGACGTCAAGAAGTTTGTTTGGCAGAACATCATAACTCGGTTTGGAATTCCCAAGGCCTTGATATCCGACAATAGCACCCAGTTTGATAGGAAAATCTTTAGGGGTTTTTGCGAAGAGCACAAGATAGAATTTTACAACTTCATACCGGCATACCCTTAAGCTAATAGCCAGGCCGATGCCTCCAACAAAGTAGTCATAGATGGTTTGAAAAAGAAGCTAGAAAAAGCAAAAAGAAAATGGGCTAAAGAACTTCCCCACGTCTTATAGGCTTACCGAACTACACCTACGCAGTCGACCGGCGAAACGCCTTTTTCCTTGGCCTATGGCATGGAAGCAGTAATCCCCTTGGAAGTTGGCCTCCCCACCATTAGAAGCGAGAATTTTGATTTGGATTTGAAAGGAGAGGCCATAGCCTTGGAGTTAGATCTTGCCGAAGAAAGAAGAAAAAAGGGCATTGGTACACATCACCTTTTATCAACAAGAACTGTCCAGAAAATACAACAAAGTGGTACATCCAAGGCAATTCAAGATCGGAGACTGGGTGCTACACAAAGTAATGGACAATACTTTGGTGCTTGGAGATGACAAACTGGGACCCAACTGGAAGGGGTTGTACAAAGTGATAAGTTTTGCAGGAAAAAGACCTTACCACCTCGAAGACGTAGACGGCGCTATCCCAAGGCCATGGAATACAAATCTTAAAGTATTTATTTATTTATTTATTTTTTTACACTTGTAATTTTCTTTAACATTCAATAAAATAGGTAGGTATTTTTTCTTGGTTTTTTTCTTTCAGTACTTGTCTTTGTTCTGTTTGTAAACAAATTTTTGTACTCTTTGCCCAACTGGGGGCAATGAAGGTTGGCAGGTTTGACCAATACATTTTTTGCACTCTTTAGTCGAGATGAGTATTTAGGCTAAAGAAGGTTGGTAGGTTTGACCAACAAAATCTTTGCACTCTTTAGCGGAGATGAGTATCTAGGCTAAAGAAGGTTGGCAGGTTTGACCAATAAAATTTTTGCACTCTTTAGCCAAGATGACTATCTAGGCTAAAGAAAGTTGGCAAGTTTGACCAACAAATTTTTTTTTGTACTCTTTGCCCAACTAGGGGCAATGAAGGTTGGCAAGTTTGACCAACACATTTTTTGCACTCATTAGTCGAGATGAGTATCTAGGCTAAAAGAAGGTTGACAGGTTTGACCAACAAATTTTTTTTGTACTCTTTGCCCAATTTAGGGCAATAAAGGTTGGCGGGTTTAACCAACACATTTTTCGCCCTCTTTCGTCGAGATGAGTGTTTAGGCTAAACAAGGTTGACAGGTTTGACCAGCAAGTTTTTTTGGATTCTTTCGCCGAGATATACATCTCGGCCAAAGGAAGTTGGTAGGTTTGACCAACAAGTTTTTAGGATTCCTTAGCCAAGATAGGTATCTCAGCCAAACAAGGTTGGCAGGATTAAGAAAGGCCGAGCTAATTAGTTCGGCTAGGCATACAGTCAAAATAATGTAAAACATGACAGAAGAAATAACGTGACCGAGCAAAAACATCAAAAAATTTCATTAATTGGAAGATGGTTACAAGAGGTAGGGCATATAGCCTGGTTACAGAGAAAAGAAAAAAACAAAAAATACGGAGTCATATCCTGGTCAAGCAAACAGATCTTCCAACTTGGTATTAGCACCATCACCGACTTCACCACCTGCCAGGTCAGTTCTAATGCCACCCTCTAGAGTTAGGTTGGTGATGCCTTCTTCGACTACCAGACTTGGTTCGGTCTAGTCAAGTACCTCTGATCGAATAGAAAGATCTAATAGAGTATTGTTTGGTACTGGCCTCTCCTCTTCCACCACCAAGAATTTTTGTTGAACAACATTTGCATAGTCTGTTATATAGCTCGGTATGTAATGGGGAGGGGAATTGAAAAACACAGCAGAGTCTTGTGCCTGGCCGAGCTTTTCTATTGACGCCTTCCAACTGTACTTGAAAAAGATATCCTTAGCCATCTCATATTGCTGGATGTAGGTGTCATCACCTTCTTTGAAACCCCGATCCTCGGCGTCCTTCATCTTTTTTTGTAGCTTCTGGATCTTGGCGTTCTTTTTCTTCTCAATCTTGGCGAGTTTGCGCAAGTAGCGGTCTTTCTTCTTGGTCAGGGCTTTTTGTTTGTCAGCCTCAGTCGCACTTACTAGCTCGACCAACTTTTCTTTCTCAACAGTCAGCTCATCCATATTTGCCTTCAAGGCCTTTAGCTCGGTCTCTTTAGCGCCTGCATCCGCAATGGCCGCCCTGGCCGTTTTTCTCAACTCAAGGACACGTTGGTAGGCAACGTGGTTTTTTTGTACGGCCTGTGAAACATACAAAATGATTAGCCAAGCAGCAAAAAAATAGGTAAAGTTAATGTATATATGGGACTTCAGACTTTCAAGACAAGGGACTCGGTGGCGGACCGAATCGCCTTCACCTTGGTTAGGTTCTCGTGCCGCTCCTTGTCGGCAAGTAGGGAGGCAAACAAATGCTTTTAGTTAAATTGAAGGCCAACAGGTGGTTCTTCTTAGTGTTAATAGAATCAAATGTGGTCATAGCACGACCTTTGAAGGTCATAACTAGTGCCCACACCGGGAGGGAGGAAGGGTTAGAGTGGTTGAAGCATCGACTACTTTGTGGCTGGTCGGTCTTGTGCAGCTCGACTCCCGGTTGCTCGGTGTCTTCTTAGTTCTCCAGGCGCTGCGGTGTGGAAGAAGTGCATGGCCTCACTTGACCGAGATGAAGTAGCTTTGGCAGATGGGAGGGCGACGACGGTCTCTCGTGGCTGACCGATCAGAGGTGGTTCAGTTTGCACCTCGACGTTAGAAGAGAAAGGTTGCTTGGTGATGAGGGCTCAGACAGCACGCCTTTTTGCCATCTCTTGTTCTTTAGTGAGAGGAACGAGGTTGATTTGGGAGAGGTTGGGGCTAAGCTCAGGAGAGGACTCTAGTAGTTGGAGTAGCGATAGGTTGGTTCAACTCCCAGTAGGTTGGCCCAGTCTCAATCCCAATACCGTAGCATGGCTCGTAGTGCGGCTTGATTGGCATGGGCGTAGTTTGCCTTCAATTGATTCAATATTGCAAAGAGAACAAGGCTTAGTGCGGCTAAAACAGCTAAACAAGGAACAAGAAAAGGAACCGAGCTAGTCTTACTTGCCGTTCCTTTGTTCTAGTTTATGTTGTAGCTTGGTATTTGGGCCTCTTGGTCCTCAAAATTGCCAGAAACCCAGAGAAAATCGTCATCGTTCAAATCTTTGTCTGGTGTATGCTTGACAAATTTCTCTCTACCTCTTCAAATCCTGAGGTAGTAGACCCAACTGTCATCATTTTGGCCGAGTGAATACTGGTGAAATATCTCGACCAACCCAAGGTTGAGATCGAGACGGCGATTCAATTCAGCTATGCCGTTAATTATTCTATAAGAGTTGGTGGAAAACTGAGGCCTCGTTTGGGAACAGGCTAATTTAGTAACTTTTTGGCTAATTGGCTAAAAAGGTTGGTAAGAAAAACCTGTATGTTTGGGCCAACTTTTTGGCTAATTACGAAACGACGTGCAAAAAGTAGAGAGAAAAGGGAATCTTTGACTTTTTGGTATGGGTTGTTGGCTTTTTGGCTAAAAAGGTAACTTTTTGGCTAATTGGCTATTTTAGCCTCTTGCCAAACGAGGCCTGAGTATGGCAGAGCTTTGTCTGCCTAAGAAATTTGAATATTAGGGGTTGAACGGGGAACTGAAGCTCGCCCTCGACTATGGACAGCACAGAGAAGGGGACGAAACCAGACTTTCCCCAAGGTATGGTGTCTAGTTCGGCTAATGATAGATGGACATCGTCTGGGATGTTGTATTCTCTTTGAAATTCGGCTATAGCACCAAGTGAGCTGACCATAAACCAGTACTTGCCCATAGTCTTAAATTTAATGTGTTAAAAGGGTTTGTGCGGCGGCCTAGTGTGGCTTAAATTGAACGGTTGGTTGGCTCGATTGAGTAAATTCTGCAAAGGGGCAAAGTGAATGGTGTGCCTTGACAACCTAGCCAAGTCTACAGAGTGGAAAAATAAAAACGTGTTATGCTCATGTGGTGGCCGAGCTAAAACAAGCATAAACCAAGTGCAAAGTGTATCTAGCTCGGTCAGTGAGCAAGGTTAGTCCACAGCCAATATGGTGGTAGCTCGGTTATGGAGATGGGCAAGGTTTTAGCTCGGCTTGGATCAAGGGCAAGGTTTTAGCCTGGATTGACAAAAGGGGCTCTTAGTTTGGTCAAATCCAAGTATAAGGTTACAAACAGATTTTTATTTCGGCCTTAATACGATTTTGGATCAATATCACTGTTCTTGGCTGGTTTTAGCTCCAATCATTAAATATTCATCTTTAAGGGTGAAGTTTTGAGGGTTTCAGACCATTTCAATCTTAAGCATATTTAGCGTATATTTTGGTTTTAGGAGGCTATTCATCGGCGTGAACAAGAGTATAACAGTGCAGAAATATGAAGAACACCATTCATGGAAAAAGTTGGAAAGGTGTGAAATACTTGTTGGTTCGAGCACAAAATCAGGATCCAATCAGAAAAAGGAGTACCAGCAGCGATGACGAGCAAGAGGTGATAAAGCAAGTGCTTGGATTGTGGTTCGAGCATAGGAAATAAGGGTTTGGAGTTCTGAGTGTAAGGATTTGCAGTAAAGGAAATGAAAAGTAAGGAAGACAAACAATAGGAACTGTTCGTGTATATATATATATATAATGGAGGTAAAACGGTGGGATGTTTCAAATTTTTGGCATTAGTGCTTGACTGTTGTGACAAAGATACGGAGCCAACGAGGGTGTGCCACGTGTCTCAGGCATGGGGTTGTGTTAGACGTGTCTGGCAGGTGAAGGAACGTATGGTACGGTTGATAATGACTTCTCCGAACTGAACAAGGAAACCGAGCAAAGTTTCTAGTTCGGCTGATTTGAATATTCTTAGCTGTGTGAGAGGAAAGTAATCTCGATCATGTGTTATAGATGGAATTAAGGGGCAATTGAGAGGGTAATTTTTGTGCAAATTGCGCCGAGCTGGGTAAAACCTACTTTGAATGTTGGGCTACGAAGTGGGTCGAGATAAGACCTTGCGTAGCTCAGTCTTAGGCCGAGCAGACACCAAACTGGTTAGATTTGTGTAGCTAGGGCTTAGACCTAGCTATCTCAGGACAATCTTGTAGCGGACAGGGATATTATCAGGGCAGTGAGCCGAGCTAGGGGTAGCTCGGCAGGATGCCAACCTATAGCAGGGTCATCATAGTTCGGCCATGTTCAGCACGGAGTCAGGGTAGATCGATTGACCGCAGTGTTAGCCGAGGTAAAGAGTTTTCACCATCTCACTTGGTGGCAGTGAGTAAGGTGTTCTAGGGATAAATATTACGTTTAGGATTGGGATTCTTAGGAGGACTCTGCTAAGGAAAGTTAGGGTCCTATTAGGAATGTGCCTGGTGAAATCTATAAAAATTTATGACAGAACCCATAGACAAGTATTGCAATTCTTACTCTCAAATACATAGAATTTTTGTGTCTATTGTTTATGTTGCTGACTTAGGCATCGGAGAGGTTTCTAGCACACACTCGTCGGCTACACCACGTTTGTGTTTCCAGTTAGCAGAGCGACGACGTTTGAAGATGCACAAACTTGGTCAACAAGATTATACAAGAAAATTATTCGGCGCTCGTACATATCCCAAACCGAACCAATTCAGACCATGCTCACCCCTATGGCCTAGTGGTCCGTATAGCTGTCTATGGGTTCTATCATAAACTTTTATAGATTTATAGCTCTTATAAACTTCGCCAGAAAAAATGGATTCCTTCGAAAATGGAAAAAAGAAACTAGAGATTTGTTGACAATCAAACTAGATTCAAGAAGACAGAGAAATGGTGGTTGGCTGAAAGATCAAAGCAAGTAAACAAGAGAGAGAAAGCGTGAATACGATACAGCATCCCATGAAAATCTCCACTTTCACTCTTTCATTCCAACTCTCTAGATTTTGCAACTATGATGGTTGTGAATGATGAGTTATGCATGGGTGCATATACATACACATCCAAAATTAGTTTCATAACTAAGTAATTGATTGTGGTGATACCATGCAGTTATAGATCACATGAGAAATATTCTCTTTTTAACTGTCTAGTTGAGTTAATTGTGACCTCCCAAGTACTTTGTTTCTTGTCCTTGGCTATCCCTGAAAATAATAAAAAGTCTAAGGGTTTATAAATTCAACAGTGCTGGGACTCCTAGTGGGGGTGACCCTAGCACCCCCACCTCCACGTGGCATGCAGCAAATAGAAGATAAAAATATATATATATATATATATATATAAATCAATCAAAAAACAGTGAGAATGGTAAGAATCACCTCCATTGAAGGTCTAAAACATTAATCTTATAAATTATCTTGACGTACCGTTATCTTTTGGCTGCCAAACCAACAAATCCCAAAATGAGGGTAAGGTGTGGTACGATTTGACTTCCTGCTGTAATGATGCCAAAGTCCAATGAGACTCCCCAAATCCTGTCACCTTGAATTTGGGTATAGACTAATTTGAATGAGATACGAATTTATATTCAAATTTCCCATCTTCGAAAAGGATTCATTTATCGGGCTCATTACGTTATGGTTCTGACATGTCAATCTCGGAATAGTTTCAAGTCCACAAGTGTTGTGAGACTCTTAATAGATTGACTTCTGGGTTCTCCAAACCTTTTCGAAGCCAAGTACTTGAATCTTTGGACTCATGATTCTGAGCCCTTTTTTAGTCTGGTTGTAAAGGATCTTTGAATTCATAGTTCTGAACCATTTTCAGTCCAAGTGTTTTGCTTATTTATATATTTGTCCAAAAGTTTCGTGATTTGGACTCTTCATACTTTTCCTGCTTTCAAAATTTGGGCAGGGGATTTAAATTTCATACTTCAAGCTTCCACCTCTTACATTATTTGTAAAAACATGTATAAATTTTTTTTCTTTATCTCATTTGAAATATATGATTAGTTAAAATATGAAAAAAAAAAAAAAAAAAACCTCTTGGCTAAAATTTGTCTAAAATTTAGCCTCTTTGATGCGGTTGCACTTACATAATCCCATTTGAATAAAACAATATGTAAGACAATATTAAGGTCTTTTATAATCCCATCTAATTGAATAAAACAATATGTAAAATAAAATTTTAAATTCTTTTATAATCTTCTTGATTTTTTATTCAAGATCATCTCAACCTTTTTTTTTTTAATTTTTATTTATTTATTTATTAAAGATAATCAAGTGTCCAACTTGGGGTTAAGTTGACTAATCTCCAACCCTAATGTTAACAACTAAACAAACTTCTAGACCCTTGGGTGACTCGAGCTCTAACTCTTGAATCTTATTCTCAAATTTTTTCCTCTCTTCCAATCTCATCTTTTCATTTGCAATTTTCGAATCAATCCAGTAAATAAAGGGGTAAAAAATTCTTCCTATCTTGGTGGGTGGGGACCTCATAGAAATAAGGCAAGTATGGCAGGAGAATTTTGTAAGATTATGGCAAATATTGCTAACGAGGGTGAAAGGGAGCCATCAACCATCTAGAACCATTAGCCAATAAGAAAATTTAGTACAAGGTCGTAAAAAACTAACAGAACAGAATTTTATATTACCCAAAGCAGACTTAAAACTCCAAACCATTCACAACCACATAAAAATTGAAAACTAGAAGCACAAGAACATCATCATCAATATTCAGCACCTTCCAAGTTTCAGTTTTGAATGCAAGAATTGCCTAAAAACTCAGAATGGCAGGAAATTAAAAATTAAAAAAACACACACACACACACACACACACAAGCACCTTCTCCTAACAAAAACATCCATGGAGAAGAGAACCCTATTTCGAGGCAGCATTCCCCTCACTTCACTTCTGTTCTTCATCTTGCTTGGGAGCTTCTTTAATCTCGTCTGCTCCATCATCCTGAATAAAAAAACATATAACATTTGAACACGACCCACGTAAATTATTCTCTCACAATATCATCTGGCTAATCATTAGTTTCTAATTTCTTGCCTCAAGGAAAAAAAAATATACCACTTAGGAAAATAACAGCCAGTCATGCAAGTGATGGGTCAAAACATTGAAACACCCAGGTGCCCAAATAAATATAAAAACATATGCCCGCGCGCGCACAAAATATCAAGAAAAAGAAATGTGTAGCATTGCATAATAAGATGAGACGAACCCACAATAGATACGAAGCAAGTTGCAGGGAAGTAGAGAAATACCTGCATATCTGAGGTCCACAGCGTGAGGTTATCCCTAAGAAGTTGCATAATCAATGTGCTATCCTTGTAAGACTCCTCTCCCAAGGTATCCAATTCAGCAATTGCTTCATCAAAAGCCTGGTCAAGGCATTACAAAACAAACAAATCTGAGCAAAGCACAAATTGAAACACCAAATAATGATGCTTTGTTTTTCATGCAAGGTGAAAGAAGAATTTATACAACAGTAGGGGAACATAGAATCTTTAACGAGCTAATGTCCAGATCTATGCATTCACTAGTAGGTGCATCAATTTTGGGAGATGATTCTATGTTTAATATACAGGAAAACAAAAACCAAAACCATTTCTTCCCGAAGTTCAACAGTAGTATCCTCTATCATTATGCCACCTCCCAAAATGGCGGGAAAATAGAACGATAGTGTCAAATTCAAAATAGCTCACCTGTTTGGCAAGATTGCAAGCACGGTCAGGAGAATTCAAAATCTCATAGTAAAATACAGAAAAGTTAAGAGCAAGTCCAAGCCGGATTGGATGTGTTGGAGCAAGTTCTGCACTTGCAATATCCTGAAGAAAAAACAATATCAGTTATTATAATGCTCAAAAACAATATATGCATAAACCAAAAAAGAAACCAAGATGAAACCAACAATTGATCAGCATTATCCCACCATGCTCTACTGCAGATTGAAGCAAACTACCCCTATTACAAGTCCTGTAAATGCTAGGACTGTAATTTTTTTATCATTATCTTTTACAGTTTTTTCCCCTTTAAAAATTCACATCATATACACAAGCCTAAGACAAATAATAATTATCATAAATCATTTATAACCCAAACTTTTAATAGGAAACTGCTGCCAAAACAAAACAAAAAAATGTTAAAAAAAGAAATTAATCAAACCAAAAATTGGACAGGGTAGTATGTATGTCCATGATAAAAGTTTCAACATTTATTTTCCTTACGAAATTAAAAATAATTTTTTTGTCACAAGTTCATTCTAACCAAAGTCTTAACATTATTATTATTATTATTATTATTATTATTATTACTTTTTAAGATGACATGCTCCAAGTAAAATATTTATGAAAAAATATTTTAAAAAATTCAATAAATGCATAAGAATACAAAAATATATTAAATTTTTATATTTGATAATTTATTTTTATATAAAAAAATCCATAAATATTAGGTGCATCTATAAAAAATTCTTACAAGTAACCTTTTTGACTAAAAACCAAAAAACACGGAAAATAAAAATAAATAAAAAAAATTAAAAATCTCAAACCAAGGTGATTATCTTTGGTCAATAAGATAAAAAAAAAAATGTCTTCCATGACATGAAAGGGATGAATCTACACCCTAACCCTGAGTAATCTGATCGGAAGTAGAATCTAACCTCCAAAAAAGAAATAAAAATAGACAAATCTCATAAATCTAAAGAAATGTAAAAGCCAAAGCACAAAAATGAGAATTTAAGCTGAAAGAAGTTTCTAAAAAGGTCATGCAATTGTGCATATATGATACAGAGACAGTGAAGAAGAACAAACCTGAGCCGCTTTGTACGCAGTGAGTGTGCTTTCAGCAGCCTCCTTGCGCTCCGCACCGGTCTTGAACTCAGCGAGATATCGATGATAATCACCCTTCATCTTCAGGTAAAACACTTTGGAGTCTCCGGCGGACGCAGCAGGTATGAGCCTGGAGTCGAGAAGCTTGAGAATGCCATCGCAGATCGACGAGAGCTCGTTCTCGATCTTAGATCTGTAGTCTCTGATCATCGACACATGATCTTCGTTGCCTCGACTCTCCTCTTTCTGCTCGATCGACGAGATGATTCGCCACGAGGCTCTTCGAGCGCCGATCACGTTCTTGTACGCCACCGAGAGGAGGTTGCGCTCCTCCACAGTCAACTCCTCCGACTCCGCCGCCGCCGCCGAGACCTTCTCCATGAACTCCACCATTTCTTCGTAACGCTCGGCCTGCTCGGCCAGCTTCGCCATGTACACGTTCTCTTCGCGCGCCGATGGTGCCACCGCCATGGTTGGATCTTGTAGTCTGTGAGATCTGTGGTTTTCAGGGGGTTTTGATTTGAAGGAAAGAGTTTTAGAGAGAGAAAAAGAAAAAAAAAAATTGGGCGGAGGAGAGAGAGTGGCGGAGGGGGAGAGAGTGGTTTTAGGCCTTTTGGGGGGGAATCAGGTGCGAACATTGTACGGGTATTTTTGCGTGAGACTGCCGTTCGATCCGATCCATCACATCGTTCAAAGCTATGAAATTCAGCGGCAGTGATGGATTTGAGAATAAAGCAGTGTTTGTACATTACGTGAGGGTCTGCTAATGGCGAGGGGATCCTCTAGAGTGATCTCTCTGAAGTGATCTCTAGAGTGATTTTTGAGAGTTTGACACGTGCCCCACTAGTAAAATTAACGGTTAAGATTATTTTGGTAAGGAAGTGATCTCTCTGCCTTTTCTCTTCCATTTTCTTGCTCAAGAAAATCATTCAAAATTCAGAAATCTCACAAACCCATCTCTGAAGTGAGTGCAATCTTAGCTCGTTTGGGTTGAATCTCTGAAGTGGAGTTGATTCTCACAAACCCATTTCACAAAAATCGTTTCAATGAAGCTTCATCTATTTCACAAAAAATCAGATTCAACTCTGAGTTGATTCTCACAAACCCATTTCACAAAAATCGTTTCAATGAAGCTTCATCTATTTCACAAAAAATCAGATTCAAATCTTAGCTCGTTTAGGTTGAATCTCTGAAGTGGAGTTGATTCTCACAAACCCATTTCACAAAAATCGTTTCAATGAAGCTTCATCTATTTCACAAAAAATCAGATTCAACTCTGAGTTGATTCTCACAAACCCATTTCACAAAAATCGTTTCAATGAAGCTTCATCTATTTCACAAAAAATCAGATTCAACTCTTTCCAACCAGCAAAGTAGCTCGTTTGGGAACTGATTTGAAAAATCGCTTTTGAAATCGTTTTGAAATCTCACAAATCGATTCAACGAAAAAATCCTATTAATTTTACAAGCGGAGCCGAGTTGAATCTGAGTTGAATGAAATCAAAAATCGATTTTTCAGATTTCAAAATCGATTTTTCATTAAGGAGCCGAGTTGAATCTGATTTCATTGAAAAAAAGCTTCATCATTTTGATGAACAATGAACAAGAAGAGCGGAGTTGATTGGGTTGTGTTGTGAAGATGATGATGAATGGAAGCCATTAACAGAGCTTCAAAAATCTGAATTTTTTTTTTTTTTTTTTATTTTGAAAATCCTCACCAAAACGACGTCGTTTTGGTGAGGCCTAACCACAGCCGTTGGATCATCCACTCTAGAGGATCACTCTAGAGAGTTACTCTAGAGGATCCGGACGCCTGGTAATGAGATTTTTTAGTAGATTATTTTAATTTTTAATTATTTTAGGATATTTAAATTTTTGTATTTAGAAAAATAGTTAAATTTTTTTGTAATTGAATATGATATTTGTGAGAAAAATAAAATAAAATGATTATGAATTTGATGTGACATTTTGTCTTATTAATTATTTTAATCTCTTTTATCTTTTAGTGTTATTTTAGCCAAAAAAAAAAAAAAAAAAAAAGCTAAAAAAAAACTCTTTCTAGACACTCCATATGTTTTAGTTAAAAAATTTTAAAAATTATTCACTAGGTTTGTTTTTAATTTTTTGAAAATATTTTTCAAAAAATTTTATTTTCTTATTTTTTATATATATATTTTTTTTTGTGTTTACTGAATTTTTTAATATTTAAAATAAATTTTAAAATTTTTAGACGTACCTAACATAAATACACTTAAAAAATAATTTTTGTAAATTTTTTTTAAAAAAATTCACTAAATACTAAAAATATAAAAAAAATACGAAAATTCAATATATTTTTTCTATTTATTAATTTTTAAAATATTTTTTTTATAAATATTTTATTTTTTAGATATATCTAAGTAATATGTATCTAAAAAAGTAAAAAAAAAAAAAATTAAGATTTACAAATATTCACTAGAAATAATAAAAAAAATAAAAAAAACTCAATTTTTAAAAAATTGAAACCAAACATATAGATTATAAATTATCATATCATTTTTTAATATATATTTCTATAAAAACAACAAAGATAGAGAGTTCTAAATTGTGAATTCTAAAAAGAACTCTAGTAGTGTAATAAACAGGGCCGGCCCTGAGGGAAGGCCCAAGAGGCCTGCGCCTTGGGCCCCTGATTTGGGCTGAAAATAGGGCCCCAAAATTTGATTTTTTGTTTTAGATATAAAAAAAATCCAAATGTTATAAGCTCAATTAAATATAGGTCCAAAAAAAACTTAGGCCCAATAAATGTTATAAGCCCAATTAAATATAGGTCCAAAAATGTTATAAGCCCAATTAAATATAGATCCAAATGTTATAAGCCCAATTTTAAATATCAGTTGGCTATTAATAAACATGGGCCTAATTTGTTGCCCTAATGTTCCCCTAATTTTCCTTTTTAATTGCGGTACGTAATCGGACAAGCGAGGAGTGGGAGGCTCTTCGTAAATCGAACTACTTTCGCGGTGAATCGAACTTGACAAAACCGATGGGTTTATCCATCTCAAAGAACCTCCATCGTGTTTGTTTTTCTAACTTTTTCCATAACCATTTTTATTTCCATCTCATACAATCCAAAAATTTCATGTCATTGGAATAGTGAGCTAATCGATTGCTTTTTTCATCTTGTTGTTTCCTCGGATTTTAGGGTTTGGGTACATTTTCATCTTGTTTGCTTCCTGGATTTTAGGGTTTGTTTTCTATCATTTGAAGTTGATTAATTGGCATTCATCTAATTAGTTTGGTTTTGTTCTGTTCTCTCAATTCACGCTTCAGATTGTATTTCATGGTTACACGTAATTAGGATTCCAATTGGTAATTGAACCACATTTTTTATTTATATACCTATTTGTATGTTGGTAATAATTTTATAGGATAGGTGTGCATTGCGTGTTCTATAATTTTGTTGTATTCTAATTCGAAAATATATTATTTGCAAGAGATCGTGATTGTGAATTTGTGTGGATTTGTGATTATATAGAGTAGTCATCATGCCTCCTAGGAAGTATATTTCGATGTGAAAAAGGAAAAGAAGCAAAAATTAGAAAATAGAAAGTTCATGTTTGGTTGATGAAGATTTGGTAATTGAAGAACTTAATGGGTGTGTGTATATTATATGATTTCTGTTTTTATTTTTTTCTTTGGTTTTTGTAGTGTGGATTTTTTTTTTCTTTTGATTTTTGGTATGATTTCTGTGACATGGAGAGAAACAAAGTATATTTTTTTCTTTGATTTCTTGTATGATTTCTGCTCTCTAATAATATTAATCCTATTTTTTTGATGTATTTCTTTTTCTTGTTTGATAGATGTCAAGTATTGGAGAGACAAATGATGTCATCGACCTCTCTTAGTCTCAGCCTGAGCCAGAGCATGATCCTCAGCCTGAGCCAGAGCATGATCCTCAGCCTGAAACTCCTTCTGGTTCAAAGGTTTGCCCCCTTCTAAAACCAGTTTATATGTTGCTGTTTTTGTTGATCAGTTCACATAGGATGTTGTTTGCTTTAAATGTTTTATATTTTTTTATTATTTAATTATGTGAATCCATGGTCCTAAACCGGTCAAATCCGTGTTTAAACGGATTGATTCAAATTAGTTCCATGATTTAAACGGATTGGATTTGTTCTAATTTCGTAGGAATTATATTAAGAAATCATATAATATACACACACCCATTTTATCCATTTATCCATCAACTTTTTTTTTTTTTTTTCAATGTAAGAAAGGCCCCATTTCTGAAGGCCGCCTTGGGCCCCCTAAATCTCAGGGCCGGCCCTGGTAATAAAGGTAAAAAAAACCTTAAAATATTGAATTACAAGGGTTAAAAAAAAAACTTAAAATTAAAATATCACATTAATAGAATGGGATCCAACTCTAAAGCTCGTTTAGAATTCATGTTCTAAAATTCTAAAGAATAATGTTTGAGGATCACAATTTTTGTGGCTTAAATGACTCAAAACTGTCAAAACGACATCGTTTTAGCATGTTTTGTGCCTAAAACGACGTCATTTTGATAGTTTTAAGCCATTTGAGCCACAAAAATTGTGACTCTCTACCATTGTCCAATTCTAAAATAGTTTTGTTATAAAAAATTAAAAAATTATTAAAATAATCTATTTCGAAAAATATGTGTCGTTGGATTTCGTATCAAGTGTATGACAGATGGGAGTGTAGCGGGTGATTCTATTTGCACCAAAAAAATTGTTAAACACGCCCCATTTCTTATTATTCTTTATTTAATTATTTAATTTTATAATTTATTCTTCATATACTATATTTTTCTCTAAATTACACTTCAATATAAAATAATAATTTATGGTACACTCAAATAATAAACAAATCAATTAAAAAACAAAAGACTTTCGCTTTTTTCTCTCTCCTCAACACTGGGTATCTCTCTCCCTCATCTCCTCTTTCTTTTCATATGTATATATCATATATGATCTTGGTTAGGTTTCATGAACTTTATTGAGTAAGGTTTTATTTTTTCATCAAGAACTGTGCGCTCTCTCTTTCTACAGTCGGAAACTTTTTTCTCTATAGTTTTTTTTTTTTTTTTTTTTTTTCTAATGATGATTCTAATGGTTTTATGGGTTCTAGAATAATGTTTTGTGAAGTGGGTTTTATATTGAGAGATTGACACGATTTATTCTTTTCTAAAAATCTCATCACAAAGATTCAAAGAATGATTGACAATGTTGTTTTACTCCAAAACTTCATTACTTCCTCCTCTTAGACTTTCATGCAAGATCTAGGGTTCCTTTTTTGTTTGATGATAGTGGTAAATTTTGGTGGAATGGATTAGAGTTTTGATAAAAATGAAGAAGATAAAGTGAAAATAATTAAATTTTGAAGAAGAAGATGAAGAGATATATGAAAAATAAGTATAAATGATTAGGGTTTACCATTAAAAAAAAAATATTTTAAGATTTAATGTGAATTATCCTTATTGATAAACTAGTGGATGACCCGTGCCTACGGCACTCTAAGTTTTTAAACTTTAAGTTTTTAAGTTTTCACATCTGATTATTTCTTATTGCCAATAGCACATCACCATAAATGCATGATGCTTGAAAAAGATCAAAAGATTCATTTGCAAATCCAATTAAAATCTCACAAACTTTCGGATTGCAAATCCAATCCAAATATCTTTCAAATGGAACCATTTGATCTAGTATTTAAATTCATTCTATCCATTACATTATACGCATACATATGTGTATGCATTTCTAGTATTTAAAGAAAGAATGACAGTAAAAAGAAAAGGTTTTTTACGTTAGATACGCTGCTGCCTCCCTGGGCCAGTAATCCATGTCACCCACTTGTATATTCCATCACCTAACAGCCTGTAATTCAAGTGATGAAAATGAACAATAGAAGGGGGAAAGGAAAAAAAAAATCAGAGAAAATTTTAAAAAGTGGAGAGTAGTATTTTAAGAAAAGTCATTTGAGGAAGTAGTGCTTACATACCCGCAAAGAGGCTATTGGGCATGTCAACATCGTTAATTCCTTTGTATCAAACTGATAAACATCAACCCAACTTCGATTTTGGTGGCTGGGTACATGAGAGAGAGAGAGAGAGAGAGAGAGAGAGAGAGAGAGAACTTAGCCATTCAAAAAGCACCCAAATGGTTGTTACTCCATAATTTTTCTAAAATCTTCTTGTTACTCCATAATGGCACATTAGGAACTACAAATTAAAAACTGAATTGATATTTGAACTAAACATCCAGTGTCATTGCCTAGATGTTAACAAAGAAAATTTTGGAAGAAGAAATGATAAAGTTCACAAATTACAATTTAACGATCAACTTAATGATAAAAACTTAAATTCCACAATTTAGGAAATAGGGCAAAACTACCAGTTATGCCAAATTCACTTGGGAAAAAATAATAGTTCAAATATGATTCTGTGTTTTAAGTAAAAAAAAAAATGTAATTAACATAATCACACTTGTATCAAAAACGTGATCTAATCAAAAACCCACAAATGAAACCAAATAAGTAATAGAAAATGCTAGAAAAGTTATGATGAAATTCAGTCAATGGTGGCAAGTACTTCAAAACCAAATTTCAGTCATGACCACAACATCTCACACCTTCAATTCAACTTAAAAAAATAAAGATTTTATATTTTGAATTCCACACAAATTGAATCCAAAACCAAACCAGTATAAAAATTAAAAATTAAAAATTAAAAGGCAAATTGAGATTTAGTTGAGAGAGGGAGGAAGTGAATCAACAACTATTAACAACTCTATTGAAACTCTATTCAAACTCACTTAATAACAAAGGTTACAAACTTCCCAATTTCATTTGATTATTCAAGTAAAAATAATAAAATTTACAATGAAATCATGAAACTGTCCTATTTATACCCAAAAGACAGTATATATTCATTTTACTATTACCCAATACTATTAATTTAACTAAATTGAATCAATCTAACAAAGATATGAGCTATTGCACTATGTTTTCCTACACATTTTGTTAGTTTCTTTTGATCAAGAATCAAACCATCTATTTCAAGCAATCAATCAAAACCACACACATATGCAGATGCCAAACTAATAATATAAAATTTAAGCTAAAGATGCACTGTTTTATGTCAATATCAATAACCTACCAATCAATAATACCAAGAACAAATAGAGATTAGATTCCACAATGAACATAGTTGTTTCATTACACTATGAAAAAAATAAAATTTGGAAATCAAATTGAAAGCAAGCTAACAAATAGAAGGCTTCTCTATTAAACCAACTAATAATGATGAAATTCTAAACAACCAATTAGAGGATTCTATGTAAATAAGAATACTTTTGTTAATGAGATTAATCAAAAATTGAACTGGATGATATTACAAATCTAAATAATTAAGTTATGAAATTCAAAACTAATTAATTGGAAAAAAAATTCAAATATTAATCATTAACACAACTTCTATAAGTAAATAAAAACTTGAAATTAAGTCATGAATTTGAATTTGAATAAAAACTTGAAATTAATCATTAATCATGAATTTGAAATCTTAGTAAATAAAAATTCTAACTCAACTTCTATAAGTCATGAATTTACCTTTTATATCTTAAGTCATGAATTTACCTTTTATATCTATAACTCATGCATAAACTTGAAATTGCTTCCGTTGGTAAAGTTTCGAATTCCATGAAAATTCAATAGATTTGTACCAATTAAAAAAAACCAAAATTGTATTTAGATATAACTAAGATAGGGGGTGGAAGTGAGTGGGAATCATTCCATTATGAATCTTCAGCCTAAAACAAAATCCAAACACACGTGGGCGTGGGCTCAGCTGGCGGTGTATGATGAGATTACAAATGTATATTAAATATTGGGGGGGTGGAAAAATAAAGGTGAGAAAGGTTCAAATGAAAACCTCTTTGTACAATAATGCAATAACATACTAAAAACTCCAAAATCCCGTACTAATATGCCAATAAAAGCACGAAATAACAATTCATTCACATGAAAAATATATCTAAAAATCTAAGTTTGGTGCGCACCACGAAAAAGTTATTGAACCCATTAAATATAAATCTTGAGAGAGAGAGAGAGAGAGAGAGAGAGAGAGAGAATCACCACAAATCAACTATGTAGAGCAAAATCAAAGAATCATGGAAAATTATTGAAATCAACTTCCAAACTGCCCATAATAGCTATCGACATTGGTGGATAAAAGAAAATAATTAAAGTCTTTCAATATTTTCTAATTTCTTACTAAAGAATAAAATAGTAAGATTAAAGTAGTACACTATTTTTCAAATTTTGTCAAATTAACATGTCCACTGAAAAAATAAATAAATAAACTGATTTATGCAAACACTAAAAGCAAAATAGCAGTGTCTGCTACATACAGGCGATATATAAAAGTACAGGCAAGGAGCTTAAACATGGATAAAAAAACAATATCAACTCCCACAACTTTTAAGTAAGTCTAACCAATTATAAACTTATATATATTCAACAGTAATTTCTCTTACCTTCTTCTCAAAGGAAGTGCATTTAGCTTCAAGAGATTGAACTTTCTGCAAATAAAAAAAATCATCTATTTTCATTCACCTAACCCCAAAAAAAGGGGAGAATAATATTGGAATGCAACTTATGGTACCCCAAGCTTCTTATTGCTTTTTCTTTTTTTCCCTGAAAAATCTATATGCAAGAGAATATATTACCTTTTGTAATTGGTGATCAATGACAACAATTTGTGATGCATAAATTACTCTTACATCCTTCAATGTGCATTTCCTATTGCATTGAGGACACTACAAAAGGAGACATGTGCATAAAAAAGTTGAGGATTGAAGGAATTCACAAATGTATTTGATCGTTTTCCTGATTAAGGAGATTATTGATACAGGACACACCATACCTTCCCTGAATTTTTATGTTGCTGCAACCATTTCTTAATACAGGACGCACCATATAAGTGGCCACAGGGAAGACAACTGCAGTCACAAAACCATAAAATTAAATGAATGGACAAAAATGAAGAAGCATACCTCTAATCACCTATAGGGTAGAGGGGAAGAAAAAGAAGCAACCGATGAAATTCTCATTTTTTTTTAAAAAGTTCAGAGAAACATTTAACCACTCAACATTTGAGTGGTTATAATTCACAAAAACCCCTAATGCATCATAGAACCAATACAAAGAGCTCCACTTTTGATTGAATCCAAAAACCAAAAATTATTCACAGAAAATGCTAATGAAACAAATATATGGAATTGAGATAAGATATGCATATATGTAACTGAATGAAATCGAAAGGGCTTGAGAAGACGAACCACTGTTCTGTTAGTGAGATCAAGTGGAGGACAGTCCAGTGAGATCGAAACCATTGTTCTGTTTGCACGGGTCATCCACCTACAAATGCATAATCTGTGAATCTGTGAATATAATACACACAAATGCATAATCTGTGAATCTGTGAATATAATACACACAAATGCATATGCTTAGGCACAGCAACCATGTATCGAAGTCCCCAAGCAGAAAGTTGACAACACCAATTTCAATTTATAATAAAAGTCAATTCAAGCATCAAAATCATAAAATAGTAAAATAAAATAAATACTAATATTTAACCAGACATTTCAACAGCCACAAACCCACCAGCATATAAAATGTGATCTCAAAAAAAAAAGATAAAAGAGTACCTGGTAACATCAATCTTCTCATCAGAATCCACAGCAGTGGCTTCAAAACCATCAACACCGCCTCTGTAAATGGGAAGTATATATATATATATAGATTTACATTTCAGAAAATTGAAGAACTATAAAATTATAGTTATTAAGAAAATTAACCAATCAACTTCAACAGACCCAGTGTATGAAGCTCACTCTTTTATTCACATTCTCCCCCATTTGACTAACCTGCATAATAATATATCTATAAATATATAGATATAAATATATGTATAAACAACGATTACCTATTGATTGCTCATTAAAAAAAAAAACAATTACCCACTGAGATCATGCTACGTACAGTGATTCAAGAAAATTAGAGTACGAAGCTAACATTTGTAATCCACTTACAATTTATAATGAACAATAAGAAAGCATTGAAATAATAACAGGGGCATTGTATCAGACACGAACCTTATGATGACAACAACAATAACAGTAGGAGCAAGTGGTGGATAATCAACAAACATCTATACTCCTTATGGTTGCAGAGATACAGAGAAGAAGAAAGGGGGAATTGAGAACTTGTATTATTCCCAAAAGAACTTTGGTTCTCAAGTGAATGGTGTCACTACACATATTAGCTTGCATATTCTATAAAACATGAGGCCAACTATACAAGAAACGAATCAAACAAAAATTTAAAATTTAAAAAAAATAAATAAATTAATTAAAAAAAACTTCATATTTGCAGCTAATAAAAAGAAAATCAGATCAAACCAGATTGAATGAAAAGGAACAAAAGATAAAGATCTTACTCACAGTTTTTCTTCTTTTTTTTATGGAATCACCAAAAAAAGCTTCTCTCTACAATCTTGTAATGCAAATAAATTGCTAGGATCGAAATCCAACTACATTAAATCATACCAAACAAAAACAACAAATATTGATGAGCAGAGAAATTGAGTTGCTGCGATGTTAAAAACAACAAACTCTCCAATGCGAAGTTGCCGATTAGCACCCCTGCGAAGTCGCCGATCTAGAGAGAGAGAGAGGAAAGCAAGGGAATGGGCTCTGATGGAGAGAGAGAGAGAGAGAGAGAGAGAGAGAGAGAGAGAGAGAGAGAGTATGTATGGGTGTTCAAAATTTGAAAACAGGAAGAGGAGAGGAGTATGTGCCTGAGAGAGAGGATGTGTGTTGAGAGGGGTGAGAGTGAGATGTTTTTAGCCTTTAGATTAAAATCAATCTAATGGTCAAAATTTGGACAAAGGGACAGAAGTCCCATCAAGGAAAAAAACCGAGCTTCCTTGTTATATAGATTTATATTAGAGTATAATATTAATTAAAATTTTAATTTTTTTATTGGGCATACTAAATTATTATTTGGGTGTAAATAGAATCTCCCGAGTGTAGCTGGCAATCATTTGGGCTATAAATTTCAAGCACTTAGGCCCAAATGTGTTTAGGAAAATGGTGTTTTTATTTTATTTAACTCTCAAAATAATTTTTTTTTTAAAAATTTAAAAATTTTGTTACTTTTTCTCTCACGCATATCTACTTAATTATAACAAAATATCAAATCATTTTAAACTCTCATATTCTAAAAATATTTTCAAAATATATAATCAAACAAATCAAAAAAATTTATAAACTCTTTTCTCAAATTTTCTTTTTGAAAATTTATCTTCTAAAACCAAACCAAACAGGCCAATCAATCACTTTTTTTTCTCTCCTCTTTCTTTCTCAATCACTTTTTCTCTCACATAGATCTACTTGTTTGGGATGACCTAAATAAATGCACTTTTTTTCTTTTTACAAAAAGATGTGCAGAAAAGTAGAGAGGTGATGTGATGAAAAAAAGATAAAAAGATAAATTATTTTGGGGTTGCCAAACTTGGCCGAATCATCTCAAACTCTTAAATTTCAAAACTATTTTCAAAATATATAACCAAACAAATCAAAATTTTTTTCTAAACTTTGTCCCTAAATTTTTTTTTGAAAATTTATCACAAAACACAAACAAAAACATCCGTTATGTATTCCAAATAAATTATTAAATTTTTTACCAAATATTTTATATAAGTGTAAGATCCACACAAATCACATGTATGTGAGTTTCACACTTTTGTGAAAAATTTAATAAAAAAATTAATAATTTATTTAGAATTCCTATCCTAACTCGTTTATGCATCAGGCAAATCTTATATATATATATATATATATATATCATTAAAAGTAGTTCTTTTTTTTAAAAAAAAAATTTTAGGTAGCATATTTTAAAAGGTTTTTCTTCTTTTTTTTTTTAAAAAAAAGCCACATCGGTATCATTTTTTTTATATTTATATATAAAGTTTTACATAAATTTAATTTTAATTACAATAATTAATTTTATATGGACTTTATTTAAGAAATACTTATTTTTTTAATATATTTTTCATTGTTTATTTAATTTTATCGTTGTTAGATTTCTTTTATATAGTTGATATTTTAATTTAATTAGTATGATATTTAAAAAAAATTATCTCGATATACAAATAAATAAATAAAATAGAATGTGTTTAATTATATATATCGCACGAATTAAATTAATTTTTATTTTTATTTTTTATTTTTTATCTATTTTATTGATGTGTTAATATTATTTTTTATTTACCATGAAATTATTTATTAGAAAATATTTATATTTAATTTAAATTTTATATACCTATATACAATATGTATGAATAATTCAAAAAGAATATAAAGAAAAATATTAATATTCTACGTAGTTAATTTATGTATTTTCTTCTTAATCCAATCACAACATATTTATATTTAATCTTTTAAATAAATTTTGTATGGTTTTATTTCTACATATTTTTATTTTCTAAATAAATATAAAAATAAAAATAAAATTAAATAATTAGAATCACTTCTAGTTTTATATTATTAATTCTCTTTTTAATTTAATATTATTTTTAATGTGAAAATTAATGTTTATTTTACTATCTTATAATTTAAAATATATATCATATAAAATTATTATATGATAATTGCACTTTTATAGCACAATAAAATTCAAATGATCAAAATAAAAAAATAATTTAACTAAATTTATTAAATATAACTATTCAAGTAATACTTTTGTAGAACGATAAGGTAAGATTATGAAAATAAATTTTGTAACACATATCATAGTATAAAATATTATTACATTAATTAAAGTTAACTCCATTGTGATTTTATGTCAGACATCATATTTCTAGAAGTGATTTACATACACGTATAGCGTCCAAATTGATATTGATTGATTAAAACAATGAAACTCAATATTTATTTTTGTTAAGTTTTTAGAAGATAAATTAACAAAGGTCAAATGATAAATAGTGTGAAGTATTATTAAAGAATAATGATTCATCGAAAATGACTGTGTATATTTAAGACACCTATTGATGTTTCTTGAATAATTTTTAAATAAAAATTTTAAATTTATAGTATTACCGATAATGCACTTTCATGAACTTTGCCAGAAAAAAATATGCAAAAATAATTTGGCTTAAATAAAAATTTTATAGTTATTATGTTCTGTCACATAATTAATCAAATTCCATTTGAGAACTGAAATTATTAAGGTTATAGAGTTTTTGTGCATAATTTCCTTTGAGGACAATGTTTATGATTTGAATTTATAATTTTTTTTATGTATTAATGTAAATAACTCTTCCGATCTTACTAATATAAGCATAAATCTTATATTTGAGTCAACCCACCTTAAGTACTTTCTCTTATAATAAAATACTTAACTACTGTCATATAAAAATATTGTAATAGATCATAATCAAATCTCACTTGAAACATAATTAATGATCCGATGCACTACTTTAGACATAACTAAAAACATAAGAAGTTAGCAAAGACATTTTCCATTAATAACCAAAATAATATACAATGAGTTATAACTAAATCATAATTTGTATATTATACAATTTTTCATTATTTTTATTTCTTTTTCAGAAAAAATATTTTGATACAAGTGAACTTCATGATTTTTTTAAAATTTGATTAACATAAATGAAGATTTGATTTTAGGTTGAGAATATATGTTTTTTAAAAAAAAAAATTGAAAAGCATTATTTTTATGAGCTTTTTTTAAATAGGATCACAAATAGTGACAAAAAATTTCAATAGCCATTAATTTAATCTTTTTGTTAATTTTTTTTTACACATAAAGTACTCAGACTTACAATTAATTTTTTATTTTAAAAATAAATTATCATTCATCATACGCGTTTTAGTAGTTTGATACCTAACGATCATGATAACAAATTAACTTTAAATATATTTTGAAACTGGACAAGTTTTTAAGTTCAACTCAACTCATTTTACTAGTCATTTACTGGTTTGCCACTGTTTTTAAAATAAATTATAAATATATCTTTTGAGATTTATTTAAAATTAGCATAATATTTGTGTTATGTATGGGTATAAATAAATAATTAAAAAATAAATTTTAAAATTAAATAATAATAAATTTTAAAATTTATTTATTTTTATTAGAGTTATACATAACATAATTTTTTTTTATTCTTATGTCATTAATTATGGGGCTATGCTACATCCCCCTAATTTTTGGCCCTCTAATCCCCCTAAATTTCAAACTAAGGCAAAAAAAAAAAAAAAAAAAAGAAGCCCAAAACGACGTCGTTTTGGGCATTAGGGGGATTAGGGGGGGCTTTTTTAGAGGGACAAATCATTTTCCTTAATTATGTATTCTGAATTCTTGATAAAAAATACATGTCATAATTTAATTGGTAAAAATTAAAGATTAAATTACAAACATTAATTTTAATTTATTATATGATAATAGTAAATTACATTTGTCAAAATACTAATTTTTCTATATTTTGTAAAGCTTAAAAATTTGTCTCATCATGCATCAAAATTATAATTTGTCATATGTCATAACACTTACATAAAATGGATTAAAATTGACTTGCGATGTTAAAGTTTGACTAGAAATTAGTTGATTCAATATTTATGCCAACTTAACTTTCAATTAATTATTAAAAATTGTCTTCATATATGCACAGTGTATAAATCGTTTGACTTATTTATTGTTAAATTGGTAAATAGATATTTGTAAGTATTTTTTATAATAAAAATAAGAAATATGGATGTATTTTATGAATACTTATTAAAAATTTTGAACTGAACTAAAAATATATATATTTATGTTTAAAACGATTAAATAAATAGTTACATATATTTATGTATGAAAAAATTACCTAAGATAGAGCCGCTCTAAATTATAGGTCATATTCTATCCCAAATCGTACACTTAATCTAAAAAATTGATTGGTTAATTAGTAAAAATATTTTATAATAATAAATTTAAATTTTATGTTTAAATTATATCATAGTTTATTAGGTAGTGACCGGTATGAGTTAGTTTGGAGATTTTAATATTAGATTAAATACTACAAAGTAGCCTAAATATAAAAATTTGATGGTAAGTAACATGGGATAAATACATGTGGTTAGATAGTTATAAAATATATGTCTATATTCACCTCTTATATAGTAAAATCCGCATTTTGAATAAATTTCAACCACACATTATTTTTTTAAATCAATTCTTTTCCCAAATTATTTGCTATTCATTTAAATAATACGCATATTTTCAAAACTAATACTCACATTTTCAAAACTCACCCAAACAATACTCTAGTCGAGTTCATCATCATCCTTGTCGCCACTATGCTCACCACTCCCACTAACCACTATACAACTCTATTCTAGTTTTTTTATATTTGCAAATATAAAAAGGCAATATTTTGGAAATATAAAGGCACAATTAGAATTCTAAAGAGTTAAAAATAAATAATGGGAAAAAGGCTTGATTTTAGGTTTTCTTATTCTATATATGGGTAATACCATTTTTTTTTAAATTCATAAATTATGGGACAGTGTTCATTATTTTAAATTTTTATTTATTGAGGAACAAGCCAATTAAATATATATATATATATATATATGTTTTTAATTTTTTAAAATTTTTTAAAAAAAGGTGGAACGAGTGGCTTGGGATTGAACATATAATGAGGGTTGGTTTGGGAAGTGGGTTGCCTTTTTGACTTTTTTTTTGGCTATTTTAGCCTAAGCTAAAAAGTCTGGTTTCGAAAGGTCTTTTTGACTTTTTTGATTTTTTTTTGTGAGAGAAGAGTGTAATGATTATGGGTTGGATGTGATGTTTTATTTTTTATGGCTAAAATAATCTATTTTATTTTTTATGACTAAAATAGCCAAATTAGCCCTTCCCAAACGGAGTCTGAGGCAATTATTCATGTTATTATCAACTTGATTTTATTTTTATGTGACTGTTACTACCTAATCCAATTCTAAACTACTCAAAACAATCAATGTATATTTCTATCGAAAGACTATAAAGTAATTTAAATATAAAATTTAAAATAATAATTACCAAATATTTTTACTATTTGGTCAATCACTTTTTCTAGGCTAAGGCTAAGTTTGACAATCCAAAAATAATTTATCTTTTTATTTTTTTTTTCACCACATCATCACTCTACTTTTCTGCACATCTTTTATAAAAAGATAAAAAAATATACTTATTTAGATCATCTCAAACAACCCCTAAGTCTTAGGCTAGCTCACTTTAACATTGGATAATTTTTTTTCACACACGAGTATTCTCTAATAAACTTGTGTCTTAAATGTTCCTAAATAAATTATTATAGTATATTAAATACGATACATATATATGCCTATACAATTATCTTCAAGCCAAAAAATAAAAAAAAAGAGATTGAAAGTGATGGGCTGTAAAAGAATGGAGAAATACAACAGTTGAAAAATAAAAATGTGATGAGTAGGGAAAAAAATTAAATATTGACTAATTTTTAACCATCTTAAAAAAAATAATAAAAATAGTGTGATATTCTCTTGCATGATATAACCGAATTAGGAGTAAGCAAGTTGCATATGACATTTAAAAAAAATATTGGAGTTGTGCAAGGTAGTTAGGGTTTTTTTTTTTTTTTTTTTTTAATTTTTTATTATCAGAAAGATAGTTTGGGAAATGAAGAGAGAGTAGGAAGAAATGTTTTAATTTTTTGAAAATTTAGTGAGAGAGATGATGGGGAAGATTATGGAATATTTTGTTATCTTTTCATTTGAAATCCATAAATTAAGGAATAATTATTATCTCTAAAATAATTAATAATTAATAATTAATTAAATGTATCAGTCAATAGTTTATTTTTTAATATTTTATAAATTGAAAGTTCAATAATATTAGAATGAGGATTTGAAACTCCTAAAAGGTTTTTCACTAAAAGTCCCATTTTTCTTAATATATATATACAGACTGCCTCTTGTGATTTTGGAAATTATAAATATTTTATTGTCAGAATTTTTTATTTAACATAATTAATGGAAAATTTAGCCAAAATCCTTCCATTGGACCATTGTTTGGTGAAAATGACAACTTAATTTATTTTGCTTTATAAACCCTCTAAACAGGGGGTGCATAATTGAGTAATGGTAAAGTAAAATATCTTTTTTTTTCTTAGACAATATTGTCATAGTAACATGTTATTGTTTACATCAATTTCGACGGTAATAATTTTTTTTTGTAAGAATTTCATAATCAACATAGATCTTATATGATAGATTTTGATAAGAAAATTATAAAAATATTAATTTTATTAAAATCGACATTTAGATCAAAAGTTATATTATTTTAAAGTTTAAATTTTTGGTAACAGTGGTATGTGTTAGACTTTTTAAGAAATTTTTTTTGTGTTTGTCCTTAATACATTAGTTTTATTATGAGGGGGTTTTGATTAAATTCCCCATAATTAACAGGAAAAAAAAAATTCTCAACTACTCTTCTATTCAATAATAAAATTAATTAAATTTTTAATTAAAATATATTTGTAATATTATTAAAAATAATTTATTAATAAAATAAGCGCTATTTCGACTAGCGGACCATAGCACAAAGCATATCATATGCAAATGGTACAGGTTATTTTATTTGCACACAAATAATAACTTAATACATTCAATTAATATTTTAAAATTTTAATTTTTATTATACTTTAATGTAAACTTACTAATAAGGATAATACACATTAAATTGTAAAATGAATTTTTTTCCCCTCATAATACACCAAAACCACTTATATTTCTCCCCCACCCCACCCCACCCCACCCCACCCCAATTTTCAATTATTTTGTCTTATTCTTATTCTAAAATTTCAATCTATACTATAAAAACTCACTATTATCATCAATATCATTATTTGTTATTGTGTTATTAATTATATACAAATAAAACAAGAACACAATATGTACCATTATATTCTCATCGAAAGCCTCTTGATTTTTCTTTAAGCCAATTTTTCAAAACATCTTCATGCCTATGTTGTTGTTGTTGTTGTTGTTATTTTTATTTTATTTTTTTTCTTCTTCTCTCTTGCCTTTTTCTTTTCTGCGCACCCTTACCTGATGTATTTAAATCACGATCTCGTACATGATTGATTTTATTTGAATTGTTTATCAATGGGGTTGTTTGTTTACTGGTTTAAATTTTATTTTCAAAAAAAATATCAAAACAGCAATGATTAAATAGTCTATAAATCATATCTATATCTATCTTATTTGATATTATTATATATTACAAAAATATTTTGCACCTCGAATCCCTCCTCCCCCGAATCTCCCGAGAGAGAGAGAGAGAGAGAGAGAGAAAAGAGAGAGGAGAGGGAGATCGTAGAGAGAGAGAGAGAGAGAGAGAGAAAGCAGATCGGGGAAGAGGATCGGAGAAAAAGAGAGAGAAGATCGGGGACCTCCAGCTGCCTCGCCAGTTCTACCGCCCGATCGTCATGCCGCCGTCGCAGCAGCTCCCCCGATCGCGTCGCCTCCCATCGCGCCGCCATGCCTCTCTGCCGCCCGATCGCGGCTCACGGTGGCCTCCGCCTCCTCCAATTTTTAGGCCCCTCCCCCCTCCCCCTCCCCCCTCCCCTCCATCTCCGTCTTCCTGCTTCTGCTGAGAAAAAAAAAAAATTTGAATTTAAACGACGCTGCTTTCGTGCTTCGGGATTCGGGGGATTCGGGGGTGATGGATTCGAGGTCCCAATCGCTTCTGTATATATTAATATCATATTAGAAGAGAATGAGAAGGTCGAGATAAAGAGAGATGTGTGTTTGTTGTCCTCTTTTGTCGTTCTCTTTTTCCAATGCTATTATTTTCTGTATGTGAACAAAAAGAATAACTGTAACGAGAAATATGATTAAAGATTTTTGAAAAGATTTTTTAAAATGATGTAATTTAAGATTTTTGATTTGTTTATTATTTAAGTGTACCTTGAAGGGTAATTTAAAAAAAAAAAAAAGATGTATTAAATTAAAATCTTAAATAATTTAATAAAATATATTGAGAAATTAAAAATACTTAATAATTTTTTAGGTGTAAATAGAATCTCCCAAATTATACTAATTGTGATGACTATTTTGAGGCAGTGCCTACCATTTGTTGGAGAGTGGGAGCGGGGATAATTTAAGATATTTTTTGTATTTATAATTTATATAATAAATGAAGTTAATAATAAAATCATAATTATTATTGATATACTAGTTAATATATTAATTGGTGCATGTAATACCACTCTATTATTAAACTAATTTACTAACAAAATATGATAATCAAATTCAGCAATGCTAGATATCATAAAAAAATTTTCATGAAAATAATCATGAAAACTTTGTGATTCTTGAATTATACTTAGAATAAACCAACACACACTAATCAAGATAATTCACGAATCATAACTCTTTTATGATTATTTTCATAAAAAAAACTACTTAATTCTTAATTTTTCTCAATCAAATAAGATATAAGTCCAACCACGTCGTGGGTCATTATTGGTCTTCGGTTTAAGCGGGCCTCACATGGACCAATTACCATTAACCACTTATGTCCGGTCTCAGTGACATTACTCTCGATTTAATAATGTATAAAGCATAAGTGTTATTTCGGAAACAAAAATATATAGAAATTTATCTTTTTGTTATCTTAATTTTTAGGATTTAGTGATATGTAAAATAAGTGATTGACGGGTATCTTTCTTTACTTTAATTTTTAAGATTTAGTGATACATAAAATAAGTGATTGACGGATAATTAAATAGGTAATTATCTTAAATATTTAAATATATTGACACATCATTAAATTTAAAAAATAATTTAAATTTTTTGTCTAAAGTAACACGTCTTATTAATGAGTGCTATAACAATATTAATCAACAAATTTTTAAAAGGTCTTGTGGAATGGTGATCCGTTTAATTTTAAAAATTTTCTTATTAGTTAATTAGTTTCATTGATTTTGAAAAGATATATTTAATATGTTAATTGAAAATTAGATTTACAATTATACCCTTATTTTTATTATATATATATATATATATTTTTTTTTTTTTTTTTGTGCTAGACAAGTAAAATACACAATCTATGAGAATCAAATTTGTGATGAATTTTTATATGAAAATCTTTTTTATTCGGAAAACGTTTCAAGAGAAGTACAAAAATAACTTGAAATATAGGATTCTTCAAACATTTCAAAAAGATGTGAGATTCTTCAAACATTTCAAAAGATGTACAAAAACTTTTTAGTAAGCTTTGAAAAAATGTATAATTTTAAACTGTAATTTTCAATGTAACACTCAAACGTAACATTTTCTAAAAGGAGTTTTCTTAAGTGTGCAAGTGCACACCATGTGCCACTTACACAAAAAGTGTAAGTGTAAGGTGTAAGTATAAGTATAAGGTGTAAGTGTAAGGTGTAAGTGGGTTGCATATGGTGTGCAACCTCAAAAAAGGTGTAAGTGTAAGGTTTAATTTTTCACAAAAAGTGTAAGTGTAAGGTATAAGTGTAAGGTATAAGGTGTAAGGTGTAAGTTGCACACCATAACCAAACCCTTTCTAAAAAATTCATTAGTGTACTTTCCTAAATGTAATACTCCCATATAATACTTCAAAAAACTCCTTAGTGTAACACTCCAATCTAATAAACAAAATACTTCTTAGTGTACTTTTTTCAAACGTAACACTCCAATGTAACACTCTAAAAAAAGAATGTGAGATTCTTCAAACTATTTCAAAATGAGTACAAAAATTCCTTAGTAAGTTTTGGGCAAATATATAATTTCAAAATGTGAGTATTACGTTTGGAAAAAGTACACTAAGGATATTTTTATTGTTTTTGTGTATTATATTAGAGTGTTACGTTTGGGATTACATTGATTGGAGTATTACGTTTGGAAAAAAAAAGCACTAAGAAGTTTTTGTTTGTGTTACATTGGAGTGTTATGTTTTGAAAAAATACACTAAGGAGTTTTTTAATTTGTTACATTGGAGTATTTCATTATTGGAGTGTTACGTTATTGTTCATGATGTGGGATTTGTTTCAGAAAGAGCGAAAATCCAAAACCTCTATAGTGCGGATTGTCCAAATGTGTAATTGTGGGAGCCTAGAAAAAATATCAACTCACTTGGGTCCAACCCAAACAAGTTGTAAGAATGGGCCAAGACCAATAGGAAAGCCCACCAAACAAATATCTACCAAGCAAATATTACACCGCCCATCTATAAAAGGAAGGCATCCTATGAAATAAAGGTATGCTTCATCTCTTCGCAACACAACACGCACACACTCTTCATTTCTTCATCTTCTTCTTTAATTCAAATTACTAATTTTATTATCAGAGTGTCCCCGACCGACAACCCCAGTTGGGCGCCGACTATGTTCATCTTTGTTGATCTACATGGGTCAAGTTTATCTCTTCGTTTGATTTCTTCAACAATTCATGTGAGAAGATTTTCTAAGTTCCACAATTGGCGCCTATTATGGGAATCGTCTGTAAAAGTTTAACAAAGTAAATAGCAAGCACGTTACTGTAAGTAAAAATTTAACAACACTTTGATGGTTGAAGCATCACGAGCCACGGCTAGGCTTTGAATCTTCTCTCTGATTAAATTTATTTTAAAATTACTATAAAATCGGTTTTTGAATTGTGTGTACATCTATGTGTGCTCACAAACTCTATGGAAACTTTTGTTTATGGTAAATCTTGATGAAAAGTTTTAAAATAACACAGAACTCATGGATTTACTTTTGCATCTTCATTTTGTCCCACTAAAAATGGGATTCACACTTTTGTTTGTGAGAGCATCTTTTCGGCATTATAAAAAGGGCTACTCGGCCAAACCCACCCCTAGGATTGTTTATTTATTTATTGCCTCACAAGAGTTTATTTTAAAATTGATTCTTGAGATATACATGTGCATGTGATAACAATTAATAGGAATTAAAGAATTATGTGTTGTGGCTCAACAACTAAAAAACAAATGGTTTAAGTCTCTCTTTCTCAATAATTTTAGAATTATATCTTTCTATGTTGTTTCGACAATTACAACAGTTGTTAGCATGCATGATCAGCAAATCACCGAAGCCATGCTGAGCAGCACCCTCATTCTTCGCATCATCGGCAAGACAAAAAGCAGTTGTCGATTGCAGGTTTCGGCAAATTAGAACAAGTTGCCGATTAAGCATTTTGGAAAACAAAGAGCCCAAGAGTAGTTACTGAATCTGTGGTTTCAGCAAACAAAAAGATGAAGTGTTGCTGACCAAGTTTTAACAAAGCAAGAAACTAAGGGTTGCAGATATGTACCGGTAAACCAAGGAAGTTGCCACCGATCAAGCATTTTGGCAAAACAATAAATACAGGAGTTAAGAAAAGATTTCGACAAAAGTATCAGTAAAATCGAAGATCAAAGTGTTGCCGACTAAGCTCTCGACAAAGTCAAATTATAAAGATGTGGGGGCCGAATATACGAAAAAATCAGAAGGTGCGTACCATTAAAAGACTGATGTTAAATGGCTGTATCCTACGAGAGTGGGAAGCCGAATATGATATATATGCCGAATAAGTGTAAGTCCTTAGGGCCGAATAAAAGAAAGGACAATGATTAAAAAGCAGGCCCTGGCCCCGAGAATTGGAAGGAACGAGTATAAATACAGGAACAACGGGTATAGAAAGGTATGTAATAATCACTTCACTTAACTTAGTAAACAAGCTATCCTGAGGGCCTGAACTAACTTGTTCGTCGGAGTGCTAATTCTGGCACCCCCGACCGGTGTGTTTGTATCTTTTCAGGTGACTAGCTGAGGATCGCTAGCGTCTCCCAGGATTTGAAGAGTATTTCCAAACCACTTCTCCACAAAAGAAGAGACGCAAACCAAGTGTTTTGGCACAAGTTGCCGACTAAGTGCTTCGGCACACTGAAAAGGAGTTGCCAACCAGATGTTTCGAGATGTCCCCATGACCGTACACAATGATTGTTCCTATTGTTGACTAGGTATTCAGTAAGTGAAGAACAAAAGGGATTGCCACACAAGTGTTCTCGGCAAGACAAACCCAGATAGAAGGCTGACCAAGAGCTTTCGGCAAACGAGAAACAAAAACAAAGTTGCCGACTCACTGTCGCCCAGCCTACACAATTCTGTAAAACCACATCTAACTTAATAACATTCTTCGGTAAAACCACTCAAGTTCTTCGGCTTTCTATTGAACCAGTTGGGTTTACACTAGAATAACAAGTTTTTCAACAAAGATTTTTGGGCAAACAAACAATCGAGCTATTTGGCAATCCAACAAGGCTGTTTAGCAACTTTACAACCCCCATTTATATTCGGTATTCGAGCCCATGTAGCAAATTGGTCGGCAAAGCTACAATGCTACTCGACAGCTCTATAACCCTAACCTTCATTCTTTGGCAACGAGAATGACCTCAAATATTTGCTGCCGAGTGCATATTCAATAACGAACCTCACCAAGCTCATTTGCTAAGCACATTCCCCCATCGAACATATTCTTCCGCTCATTACACTTTAGTCGAGGATGAGTTAAAAAAAACACAAACAAAAAAAAGTAAAACAATCTTATTTTTGATCAACTTTTGAAGGTCCAACGACATCCAAGCAATGGTGGAATGAGGCATCTGAATGATAGAGTGAATACTAGGCTAAGAGATGAATCCAACTCTGCAAAAATAAGGTGAATGGGATTTAAAATGAGAGGGCTACAAGGGCTCAAAGTCAAGTGTTTGAATATAAAAAATTCTGCCTTTCATGATGTGTTTCATGAAGAAGATGACATAAGGATTTATCGTGCGCTTGTTAGCGCAAAGTGCACTGTTGCATCTTAGCGTGTTCGGGTTAATTGGGTGGTCTGATAACTTTGGGGATGCCTACTCTCAAGTTTTTCGCCGTGTAGAATCCATTTTGGAGTCTAATTTTGCAAATTTCAAGTCTTACATTGGGATCAATAAATTGGCAAATTGGGGACGTTAAATGATAGATCAACAGTCAGATCATAGCCGATTGACATACAATTTCAACAGTAAGCTCATGGAGCTAGGCCACATTCATCCATCTTTGCTGATCTTTCATTAATCACCTTGGCCGTATACCGCCAACTGGAGCAGGGCCTACAACTTAGATTTCTTTTATTTTCGGCTCTGCAATATGAAATCTACGCCGTCTGAAGTCTAATCACAATGATCTAATAGTTGTTTCCAGTCATTTTGGAGCATTCCGCACACATCCGTACAATCCGATTTTGCAAATTCCATACAACAAATTTGTAGATCTTAACAACTAACAAATATTTGGTGATTTCCCGCCCACTTGATAGCCTGAATCATTTCTCTCCAACGCCAAACCCGCCTAGAAAAATACGCAATAGGGCAATTTTGGCTAGTCCATTTCAAATTCCTTCCAAATAATACATATCATTTGAAAGCAATGGGTGTATACAATGTGCAATTAACACAACAAAGGTGTCTTAGCAACTTCGCTACATCAACATTGATCAACTGCGCACATAGAAGCATGATAATGCAATTTCCTGAGTAGTCTAATGCTTTATGGTCAACTAGAGCTGCCAGTGGGTGATAATTTTTTAATTCTCTTTTTATCTTTGCCATGGCAAAACGAGAGATTACTTCGGCTCTGAAACTCTACACACCTGCATAAATTCTCCTATTGATATCAATTTATTGGATTTTCACTTTTTTATGATTAACAAGTCTATATCATTTGGTACAGGCAATTAATGACACAAGATATACTATTCAAAATCCTTGCAACGTTTGAAATTGATCGTCACTTACATTCAACAAAAGAGTACAAATACGGAGCAATCTTCATGCTCGGCTCGGAGCGCCATCAACAAAATCCTCCGAATATGAAGCAATCAATCTCCATGCTCAACACAGAGCACCATCAACAAAAGCCTCCAAATACGGAGCAATCTCTGTGCTTGGCATGGAGCGCCATTAGCAAATGCCTTTGAATTCGGAGCAAAACCCTAATATTCTATTTATACATAAATTCATGCATACATGCAGTCATACAGTCATTTATTCAT
This sequence comes from Camellia lanceoleosa, assembly GCA_025200525.1. NCBI lineage: Eukaryota > Viridiplantae > Streptophyta > Magnoliopsida > Ericales > Theaceae > Camellia > Camellia lanceoleosa. The sequence continues at coordinate 78,968,317 of CM045766.1, forward strand.
TCATTTATTAAATGTATTTTTTATCAAGAGACCTAACATCTATTTGAACAACATAACTCAATAATAAAAACTCTCATTCCTTCTACCGAAGACAATAAAAGTTTTGGGACAATTGTGGAAGCCTAGAAAAAATATCAACTCATTTGGGTTCAACCCACACAAGTTGTAAGAATGGGCCAAGACCAATAAGAAAGCCCACCAAATAAATATCTACCAAGTAAATATCACATCCCTCATCTATAAAAGGAAGGCATTCCATAGAATTGAGGTATGCCTTATCTCTCAGCAACACAACACAACACATATATAGTATTCATTTCTTCATCTTCTTTCTTTGATTCAAATTGCTAATTTTATCATTGGAGTGTCCCCGGCCGGCAACCCCGGTTGGGTGGCGCCGACTATATTTATCTTTGCAAATCTATAGGGGTCAAGTTCATCTCTTTGTTAAATCTCTTCAACAATCCATGTGAGAAGATTTTTTTGGGTCTCACAGTAATTTTAAATTTAGAGAAATCTACTTTTATCTCTCAAAAATTAAACCCAAACATATAAGTGACTATCATTTTGTATAATTCTACTTTAATAGGACATTTGGATTCATAAAAAAATAGATGATTAAATAATTCACAAGATCATATTTTGAGATTTATTAGTGTTTCACCCATTTTAAAAATCATTATATAATTTTATTACTCATAAAATATATAATTATTTCAAATTTATTAATAAATGTTATTAATATAGTTGTTGTCAAAATTTATAATAAAAGAAAGTTTAAAGGTTGGTTTAGACATCTATGGAATAGATATATTAATATAAACAATTTGCGTGCTTCTTCCGCTAAGTTCTTCTAATTAAAATCACATTAAAAAATAATTGTGTTGCGTTTGGCAATAGATCAAATGGTTAATAATTTAATATGGACAATTGTATGAATTTGGTAGGCAGCTAGCCAATCGAATCTCAAATAATTCAAGGCATGACTAATGATCCAAAGAATTTTAAAAAGATGCTTTCTCAAATTCAAATTTAATCATGATATTAAAATTTAATAAGACCTTTTGCTTATATAATTTATAAAAAAAAAATAATAATAATTTCAAAAAAATTTTAAAGGGTTAATTTAATGGGTGCTGTTTGAGACCTAAGGGTGTACTCCCTTCAAGTCTTAGATTCAACTCCCGGAAAGTCTTGTCAACCTCTTGAGTTCGCACCTAAGATTTACCCGATCTACGTGGAGGAGGCACTTTGCATTGGTCTCAGAATTAGTCAAGGTGCGTGTAAGTTGACCCAGATACCCAATCATAAAAAAATTACAAAAAAATAAAAATAAAAACAAATTAAGGTTTGAACCTTGTATTTAGTATGATGACAAAAATATTAGAATTTAAATTGATAAAATTAAATAAAAATTTATTTTATTACAAGACTTAAACTTTCAAATATTTCTGTAATTTGCTGAAAAATTAAATTAATCTGACAATGATAATCTATACTATATATTAAAGCAAAGTGACTTTTCGTGAGGAGCCTTGTGGGAGCTCCAAAACTTCCAACTGAATTTTTGAATTAAAAAATAATTTAAAAAAATGCTATTGACTAACTCATTAATGTAATTATTTTAAAAATATTAATTATTCAATTTCTTAATTTGTCCAAACCTATTATCTCTTACAAAAATTTTAAAGGAGATATCAGAATTCATTCTTTCTTCCCTTTTTTCTCCAATCTATTTTCTCTACACAAAATCCTAGTTGTTATACAATCACCAATATTTTTTTCACACTATATAAAACTTATTTATTGCTCAAAATATTATTTCATGGAATAGATCACCGTAACACTTTTAAATTCTTATGTTAGAGATATTAAAGGTTAGTTAATGTTTGTTATTTCCTAATTGATTATGTCCTAATTTTTTTCTTCAGTAGCTAAGTGTGGTATAGTCAAGGAGAAGGTGATAGCAGTAGGGTGAAGAGGGAATGCGACATCAACAAGTCTAAAGTGTAGATTGTGATGTCCTAAGGTTTTGGGCTTGAATAGTATTATGTGGTAGAGCAATATGCACTTCTTTCGGTGTTTTGTTCATCATTTCAAGTCATTGAAATTTCTTTGTACAGTTACTTAACCTTTCTTAACTTCTCTGTGTTGAAAACTTTGAGTTTTGGGCATTGGAACTTGCCTTGGTTTGCAAAATCATTTTTTGAGCTTTTAGGCAAACCGCTCATGTGGAATTTGGGTCCCGCTTGAGCGGATTTTGGTAGAATTTTCTAGGCAGCTTTTTGGAACAATCCACCTATGAGGATGATATTTCCACTCGTGTGGATTGGGAATTCCGCTCATGTGGAATTCAAACTACTCGGGCAGATTTCGGGGCATCTGTCTCAATTTTCGTGCTCTTTTTCTCAAAACTGATGCCAAAAGTATTTTTGGTTTAGATTTGCTTTTTTTTTTCTCTCTCTCTCTCTCTCTCTATATATATCCATCTATTCTCTCACTTCTCTCTAAAATACACTAAAAATCCAACTTCTCTCTAAGATTTAGCTCAAATCTTCAAGAGTTTAAGGGGGCTTCTTACACCAAATCAAAGGGGGCGACAAGGGCTAACCGATTGGATCATATTTTTGTCGATTTTGATTTCTAGGGTTTCATCCTCTTTATCTCCAAAGCTTGAGGTAAGGATAATCCTTGAGTTATATATACATTTTTGCAAGTTTATACATGTTTTTAAGTATTTTATCATGTTTTGTGTTATGATTTTGGGTTGTCGCACCCTAGAGGATGTTTGGAGTTGATTTCATCTATTTTTCCCAAAACTTTTGAGAAAATGAGTATGTTATAAGGTGTGGGTGTTGTTTTGGAAAAACCTTTTCGAAAATGGAACAAAAACTTTGTTTTGATAAAAAATCCTAGAATTTAGGGATTTTGGGAAAAAGTTGTGAGACTGGCAAATTGATGTTTGATAATTTACCATGTGAATAAATGATAGAGGAAATTCTATAGTTGTATTGAATGAAGAGATTTAATGAGAAAATGAGAAATTATAGAATTTGAAAAGCTTGAGCTTGTGGTTGTTATTGTGGAAGAACAAATGTTAAAAATGATGTTTAACATGTGGAGAATTCATGAATGTTATTATTGTTATACTATCTCTTGGAAAGAAACAAAAAATACTATGATGTTATATTGATAAGAGATGTGGAATTTGATCACAATGGAGAATTGTGTGGATGAATTGAGAAATTTCAAGGCATTGATATAGAAATATATTGCATTGGCACTTGATTTAATTATCATCACCTTTCGAATTGGTATTGTTGAGATGTTTAAATGGAACTTTATTATTGTGTTGGACATTTGTATTGCCATACTATTTTGTCATTAATGCAATGAATTTTGAATATTGCATTGAAAAAGGTATTGTTTTGAGAAAGGAACTTGTTTTGTGAAACAAGATCATATTGATTTTTTTTTTTTTTTGGGCAAATAGGTTGGTAAATCCGGATAGGGGGTGTAGTTGGTATTGGTTAAGTTGGCTTTGGTTAAGTTGGCTTGAGTGTCCATGGTGAAATACCGAAAACACGTGCGGATGAGGTACCACGTGTCTTCTGGTTAGCAACCGGTGAAGTGGTGATTTGGTAGTGTTTGTTATGCCTACTTGCAAACACCAACTTAGGGATTACCTGAGTCTTATTTACCACCCTTGTAAACTATATTGAAAGTATCAAATTACTGAATTCTTAAGATTGCATTGGGCACAAAATTTTTCAAAAGGTAGAAATGTATGTTTTTGAACATGGCATGGCATATGCATTCATCCCATGAGATTGTATAAAATGTATATACTTTGTTAAGATTTTTCTACTGGGTTTTGTGCTTACCCCTATGGGATTTTATGCAGGAAATGATATGCTGATCCCGTCGAGTTGGAGGCATGGAATATGTTTTGAGAGCATAATCCTCTTTTCATTGTTGTAATTATTTTGATAAGCCAAGGGCTTTATATGTATGGGTTCGAAAACTATTTTTGTGTAACCAGGCATAAGCCGTGGAATTTATAGCCCTTGAGGGCATTTATTTGTATTTGATTTAGTGTGCCATATGCTATAGATTCATATACTAGGGATGTTGAATGTATATTCGCATGTGGAATATGATTTTATAAATCTCTTGATGGTTATGAATACAAATGTTGGAGATTTGACAATGATGTTAATATGGGGACTTAATTCCGTTTACATTAAACAATGGAAGTTGATGAATTTAGATTGTATAAATTTTTGGGCATGATAACTTGGTATTAGAGCTACCGGGTTTGAATAGTTGGGGCTCGTGGTTGTTTATCCACAATGGATTCATTTCGCTTGATTAAGAGATATTCTATTCTTTAAGTGTTATGTGATAACATGCTTATATGATTAGATGGGTTTGAGATTGAACTTTTGGGATGTGATCTACGCCTATTAAATTCCTTTAGGTCTTAGTAGAAGGATACTTGATCAATACTCATTCTACTAAGAATTCTTGGTATTTCGTGGGGCAAATTCCATCGTAAAGGAGTAATCCGTATGTGTTTATGTGATTACTTGCTTATGTGGAGTGAAACTACGTGTTTTGTGATATGGAAATATATAGAATTGTTGTGATAAGATGTGTTGAGAAATGTGTCAAGTTAGCGATAATGTGTATGACTCGTAATAAATTTATGAAATTACAATTTGTTATGTGATGTTGTATGGAGAAGAAATGCATATAGAAATTACTTGGATAGAATGAAAAATGAAATGGTAATTGGGTAAGGGATTGATGATGATAAGCTCACCAGGTTGTTTGGTAACCATGAGTGAAGATTATGAGTTTTATTTTTTTGAATAATAGTAATATCAATTAGAGTTAAGGATTGTGGACTTATAGTAATTGTGGTATAATTGTGTTAGAAGTTTAAGTAAAAATAAAGAATCTTGTGTGAACTTATGAAGAATGATTTTATGAGGGATGAATCCTTTAATCTTGTAAATGATGAGTCTTCTTAATAAGATGTTTTAGGAAATGAAAGGATAAAAGAACAAAGTAGGAATACCTTTATCCTTGTATATCTATGATTTGGTGTGTTTATGTGGTGTCTTCATGGTTATAGTTATGTGGGAGTTGAAATTTTGTTTTGAAATATATAAAAGTGAGAAATGGGCTTTTGCTCAAGTTTGAAACATTTGGAGTATTTTGATGAATTGATGAGTAATTTATGATGATTGGGAGATTTTGTGAAAAAGATGAGAAAAAGCTCTGATTTTCTTAAAAACCCTAGATTCAAAATTTTGGTCTAAAGCGGGTTTTCAATCAGGTTGAGGATTATTTCGTAAATTGAAGGCGAATGTTTATTTGAAGGACGGATTTGAAATCAATTGAAAATATTTGAGAAATTGAATTGAAAGGAGGTTTATATTCTTGATTTAAGTTGAATTACTATTGAGGATAGAAATGTTGATGTGATGTAACGGATAGACAAGTGGAAATAGAGTGTACGACAGTTGTTTTTGAATAGAAGGGGAAATTGGACTTTAATGTTATAGAGTTATAATATTTGTGAATTGTAAAATGGAAATGAAATGAGGAATGTCTTGGAATTAGATTAATAAATTTAAAATGATGTTATTTCTTAAGTATACTTGTTTTCAAAGAAGACTTATGATTTTTTCTGATGATGAAGATAATAATTATGGCAAAAAGTTTTCTTAAATGTTCAATTGAATTTTGAGGAAATGATACTCTACGTATAATATTTTGGGCATGGACTAGTTGTCTTCGCATCATGTTATTATTGATTGTTATTGTCAAAGGGTTACGGTGTGCACCTCGAGTGGTGATTTTTTTTTGTTTAATTTATCTTCTAGGGAACCGTTATTGCCAGTTTATGACCCTCGTATGATAGAGTCTTATTGCCGGTTTATGACCCCCATGGCAGGGGTGAACTTAGTTGTCTTCTTGTAACTGTTTTGGGTAGTTAGTTTTGGTTACCTTGTTTCATGACTGGAGGATAAACGGCTGTAATTATTATGTGATCGTTTTGTTTTGTAACTGGTACAGTGTAGAATGTGGTAATATTATCACTTTTGTTTATGTACGTATATATAGTGGGTTGTCTATGTTTTATGAGTTGGATATGTTATTGTAAACACAAATTTCGTATCTTGCAATTAAGATGCGAAATAAATGCACAAATAATTAATTTTATTGATTATAGTAAATGGGTACAATTCTCTGTGGTTTGCTCTATTACAAAAGAACAAATCCTCTGATTCGATCTCCGAAATGGACGTAATTCAACGATTGTAAAAGCTTGTTGTTGAATTGAACAAGTTAATGGATTTCAAGTCTTCTAAAGGAGAAACTTGGAGAATAAAGGCTTGATCGAGGGCTTGAACGGCTTGATCTCGAACGAGTCTTGACATGATCTCTTTGAAAAGAGAAACCAAATTTGTATTTGTAATTTGAAAGGATTAGCACAAGTTTGGAGTGCTTGATAGTCCTTTCTTCTAAGTTTGAGGAAGTTTAGAGAGAATTTTAAGAGGAGAATTTGGCAGAGTCTCGAGATTACTTAGGAGCTTGCAAGACCATTAGCCAAAGAATGTCCCCATCCTCATGGTGAGAGCCTCTATTTATAGGCTTAGGAGAGAATGATCAATTTTGGAAACTCCAAAATTGATTTTAATTTCCAAGAAAATAACAATTTACTTCTTATTTTATAGACATGATTAGCATTCAAATTTGAATTTAAATTTGAATTATTTCACCAAATTTTGACAAAATATTTTTGTGGGCCCCACACTTTTGGGTTAACCCAATTGTCAAAATAGGTTCACTTTTGTTTTGGTGTGACCCATAATTTAAAATGGGTTAAAATCCATAATTTTAGTAGGACCTACATCCATTTAAAAATTTTGACCATCTTAATTTTGACCAATCAATAAAATTCATTTGTTTTGATTAATCAGAAGGTGATCAAGACACGTAAAAATTTAAGTGTCTATAAATTGCCCTCACTTTAGAACTCTAGTTTGATGCTTGCTTGCTAATATCAAAGGTGAGACTTGAAGTAGATTGGGTTTTTTTTTTTTTTTTTTTAAATTTTTTTTTATATTTATGGAAATAATAATGAGGAGGATGCTAGGGTTTGCGTAATCCCTATACATAAAACAAGAACAGTTCAACGCCTCTTTATATAAGGGATTGCATTCATATACTGCTGCTTGACTTTGTGCTTTGTTTGATAAAATCAAAGTTCAACACCTCATTGTATACAAGCACAGCAGCATAAGAGTGTGGATTGGTACTTGTGCCTATCAAGGTAAGATTATATATATATATATATATATGTATATATAATATTCATTATATACATACGTATATAACACTAATTGCTTGTGAGCATGAACAGCACAAACAATCTTTTTTTTTTTTTTTCTCTTTTGTAAATAAGTGTGCATGACTATAACTAACCTTGAATGTCTTTGACGTTTTGTCTGCTGGTTTGCACAAACATGTGCATGCACCATACCTATGCCTTGTTTGCACCATTGCACTTGGACTTCTTCTTCTTCTTCTCCTTTTTTTTTTTTTTTTGCATAATAACTATGACTTGATTGCCTACATATGTGTAGTCCAACTATTTGTATCAATTCACTGGACCTTTTTTTTTTTAATTTTTAAACCTTCTTTGCAAATTGCATTTTATTATTGCCCATAAGAATAATGAGTTTGTAAGAATAACTGAGTAATATATCTCAGTACCCTTTCACCATAATTGATTATTTTGACTTATGTATGAGATGCGCCTATCGAGCTAGCCGCTTGGATATTGGGCTAGTGAAGTAGACACTTCCTCCACCAACACCACCCACTCGACCATAGGTGATTAGTTTGACTTATGTGGGGGAATGTGCCTATCGAGCTAGTCGCCTAGATATTGGGCTAGTGAAGTAGACACTTCCACCAACACCCATCCGACCATAGGTGATTAGCTTGACTCATATGGGCGAATGTGATTATCGATCTAGCCACTTGGATATTGGGCTAGTGAAGTAGACACTTCCACCATCACCACCACCCATTAGACCATAGGTGATTAGTTTGACTTATATGGAGAAATGCACCTATCGAGCTAGCCGCCTGGATATTGGGCTAGTGAAGTAGACACTTCTACCACCACTCATTCGACCATAGGTGATTAGTTTGACTCACATCGGGGAATATGCTTATCAAACTAAGCACCTGGATATTGAGCTAGTGAAGTAAACACTTCCACCACCACCACCACTACCATCCATTTGACCATGGGTGATTAGTTTGACTTATATGGAGGAATGCGCCTATCAAGCTAGCCGTCTGGATATTGGGCTAGTGAAGTGGACACTTCCACCACCATTCATCCGACCATAGATGATTAGCTTGACTCACGTGGGGAAATACGCCTATCGAACTAGCCGCTTAGATATTGGGCTAGTGAACTGGACGCTTCCACCACCACCTATTCAACCATAGGTGATTAGTTTGACTCATGTGAGGAAATGCGCCTATTGAGCTAGCTGCTTGGATATTGGGCTAGTGAAGTAGACACTTCCACCACCACCCATTTGACTATAGGTGATTAGTCTTGACTCATGTCATGATCATGTATCATATATGTCTCTCCACAACACATGCATTTTTTTATTTATTTATATTTATTTTTACGTTGTTTGACTTTGTCACTCAGTGATGGTGTACTTCAAGACTTTCAAGAAGGGATACTTAACCATTCTCGAGGACTCTAGTGACGCTATTGAGGAGGGGACTACTCTTCCAATTCGCCCTCCTTTCCTTGGTGCTTGGGGCTTAAAGTTCGAGCCACTTGATAGTTCTTTTCATTTAGCGCAATGGGCTTGTGAGACTTCATGTCAATTGGTTGAAGGCTTGTCACACTCTAGGGTTTTATTATTAAAGTCATCTAACCATGAAGACATTGAGGATCTTAGTATATTTCCTACCATTGGGAGTGCGGTTCAAGCTCAGAAGGTGGCATGGGACACTATTTTCAAGGCCATAGAAGAACCTTCTTTTTGTGAAAGATATTATGAGTGGTTGGAGGATACACTGGGGCAACATCGTGAGGTACTACAACAGATTGGCATTTACGATGCAATTTATGCCTCATTATTCTCGTATGACCGACTACATGGTGTTATGCGGGCCTTTATGAGCTTTGGTGTCCGTCCACTAATACCCTTCACACTTTCATAGGCAAAATGTCTGTCTCATTATGGGATTTGCATAAGCTTGGTGGCCTTTCTATTAAGGGTGCAATATACGATGAAGTGGTGCCAAATGCCCAAGAGTTGGTCGACAATATGAGGGACAATAATTTCTTTCTTCCTGTTAGTTGTGGATATTTATTTCTTGTTTACTACCGACTTTGTAAGGAGTTGAAGAAGAATGTGGTGAGGATTACTAGCTGGATTAAATTTTGGTTTAAAGGGGAAGTCAAGTACCATTAGTCAACCAAGTAAGCTTCGAGGAACAAGACTCAACACCCTAAGGATACTAGCAACCCTTCTGGTATTATTAACACAATTCGGTCTCAAACTGTGCAAGGGGACAAAGTCTTCAGTGACTTGGGGATTGTTGGTGTGGCAAAGGGTGAGACTTATTTGTTAGCTTTCCTTGTCTGTTCGTTGTGCAAATGTGTTCTACCCCGTGGGGATGGCGATTTGATTAGACCTGGGGTGTTTAAGGTTGCTAGTATGATGGCTCATGGTCGTTCATTCAGCCTTGCTATTCTTGTACTTGTTAGCATCTACAAAGGGCTGAATAGAATTGCTTCTTCTTCTGATCCTGGAAAGTGTGACGCCATTTTCCCGATCCATTATGTTTATGCTTGGTTAGCAGAATATTTCAACACATAGTTTAGTATTGAATTTGCTCTGAAGCCTCGAATGATAAGTTATGTTGGTGAAAGAATGGGCTAACATTTTGAGGAGTCAGAGGCCAATGACTTATTTCAATCATGCAAAGATATGACCTTGCACCGTTTGGCGTATAGTGAGGGCAATCCCAAGGAATTAGCTGATGACGGTCATCTTTCTAACTCACACTTGGAGTATTTCATCAGCATTCGCTTGAGCTATTTGACTTTGCAAAGTTCGTCCGCTATGGTCATTGAGCCATACAGTCCTTACAGGTTTAGCAGGCAATTTGGTTTTATTAAAGCCATCCCTGGTAAACTTAAGGTTGATCTTCGGGATGGTAGTTTACAGAACATTATTCAGCATTGGGATTCTTGTGTTTGTGATGGTACCTATTCTGTATTGAGGTTACCAGTGCATTTTGATTTCCCATCTCGTTCCACTACTAAGGCTTATTTGGAGTGGTGGTCCCATCTTTATGCAGGCTATTTCTCTAACAAAGAAAATTCTATCCCAAGGAGCAAGTGCTTAGCTTCACCAAATCAAGAGATGGTTAAAGCAAAGAAAAATACAATTGCTAAGCGAAATTCTAATCCCAAGACCAATGAAATGGTTCGAGGAAGTGTTAATGGGGCTCTTGGTGGAGTAGCAGACGAGGACCATAGTCACAGTGATCGTAATTGGTGTCGCTTAGGGAGAAAATCTGGTACTGGCACCGTTGGAAGGAACACCACTACTTTTAATGATGTGGAGTCATTTTTGATCAGCGTTCCTAGCACTTCTCAACCATTGGTTACCGATGTTGTACCGGTAATGACAGAACCTATTATTTGTCAAATATTTTTATTTTTTATTTTTTATTTTTTTGACTCATCTTTAATTTGTTTTGATAATTGCCAAATGATGACTTTGATTTGGCGTCTAGCAATGAGGATATGAGACTTCTTGATGATTTCTTAGATAATGAATAATCAGTTCATGAGCCATCAGCCTTTGATATAGTGATTGGTCTTAAGAGTTGTCTCTCAGTTGACCCAACTCCAATTGTCCGAACTTCTTTCTTATCTATGACTTCTACATTGAGTCAAGTTGCACCTTCTGTGGCTTCTACTATTGATACAAGAAGCATGATCCTTAATGCTCACTATTCAGCAACGTCAATATTGTGGACACCCCATTTTTGACCACCCCCAAGGCTTTAGCGCTTTGTCCGGTACACTTGATGATGAAAGTGGTATTATGTGTGGTTCGAGGTCTCAACGAAGGAGCCTTGTTTAAGCTTCAAAACAACCCCAAACCTCTCATATTCCCACTGATTATACCCAAGAAATCCTCTTTTACACCTTGTGCCACCCTATGTTGAGGCTGAAATAGAAAAATTGAGGAATGCATGCGAGAAATACTGTTCTGGGCGGAAGGTTGCCAGCTTTCCATTTTTGAAGATATTTATGATATTGCTGGATCAAATTCTATAAAAATGACCATATATCTTTGTTTTGAGGGTTGAAGAATTTGAAGAAAGCTATTATACCACCTTGAGAGCTTCTTCTTCTCATTCTTCTTGTGCAAGCAACACTTTGAGTTAACCTACCACCTTGAACCTATATTCATACATCATACACAACTTCATACCTCGGTCTAGGAACCTTGGTTGAGCTTTGAACACCATAATTCAAGCTTGAGAGTGTATTGGAGCTTAGTTTGATCACAAACAAAAAGCTTACTCCCTTGAGAGATATAAGCTTGCTATCTTCTCTCTTGCTTTCATTTCTTTCATTTGTTGCATAGTTCTTATTGTTTTGTATTGTTTTGATCCTATTTTAAGTGTTTAAGTTTGGGGTTTGAAGAGCTACCAAAAGGGTAGAGAGAGTTTGCTCTTTCTACACCTTTACCTATAGCTCAAATCCTTACTTTTACACTATTTTTCTTTGTTCTCTACACTGATTTTCAGAGTTTAAAAAAGGCTAAAAGCCATGCTTTGAGGTTTCAAAAGTGGAGAGGTTAGCCACATCTCCTTATTCTTGTTTACTAGCCTTGTTTCCTCTCTTTGTTGTTTGGATTTTTTTAGGCTCTTTTTATGCATTTTTAGCCACTATTTTTCATCACTTGAAGGTTGTTTTAGGGTTGTTCTAAGTTGTTTAATTAGTTCATGCATTGATTATCTTGGTTGTTGTCTCATAAGTATACATACATAGCTTGTAGTATATTGTTCTAAGCTTTTCTTCAATTCATTTCCATGTTTAAGAACCTCATTTTAATAATCAACTTGCCATTCATCTCTTTCATTTGAGAGTTGTTTCAATCGGTTGACGGTTATTCAAAACATGAACTAGCAATTTACACTTAATGGTTTAATCTCTACGGAGGTTCATTGCCAACGGTATAGTCTCTCTTTCATGTTGAGAATCACCTCTTGATTGACATATTTCTCACTTAGTGGACATAACAATCACCTTGGACTTAATGGATTAAAGGATAGCATAGACTAATGAATTTGACTTAAAATGAACCAACGCACATAAAGAAAATGAGTTATATTGCTTGGGGTTTGGTCGGACGTTATGCCAAATCCATTATGTCAAGAGTTGTCTTACATCAATTCATGGTGTTTTGGATAAACCTAGATGCGTCTCTACCTCCCTTTTTGAGTTCACTCCATGATAAAAGGGAGGGGTGGTTATTGTTCATTTCATTTATTGATTTTTTGTCCAAATCGTACATCGAAATCACCAAGCAATCAACTTGCTCATTGATGGTTTTGGAAACAATTCTAACCTTCTCTCGAGGCTTTCCCATGGCAGAGAAGTGTAAGAGGGACAAACAGAGTCCAAAACACTCTATCTGCACTGTTTTCACTTCAGAGCACAAAATAGAATTTGGCATGAAATTGAGCCATGACCGGCCTTCTTTAGGTCTGGCTGGGATTCATTGAGGGCCGGTCTGTCCTCAATGTTTGGTTAGCAATGTATTTTTGCAGAAAACAGAAAGCAGTGGCTGAAGGTGAAATAGAATGCTCTCGGCAGACAGTGCTGTTCTTGGACGCTGTGCATGCGAACATTGTGCATCCTTATGCATCCTTGTTTGATGATTAAATTATTAGTTATCATTGTTGTAATTAATTATTGTTATTATAATTAATCTTGTTCATTTGTAATTGTTATAGCTAGTTTATTTATCATGGTTATAGCTAGTTAATGCTTCAATTTATTCATTTGGTTTTGTAATAATTAGTTTAAATTCGGACTTTGGACTTTAGTTCGCACCCTTTTGCACGAGGGCAATGTTGTAATAAGTTGTATGTCTCCCAACTCCACGTCTTTCTCTCTTTTTACTTATTTGCTTATAATAATTAGTATAGGACATCATGTTTCGTTAGCATACTCCATGCTTTGCATCCATTGTCTTACATGCATCCAAGGTTCAGCCCATTATGCTAACCTAATATCAAATGTTCAAATTTATTACTTGAATATGTGGTCTCGCATGTCTTGAATGGAATTATATGCCATGTTCATAGTCGAGCCTGTAAAATACATAATGTGCGAGTTGCATTAGTCATATTGCATTAATTAGGAACATACATATTTTTCTAATTATTTTGCTTTGTTTTAGCTCGGAGTACTAGGTGAGTAATTTTATGTTTTAGCATCTTGCATCGAATGTTTGTGTTGCCATGTCAAAGCATGAATACCATGAGGCTAAGTGCTTAAATGATATAATTGTTTGAATGCCTGTGGATGAAGGCTAGTTGCTTGAATTGGGATGATTTGATTAAATGTCCATTTTAGCCTACTTTTTTAAAGTGGCAAATTCACAAAACAATTTCGAAACAAAACATGAGATCAAGTGTTCCAATTCTTGCAAACTAGTCTATACCTTGTGTGCGCATCACATAGTAAAGTAGCAAATAAATCAGAACAAGAGCATATAATGTAGATAAAAAATATCACATCATGATTAGTAGAGGTCAATCTTTGATCGGGCGAGTGAGGTGCTCAATTCATGATCTTCCCCTCTCATACCTAAGTTCCCGAGTCGAGATGCTTTGGTGATGACGGACTAATGGCCTTTGGCACGAGTCTTGGATTTCCTAAATTTTTCAAAAATATTTAGGTGGCGACTTTGAAATCTGGCAAAGCAGTCCATTTTTGGCATTTCATTCAAAACATCGATTTTCTAAAAAAGAATTGTCGGATTTGAACTCTTTTTGTGTTTTCACTGTTTTACATTGCACTTGTGAGATCAGATTTAGAACCAAGTGGAGTCCAAACTGTAGAATTATTCGCCTTCCGAAAGGAGCGCGGAAAGTCGGGCCACAAATACTTGATAACCATATTAAAGGTTTATTAAGCAAAATTTCTATTCAAAAAATTCTAGCATTGGGCCCAAAGCTCCAAGAGCTTTATGATGAGCTCTCAAAGCTTCAGATAGACTATTCTCCGTTGCAAAGCCAGATTGAGAAGTATGTACAAAATGCTACTACATACATCTCTATGAAATCAGTATTTGCTCAAAAGATGACTTCAGAGCTACAGGATCAACGTTTGGCGGATGTCAGTCAATGTATTACTCATGCTCTAGGTCTTGAGAATGATGGAATTGAGCAGGTTCACTTGCTGAAGTCTAATTTGGGTAGCCTTGTAGCAAAGAAGGCATAATTGTTAAAGGCGTTGGAACATTTAGATGAACAATCACAACAACTAGAGACTACAATTAGTGTTGCTGAAGTTCAAGCAATTCAAAAGTGAGCCCTTGTTTCCACTTTAAGGGACGAACAAGCTACAATAGAAGCAACTGAGGTGATAAGAAGCGAGGATATCGAAGTCACCAACAAGTTGGAACAACTCTTGAAGTTGAACAAGGCAAGATCTAGAGTTTATCATGGTTGCCATGATTTATTATTTATTATTATTTTATTTCATTTTTTTTCATGAAATGTAGCTCGAAACCAAATTCTTCATTATAAAATAATTGCTCTAGCAAACACTTTATTTATGAAATAAATATTATAGTTCGAAGTGAAATACTCTTATTGTAAAACACATTTGGTTTATTGATCTATTTAGCCGCTCACAGTTTATACTCAAGCGAGCCAAGAGTAGTACAATTTTTTTTAACAACATCATGCAGTTTATGCTTATGCCATTAGGAGTGTTACATTCTCATGGACAGTAGCACTTTGGGAACTTGCCATTGATTGGGCCAACTCTAATACCTTCTTCATCAACAATCTTGTATGCTCCGTTAGTGTAGACTTCAGTCATCACGTATGGACCATCCCACTTAGACAAGAACTTGTTGCTAGTTCGGTGGTTGGTGATGATAGGTCTTCAAACAACCAATACTAATTCTCCAACTTGAAAAGACTGAGGTCTAATCATCTTATTGAAAGCTCTGTAGAGTCAAGCTTGCTAACACTCAAGTTTTTATTGTGCTTCCAATCTTTTCTCATCCAATGCTTCTAACTTAGCAAGGCGTAGTTTTGCATTCTCATCATCAGTGAGACCTTCCTGCATAGCTATCATTAATGAAGGAATCTGTTGTTTCAAAGGAAGAACCACTTCAACACCTTACACAAAGGAGTATAGGGTGGCTTGTGTTGGGGTACGATGTGTCATACGATATGCCCAGAGTGCTTCTCCAATTCTTTCATGCCAATCCCACTTTGATTTAGCAACTACCTTTTTCAATAGGTTGCCTAAAGTTTTATTAAATGCCTCTGCCATTCCATTGGCAGGTGCATTGTACACTGAGGAATTGCATTGCTTAAATCCAAATCTTTCACAAAATTTTTCCATTAAACTGTTGTAGAAAGGCTTTCCATTATCAGTGATGATGCAGCGAGGTATACCATACCTATAAATAATGTGGGATTTGATGAAGTCAACAACAGTTTCTTTATTGACTTCTTTAAGTAGGACGGCTTCAGCCCACTTAGAGAAGTAATTTGTGGCGGCCAAGATGTATACGTGGCCTGTAGAAGACTTGGTCAATGGGCCAACTACATCTAGACCCCATGCATCAAATGGCTAAGAAGCAATTGTCGGGTGTAAAGGTTCTGGTGGTTGATGAATAAAGTTTGCATGAAACTAGCACGGTTGACACTTTCTTGAGTAGTCCGAGCAATCTTTAACCATCGTAGGCCAATAGTAACTAATCATTTTTACTCAAAAGTGAAGTTTTGGACCAGACTGATGTGCTCCAAATGGGCTTCTTCCATGGCTTGTTGAGCTTCGTCATCCCCTAGGCAACAAAGAAAAATTCCTTCAAATGATCGTTGGAATAAAGTTCCCTTGTAATAGATGAATCGAGGAGCTTGACGTCTTATTTCAGTTCTATGGTGAGTATCATCAGGGAGCTTCCCGTGTTCAAGGTAGTCTATAATTGGCATTGTCTAATTGTCGGCTTCGATGGCTAGTACTGAAATTGCGTTTGTTTCTACAAGGCAACATTCCAACAATTGTGGCAATACCCATCATTGGCATACAGGAACACTAACTTGTTCACCTTTTAATAATGCTAGTGTAGTTGCTAGATTGGCAAGTGCATCAACCATCTGATTTTCTTTCCTTGGAACATGTTCGAGTACGACCCCTTCAAATTTTTCAATGAGTTGAGTTGCATACTGGAAATATGGGTCTGAGTTGTCTTTCTTGACTTCATAATCCCCCTGGAGCTGATTAATTATTAACTTAGAATCCCCATAGACATCTAGATCAACAATTTTTAGCTCTGTTGCCATTTGTAAACCAATGATCCAGGCTTGGTACTCAGCAACATTGTTTGAGCAATTTTCACCAAGAATAAATGAGTAAGGCAAAATATGCTTTTGTGGTGAAACAAAAATGACACCTGCTCCTGCCCCTTCCTTCCTAGCAGCCCCATCAAAGAACATCATCCAAGGTTGTAAAACTTCTATGAACAATACATCTTTGTCAGGGAATTCCTCAGAAATTTCCCAATCATAAGAGATGAGATGGTCAGCCAAGAAGTCTGCAAGGGCCTGCCCTTTCACCGCTTTTCTTGGCACGTAAATTATCTCAAATTTATTAAAGAGGAGAGACCATCTTGCTAAGCGTTCTGAGAGGATGGGCTTAGACATAACATACTTTATTGGGTCAGCTCTTGCAATGAGATGCACTATATGAGCTTGGAAATAATGTCTCAATTTTTAAGAGGCAAAAACAAGAGCCAAACTCATTTTCTCAATGGGTGAGTACTTGAGTTCATTTTTAGTTAATCTGTGACTCAAGTAATAGAGTGCTCGTTCTTTATTTTCTTTGTTATTTTGGGCCAGCATCGCTCCAAGAGACTCTTATTAAGCCACAATGTAAAGTATCAATGGTTTCACTTGAATAGGAGCTCCTAATACTGGTGGATGAAGCAGGTATCTCTTAATACTGTCGAAAGCATTTTGACATGCTTAATCCCAAACAAATGGAGCCTCCTTTTTCATCAGTTGACTGAAAGGTTGACAACGGCCTGCCAAATTTGTAATGAATCTGCGGATATATACCAAGTGACCTTGGAGGCTTCTAAGTTCCTTCAGGTTTTTAGGTGGTGCCATCCTTTGTATAGCATTGATTTTGGACTAATCAACCTCAATGCCTTTATGTTGAATAATAAATTCGAGGAATTTTCCAGACGTGACTCCAAATGCGCATTTGAGTGGATTCATTTTCAAGTCATACTTTCTCAGCCGATTGAAGACTACACAAAGGTCCTCTAGGTGATTTTCCCTTTTATTAGTTTTGACCACTAAATCATCAACATAGCACTCAAAAAATTTATGGAGTATGCCATTGAAGATATTTTGCATGGCACGTTAATAGGTGGCACCAGCATTCTTGAGTCCGAAAGGCATCACTTTATAACAATAGATGCCTTTTGTGGTACGAAATGCAATTAACTCTTCATCCTCATGTGCCATCCGTATTTGGTTGTGTCTTGAACACCCATCCATGAAGGACAACACCTCGTGCCCGGTAGTGGCGTTTATCATTAATTCCATAATAAGAAGCAAAAAGTCATCCTTGGGACATGCTTCGTTCAAATTTTGAAAGTCGATACATATTCTAATCTGTCTATTCTTCTTGACTTCCAGGACCATACTTGACATCCATGTCGGATATTTTACTTTACGTATGAACCCAGCTTCAATAAACTTGTTGACTTCTTCTTCCATTTTAAGGATGCGCTCAGGTTTGATGTATCGATGAGCCTGCTTTACTGGTCGCATGCCATGTTTGATCCCAAGGTGATGGACAACAATTTTTAGACTTAAACCTGTCATCTCTTTGTATGTCCATGCAAAGACATCTTTATATTTGAGCAGTAGTTTGAAAAATGTCTTTTCTTCCTCAGGCGTTAAGAGTGTTCCCACAAAGATTAGTCGAGGGTCATCAAGAGTTCCCAAGTTGAGTTTTTTCAAATTGTCAACAGTTGATTGCCCTTCATCTTCAAGTTCTGGAGGAGCTTCTTGGAGATCATCATCCTCTAAATCTAAGTTAAAATCTTCTTCAACTGTTACATGCTGAGAAGCAACATGTTCAATTTCTTTTTCTTCTTTTTTACTTTCCGCTTGAGTCTTAATTTCTCCAGTTAGTATGATAGTGTTCCTTTTGACCTTAAGCGGACCTTCAACATTAAGTTCAAGTGACGTCATGCGTTTTATGCGAGAAGGAATCAAACTTCGAGTCTCATCATCCTCCTTTGTAGAATTCAACTCAATTGTTGCTATGCTTATCTTGTTCTTGCCTTTTTTAGGTGATGTATTCATATCGCCAAGTCGAGCAATAATGGACTTTTGTGACCAAGAAGTTTGTTTTTCATCCCCTTTCTCAGTAGTGCTTAGTCTGTTAAAAAATGAAGGTTGAAAGTTGTACCTTTATCTGTTTTGTCAACAGTGCTTAACCTACTAAAAACTGAGGTTCGAGGTGCAAGAGCTTCAATGCAGTCAAACACTAAGACTCGAGGAGTTGGACTTGGACTTTTGTCTTCTTTCACTTCTTCCGCAGTGATATGTTGTACGTCTTCTTTCTTCCCTTTGGAGGGCTCACTCCTCGAGATATGAATGGGTTCAGTTGGCAAAAATCCAACTCCGGTCTTTGGAGGGCTCACTCTGTACCCTTGTTGCCTTAACTTTTTCTGAGTTTCATTGAGACCATGAACTTTCTCACCTGTAAGTTCAGGACTTAACTCTCCCAGTGATGAGGGATCAGCAAAGTCATAACTTGACTTGGCTAGAAGCTTATAAGCTTGTGGATCAAACCCTTTAATTCATCTTTCAGGTAAGGAGCCGTGTTTAATAGAGTTTTGCGCAGGCCAAACAAATCCCTTTAGTGGAGGTTTAATTAGGCTTGACAATCCCACCTGTGGAATTGGTATTGTTGCATTTGCTTTTAGTATCTGCAGATCTTCTTTGATTGCACGGTGAGCAAGGTCTTCTCTAACTTCTGCGGATGCCGTGACTTCTTTAAACGATGACTGTTCTTCTTTCCATTGAGACTTCGGCACATACCTGAAGACTTTTGTCATTACATGGCCTTTTGAGGATGAAGACTGTTTTTGTGGTGATGCAACCTCAGGTGCTTTTTTTGACACTTGGTGCGTTTTCCCTTGAGAAGTCCAACATAACTTGTTTTTCTTCATTCATTTTCTCTTTTCTTGCAGAAGGGATTTCAGCTGTGATAACTTCAGGTATCCCATTGGAATCCACATAAAATTTTGTATCAGCGAAGTGAGCCTCAGTTTCTGCAAATGGCTTGCCATCTACTAGCACTGTCTTTATTGCACATTGGTCACATTTAAAACACTGATGGAGAGTTGACGCAACTACACCATTTCCATGGACCCAAGGTCGCACAAGCAACAAATTATAGGACGTTCTTGCATTGATGACGTGAAACAAAGTACTGGCTGTGAGTTCTCCAATGGTGAGGTTCAAACGAATCATACCAATCGCGTGTTGCCCCCCTTGGTTGAAACCTTGAATAACTAGACGACTTCGAGCTAACTCGTCAATTGGGATTCCGAGTTTCTTCATGGTGAACTTTTGCATGATATTTACCGCTGAGCCTCCATCAACAAGAATGCGGTTAACCTTTTGTTCACTAATAAAGCCAGAGACAAACAATAGGCAATTGTGTGTCTTTGAACCTAGTTGAAGGTCTTCATCAGTAAAGGTGATTGTTATGTAACAAGGAACAGAAGTGATGGAGTTCACCTTGGGATAATCTAGCTCATTAACTACAAACTCATATTTTCCAGGATCTTCTAACATTCGAACAAGTGCAAGTTGTACAGATCTAGGGAATTGAGACGCTTAACGCAAAGTAAAGTGTGGGGGTAATTCTTTCAAGATTGTCAGGACATCAATTTCCTCCTTATCTAGCGTCACCTTAATGGCGTGAACTTGTTCCACATCTGCTTCAATGGTTAAAACCATGTAACTTGCCTCGACCAAGTCATCTCCAAAATACCCAATGGGGAAAAAGTCTCGCAAGATGATTGGGGCATGCAAGTTTTCTTAAAGAAATTTGTCTTCCTATTGTATCTTCTTTTCATTCTTCCTTTTATCTATCACCTCATTCTTGGAATATTGATGGGAGTTCTTCTTTTCTTTTACCTTCTTGAGTGGAAAATGTTGAGTCTTGGACTTGCTTCTTCATGCCTTCTTCTTTCATGTCACAAGAGTCCAACTTTTATCTTCTTTAATAGTTAAGACCTCTTTAAAACCATCATGGACATGCATGTTATGATTTGGAACTTGAATAATGATAGGTTCAAGTGAACCAAACTAGATGACCTTGGGAATTGCCTTCACTGTTGGGATTGCAGATTGTGACATTTCTGTCTTAGATTTTGAGGATGAAGAATTTGGAGATCCTACAATAACCGTCACATGGTTGGAATCTACCGATTCATCAAGGTCCAAGAGGATTTTGTTCTTCCTAACCAAGTCAACAAGCAATTCTTTTAGCACGAAGCATTTTTCAATAGGATGACTAACTATTCGATGATAGTGGCAGTACTTCAAATCCTTTACATGACCTATTTCTTCAGGATGTTTGCACTCAGGGAGTTGAATGGCTTTTTTTTCAAGTAAATCTTCTAACATCCCTAGTACGTCAAAGTTAGGGAAGAGATACTTCTTTTCTTGTAGTTCCTTTAGAGATAGGCGTGTTTCCTTCTTTTCTTCTTTCTTCTTGTCTTTCGTTGAAATCTTGATTGGAGCTATGGTTACTACCATTGCTTCTTTGGTGGTACCTTTGAAAGGCTTGCCTCTTTTTTCACTTTTTTGTTATCTTTCCTTTGTTCAAGAATGGTAAGGTCTTTCCCGCCATGGTTGGCTATGCTAATTTCCATGTCATGTGAACACGTAGCTAACTCTTCAAATGTTCATGGTTTTATCCCTTAAAGGATGTAAAGGAGTCCCCAATGCATGCCTTGCATGCACATCTCCATAGCTGAGATCTTAGAGAGTCGGTCTTTGCAATCTAGACTTAGAGCACGCCAACGGTTGATGTAGTCTACCACAGGCTTATCTTTCCATTGCTTGGTACTGGTTAATTCCATCATGCTTACCATACGACGGGTGCTATATAAACAATTAAGGAATTCACGTTCCATTTGCTCTCAACTATCGATTGACTTGGCCTCCGAATCAGTGTACCAATCAAAGGCATTTCCTTTGAGCAACCAAACAAATTTTTTGACAAGTAGATCTCTGTCTGTCCTGGCATTGTTGCAAGTTTCCACAAAGTGAGTGACATGTTGTTTAGGATTACCTTTTCCGTTGAATTGCTGGAACTTGGGAGGTTGGTATCCACTAGGCATTCTAAGAATGTCTATCCTCTTTGTGTAAGGCTTGGAGCACATGAAAGCGCTTTGCGACGGCCCACCGTATTGTGCTCAGATGGTATTTGCAATCATGTCTTAGAGTTGTTGAATAGACAAAGAAGCAATGGATGTTGGTTGACTACTTGTGCCAATTGCTTGACTCGCAACAGATGTATGGCAAGTTTCCTCACTAACAACTTGCTTGGACTTAGATGTAGGGTTTACTTTCTCAACAAATGCGCCTTGTGGTGTAAAAGCTAGGTGGATAAGAATTGTCTTGACTTGCCTCGTCATCATTTCGTGCTTCTATCTTGTTCATCAAGGTGGCAATATGAAGATTTTTCTTTTCCACAGTTTTGGTGAGCTTGTCAATAGCACGAGCCATGGTCGCCAATTGTTCATCCACTAAAGTGGTGCCAGTGGTCATGACTTGCATAGCCACCGAGCGAGACAAATCTGAGTGATTTGATGAAATTGAACGTTGAGGACTACTAGGAGATGATTTTGAGTGTGAGTCTGTACTTGAGTTTGCATTCGAAGCTACGGGTGTTGGGTGTGGAGAGAAACCTTCTAGTAGAGAATCCTTTGAGATAGAAGTGGACTTCTTCCATTCCCTCACTTCCTTTAGCTTAGCCCCAGACGTGGATACCGTGATAGATTTATGGGACTTGCCTTGCGCTTGCTTTGTTGCATTGGCAGTCGGCATGACCCTGTGAGTGGCGAGAGCAATGGTAGCCTTGGTCTTACTACAGGTGATTGGATTAGTAGAAGTGTTGTTATTGCTGGTTGTGACAATGGCATTCTTGCTAGCGTTCTTATTGATCGGAGCAATTTGAACTTTCTTTGAAGCCATTATGCTTGATTAAGTAAGACTTCAGGAAGATGCTTTAGGAGAAAGAGATGAGAGGTAGAGAGGTCCCACTGGGCGTGTCAAAATTTGTAGACACAAATTTCGTATCTTGCAATTAAGACACGAAATAAATGCACAAATAATTAATTTTATTGATTATAATAAATGGGTACAATTCTTTGTGGTTTGCTTTATTATAAAAGAACAAATCCTCTTATTCGATCTCCGAAATGGGCGTAATTCAATGGCTGTAAAAGCTTGTTGCTGAATCGAACAAGTTAATGGATTTCAAGTCTTCTAAAGGAGAAACTTGGAGAAGAAAGGCTTGATCAAGGGCTTGAACAGCTTGATCTCGAATGAGTCTTGAAATGATCTCTTTGAAAAGAGAGCAAATTTGTATTTGTAATTTGAAAGGATTGACACAAGTTTGGAGTGCTTGATAATCCTTTCTTCTAAGTTTGAGGAACTGTAGAGAGAATTTGAAGCGGAGAATTTGAAAGAGTCTCGAGATTGCTTAGGAGCTTGCAAGACCATTAGCCAAAGAATGTCCCCATCCTCATGGTGAGAGTTTCTTTTTATAAGATTAAGAGAGAAGGATCAATTTTGAAAACTCCAAAATTGATTTTAATTTTCAAGAAAATAACAATTTACTTCTTATTTATGGACATGATTAGCATTCAAATTTAAATTATTCCACCAAATTTTGACAAAATATTTTTGTGGGCCCCACACTTTTGGGTTGACCCAATTGTCAAAATAGGTTCACTTTTGTTTTCATGCGACCCATAATTTAAAATGGGTTAAGATCCATAATTTTAGCAATACCCACGTCCATTTAAAAATTTTGACCAATCAATAAAATTTATTTGTTTTGATTAATCAAACATTGATCAAGACACATAAAAATTTAAGTGTCTACAGTTGTGATTTTGAGTTTCCCCCTCAATGTGATGAGTTATTGTGGAATTTGAAAATCTTCCAATTGATGCATATGAACTATTGCATTTTGACTTGGGAACGTGATAGCTGGAGAGCCTTATTTTGACTTAGGCATTGTTTGCTATGTTAAATAATTTGTGTTTGGTTAAAATTGATTTAGAATGGGTGGACAGTGGAGATGTCTTAGGAGAATAAGAGGGTTGTGTCTTGTAGTGACAGGAGCAGTGTTGTGATTGTTGTCGAGTACATGTAGATCAATGTGGGTAGTGAGCCTATCATGGACCTCATCGATCTCCGGTGTAGTGTGGTTGTATGTGATTTGAGTTCGGGGTGTATATTGTTCTGCGATGGGAATTGTGGGTTTTGGCCTCGAGAAGTCCACCTTTGACTTGAAAGGGTGTGGGAAAGGTTGTAGAACCCCACATAGGAGTGTTTAGTGTTGGAATATTGTCGTTTTGGTGCTAAGAGGAGAGTGGTTGAATGGATGAAGTGTTTGAGTCTAATGGGTCGGTGTAGGGTAAGGTGTTGTTATCATATCAAGAAGTGAGTTAGATGAATCGGTGTCCTTAGTACATCTTCGAGAATTCATTATCAGGTCATTGGGAGTGGAAAGTGTTGGTATTTGGGGTAGTTAAGAGTGGTTGGCGTGAAGGGACATGAGTTTCTTTTATAGAAAATTATTCCTAGTCTACTGAGGGTAGTTAGTTTTGTCTTATGGTGGTTTCTTTTAATTATGGATTCACTCTTGTTTTGGATTGACGATATACGAAAGTGAGTTGATATGGTTGGTTGTGTGTTTCTCGTACTGAAGGTAGAGTCCTTTTTGCAAGCCTTATTCGTGGAACAGGAGTATTTTGTATCTATGCGGTGAGGGTTGTGAACCCGAGATGTTGATCACTTGTTTGATTAGAATTGCGAGATATGGTAGTTGTACTAGAGCGGCTCATTTCATAGGTATATTTTGAGTGGGGTAGCAGTGAGGCGTTAAGTTAAGGGGAAGTTTCGGAAGTAATTATGAGCTGAATATGTGTTAAGGTGACCTTTTGTCCTAGGTTAACGGGATCCATTGTAAGTTCTAGATTTCGTACGGCTTACTTCCTTTGGCTTGAGCATGTGAATGGTTTGTTAGTATTTGTGCTGCTTAGGCCTCTTCTTGATTAATTAAGTTTGGGAAGTGTGATTTTAGACTCACGAGGTGAAGTTTCTGGGAGATGTTGTAATTGAGGGAAGACGGGGAATGAAGTTAGAAATGGTTAGAGTTTCAAGTGTGTTATTAACTGAAGAGGTCAATGTAGTGACCGCTATCTAGATGAGAATTTTGTAAGTGACATTACGAACTTTGTCTTTCTTGGTACTCTCGTAAAGTGGGGCGAGTTAATCTTTGGGTGTCTTAAATCATGTGTATATCTTTAGATCATTTGTTCAGAGTGTTATCCGGGTATACGTTTTGATCTGTGTTGTTATTCCGTAGATGGGGGCGATCGTGGTAGTTTGTTTTATTTAAGAAGTATAGTAACAGGTGGTTGACGAATATCATAGTTGTGGTAATGAAATGTAATTTTTGGGTGATTTTTAGCTGTTGGTTGAATTTCTTGTTGTCATGTTTGACACGTTCTGTTTCTATGTCGTAACAGGATTACCATTCTATTAGTAACGATTGTGTCATTGGTCAAGTGACAGTTGAGACCGTTATCACTTGAAGTATTTTGGAACAGAAATTGGGAACTAAAACTTTGTCTTGTTGGGAATTCGGTTGTTTCAAAATGGTGGTGGGTATTTAATAATAGTTGAGTGGAAATAGGAGCATGTTACCATGGGCCTTGTAGTTGGGCTTCCTAGAGCACAACGGGGCAATGATACTGCTTGGGTGATTGTTGATAGGTCGACTAAGTCTACGAACCTCATTCCGATGCACACCAGTGACTTAGTTGAGCATTTGGCAGCGTTGTACGTTAGAAAGATAGTTCGACTTTATGGGGTCCCTATGACCATTGTCTCAGATAGAGATCCTCATTTTACAGCCTAGTTATGGCAAAGCCTTCAAGAGGCATTGGGAACTAAGTTGACCTTTTGCACCGCTTATCATCATCAAACTGATGGACTGTTAGAGCGTACCATTCAGATTTTGGAAGACATACTTAGAGTTTATGTCCTTGATTTCAAGGGGTCTTGGGAGAGGCACCTACTGTTTAGTTACCAGGCTAGTATCGAGATGGCACCATTTGAGGCCTTGTATGGCCGATCTTGTAGATCACCGGTTTGTTGGGGCGAGGTGGGTGATGCACTGTTGTTGGGCATGGAGATTGTTAGAGAGACGATAGAGAAAGTTGCTTTCATTTGGAAAAGGTTAGCTACGGCTCAAAATCGATAGAAGTGTTATGCCAATAAAAGAAGACGACCCCTATCTTTTGAGGTTGGTGACCATATGTTCCTTAAAATCTTACCGAGACGAGGATTGATGAGATTTGGTAAGAGTGGTAAATTGTCTCTTAAGTTTATTGGACCTTTTAAGATTTTAGATCAGGTTGGAGAAGTGGCATACCGTTTGGCCTTATCGCTATAGCTTTTGGGGGTTCACAACGTGCTCCATGTATCTATGCTTAGGAAGTATGAACCCAACCTTTCACATGTACTTGATTAGACTGATTTGGAGGTAGATGAGGATGCCACATATGAAGAGCAACCGGTTCAAATTTTAGATGCCCAAGAACAAGTGTTGAGGGGCAAGACCATACCGTTGGTGAAGGTGTTGTGGAGGCACCATGGGGTTGAGGAAACAACCTGAGAACGTGTAACGCCCTCAAAAATAAACCCATAAATCATGCATTGGCGACATCCATAAACATAAGAGAAATAAACATATTTCTATTCATCAGAGTATTTAGTCCAAAAGTATTACATGTTGACAATAAAAGTAAATGCCCTACGAGCTTACAACTTTCCAAGTCAACACTTGGTTACAAAAAGAGAGTACTAACTCTACACAAGATAAGCCATTGGCTTGATATACATGTAATATAACAAAAACAAAAAAAAAAAAGGGTCCAACAGCCTCAAGCCTTCCAAGCTACGTTCTTGGAGGTGGCATAATACCTGTTCCTGAAAATGATGTCCCATATAGGGTGAGCCAACGCCCAGTAGAGATATGCTAAACATAATATGAGCAATAACTAAAACATTAGCATTTGATAAATGTTTAACTCACATAAGTCAATTTATAACCCATTTTAATTACATGACAAATGTGTCCATGTTTTATTCCATTTTCTATTTCTTATCCAATTTCTTAATTCATAACAAAGGCTCAGAACCTGGCCAAACAATTTAAATGAGACCATGGCTCATATAAAAAATACTACCATTCTCCACAACAGATACACATATTTACTGTATCAATAGCACATAAAACACTTCCATACTTCACAATAGATACACATATTCGCTGTATCAATACTTCAATAGATACACATATTTGCTGTATCAATGGAGTGCATCCTCTATCTCCTCCTAAATAACATCCGATTTAGGAGTCCATCCTCTATCTCCTCCTAAACCGTGGTGTACATCCCCTATCTCCTCTCACACAATACAATGTATATAAACACATATCATATACATAATCAATCAATACATAAATTTGATGTATTATTCCAACCGTCATATTCGATGACATATTCAGTTGATTAGTTTTAGTTCGCCTAATCATCATGCATTGTCTACAACAATCAAGACTATCCTCCACCGATAGCCCAAAGCAAATATTTTTAAACAGATAATAAATGCATCAACAGATAAAATTATCCACAATTTTAAAGGTGAGTGATTAATCAATCAAACTCCACCATTCATTCTCATAATTACTCAATTTCATTCTTTCTAACTCAGTTTCATACTTCCATAAATTTCCAAATTAATTATATAAAATAATTAATCGCAATAAAATTAGGGCTTTCTCCCACTTTTTTCTCAATATTGATCCCAAGGCTCAAAATATCATCAATAACATCAATACCCTCATTTTATGACCCAAAATACACAAATGTGGGTCAAAATAACAAAACCCCTCTTTATACATTTAGAAACCCTAACACCCAAAATCACCCAACTTCAACATTAAATCAAAATAACTAAAAATTTATGTCAAAGATCATATAAATGAGTAGTTATCCCTACCTCAAATTCGGAGTTCAAAGGAAGAAGATGAAGAAAACTCAAAGTGCTCCAAATACCAAAATTTTCGGATCAAAATGAAGAGCAAGACCAACTCCACACTTTTTGCAAAGGGACCAAGGTAGAAGATCACTCCTATTAGATCAAACCCTAGAGAGAAGTTAGAGTTTTAGAGTGAGGTGCTCTCCAATGGTGGTTTTTGAAAAGTAAGAGAGAGAAAGGATGTTGAAAAGTGATCCAAAAAGTGAAATCCCGAAGTGATATAAAAGTCGCCCCGCTTGAGCGTGGAAACCCTTACTTGAGCGTCAGACACAGACTCAAGCTCAAGTGTCAAAACGCCTGCTCGAGCGTCGGATGCACACTCACAGAAGTTTTGCAGGCGATGGTCCCCGCTCGAGCGTCAAACTCCCCGCTCGAGCGGAGGAACAAAATCAAAGGGTCACGCTCGAGCGTCAAGACTCCCGCTCGAGTGTACGAAGACCTGCAGAGAAAAAATATTGGGAGATGAAAATTCACGCTCGAGCGTCAAAACGCCCACTCGAGCGGAGAAGCAACAATAAAGGGCCCGCTCGAGCGTCAAAAGCCCTGCTTGAGCGTGAACGCCAAATTCTGGGCATCAACTTTTGGTTTCAAAGCACAACCAACCTGTTTCAAACTTGCCTAACACAACCCAAGACTCAAATACAAAGAGTAAATGATGGAAATGAGAATGAGACAGCAACACATCCACGGAACCGATTCCGGAATACAATAAATAAAGAGAGGAAAAACCAGGATCTCTATAACCTCCCCCCCTTAAGGAATTTCGTCCCAGAAATTAAGTACAAGTTTTCAAAAACATATTTTTCTCAATTCTTAACAGTATTACAACTCAACATTCATCAACTTGATCCAATACCGGTCATCCCTTCTCAAGGAGCAATTTACAATATACAATCTCCAACATGCATTATCAACATGCATCTCAAAACATATTCGATGCCAATATTATATTTGCATTTCTAAAACAGAATTAACATATGTAATGTTAGAATAAACTTCCATTTCAAGGCAAGTTCCATAATACTTCCATAAACCAAAACATTTACAATGTTTTACAACTTAAGACATATTTAATGCTCTTAAAGTTTATCAATATTACAAAATTCCCAATACATGATCATGCATCAACAAACAAGTCCAGATATTTCTCGTGGACCTCCAACTCACGTTTCCAAGAGGCCTCCTTCACTCCGTGATGTTTTCACAAAACTTTTACCAAGGGAATGGTCTTGCCTCGCAAGACTTGATCCCGTCTATCCAAGACTCGAACAAGCCTTTTTCACATACGAGGCATCCTCGTCAACCTCCAAGTCGGTCTAATCCAATACATGCGACGGATTTGGCTCGCACTTCCGAAGCATACTAACATGAAATACGTCATGTACCCCGGACAACTACAGCGGTAAAGCTAAACGGTACGCAACCTCCCCAATCCTCTGAAGGATCTCAAAGGGGCTAATAAACCGAGGGGATAACTTTCCACTCTTCCCAAACCTCATCAAACCTTGCCTAGGTGATATTTTCAGAAAGACGTGATCACTCGTCTCAAATGCCAAAGGCCTCTTCCTACGGTCGGCATAACTCTTTTGGCGACTCTGGGCTGTAACAAGCCTCCTACGAATAAGCTCAACTTTCTCCGTCGTTTCCCTCAACAACTCCGGGCCCAACAAAGGTGCATCACCCACTTCGGGCCAACAAACCGGAGACTTACAAGGTCGGCCATACAAGGCCTCGAACGGTGTCATACTGATACTCGACTGAAAACTGTTGTTATAGGCAAACTCCACCAAGGGCAAGTGTCTCTCCCACGACCCACTAAAGTCAAGGACACTACCTCAAAGCATATCCTCAAGGATCTGAATAGTACGCTCGGACTTCCCGTCTGTCTGAGGATGATAAGCCGTGTTAAAGGTCAATCTAGTGCCCAAGGCACTCTGCAAACTCTACCATAACCTAGCAGTAAAACGAGGATCTCTATCTGAGACGATCGACACTGGGACCCTGTGCAACCTCACTATGTCCCAAATATACAAGTCAGCAAGATGATCTACCAAATCTCTCATGCGCATAGGGATAAAGTGCGCTGACTTAGTCAACCGGTCTATAATCACCCAAATAGCATCACTACCCCGCTGAGTCCTCGGAAGACTTACAACGAAGTCCATAGTGACATGCTCCCACTTCCACTCGGCAATAGGCAAGGGTTGAAACAAACCCGCTGGTCTCTGATGTTCAGCCTTCACTTACTGACAAGTAAGGCACTTAGACACAAACATAGCCACATCCTTCTTCATACCCTGCCATCAAAACTGGTGACCCAAATCACGATACATCTTGATGCCTCCCAGATGCACCGTAAGGTGTGAATGGTGAAACTCTCGGAGTACCTCCTCTCGGCAAGACTCCGACACAAACAAATGGTCTCGGTATCTCACACTCAAGTCGGGATACACCATCAAACCTTTCTCAACCTTCCCACTGGAGATCTTCTCTCGGAGGGATTCTACCTCAAGGTCACCTCTCTGTGCCTCTAACACTCGAGTCACAAGTGTAGGCTGTGCAACAACAGAAAACAAGGCCTCAGCCTTAACGGATTTGCCCAGAAGCAAATCAAACTCGCCAAGTGCACCTAACATCTCCCACTCCCGGATGGCTATACAAGCAACATCACTAATGGATTTCCTACTAAGGGCATCGGCCACAACATTGGCCTTACCCGGGTGATAGTGCAACTCGAAATCGTAGTCCTTAATGAACTCCATCCATCTTCTCTGTCTCAAATTCAAGTCCCTCTGTGTAAATAGATACTTCAGACTCTTATGATTTGAGAATACCTCGAATCTCTCACCATAAAGGCAGTGCCTCCAAATCTTCAAGGCAAAGATCACTGCTGCTAGCTCTAGGTCATGTGTAGGGTAATTCCTTTCGTGTATTTTCAACTGACGTGAGCCATAGGCAACCACTTTCCCCTCTTGTATCAACACACAACCCAAACCCTCTCGTGAGGCATCACAATAAACCAAATAACTCAAACCTCTCTTCCGGATAATCAAAACTGGAGCAATGGTCAATCTAACTTTCAACTCTTGGAACGACTTTTCACAAGTTTCACTCCATACAAATTTGACCCCTTTCCGCGTCAATCTAGTCAACGGTGAAGCTAGCCTGGAGAAATCTTTCACAAACCGACGGTAATACCTAGCTAATCCCAAAAAACTGCGGATCTCAAAAACGCTCTTAGGTTGTGCCCAATCCTACACTGCCTCTATCTTGGATGTATCAACAGACACCCCTTCCCCGAAAATCACATGGCCTAAGAACTTATCCTCTCTTAGCCAGAACTCACACTTCCCAAACTTGGTATACAGCCTATGGGCTCTAAGCAACTCAAGCACTACTCTCAAGTGTTCCTCGTGCTTCTCCTCCGAAGGCAAATAAATCAGAATGTCGTCCACGAAAACGACTACAAAACGATCTAAGAATTTCCAGAATATCCGGTTCATCAAGTCCATAAATACTGCCGGTGCATTGGTGAGCCCAAATGGCATCACCAGAAACTCATAATGGCCATACCGTGTACGGAATGCCGCCTTCGGAATATCTTCCTCCCTGACCCTCAACTGGTGGTAACCCGATCTCAAGTCAATTTTAGAGAAACAACGGGACCCCTTCAACTGGTCAAACAAATCATCTATACGAGGCATAGGGTACTTATTCTTAACCGTAGCCCTATTCAATTTCCGATAATCGATGCAAAGTCTCAAGGCACCATCTTTCTTTTTAGCAAAGAGGGCCGGTGCTCCCCACGGGGAAACACTTGGGCGAATGAAGCCCTTATCCAGCAACTCTTGGAGTTGAATCTTCAACTCACTCAACTCGGCTGGGGCAAATCGATAAGGTGCCATAGAAATCAGCGCTGTGCTGGGAACTAAGTCAATAGAGAACTCGATCTCTCGATATGGTGACAAACTGACAAGGTCCTCGGGAAAGATGTCCGAGTACTCACAAACTACTCTCGGCAACACAGTCTGGGTCTCATCACACTCACTACTCATAAAGCTAGCGAGGAGACTACTAAGCTCACTCCGCCCTCGCGGATCATACACTGGTGGCAATACACTACCAACCCAATCCCCCAAGAAATGGAAACAATCCCCGCTCAAGGTACATACCGTGACCCTTTGGCAGTAACAATCAATAATAGCCCGGTATGACAATAGCCAGTCTATACCCAAAATAACATCAAAACCCGACATAGCCATTACTACAAAAGAAAATGGAAGCTGGTGGTCGGCAACCTCTATATCACAGCCTCGACACCCTTGTTTCAAAATCAACTCATCCCCAACAGGTGACACAACACAAATAGGAGATGCTAACTACGCCAACTCCAAACCCAAAACAGATGCAAATGCAGCAGATATAAAGGAATAGGATGCACCCATATCAATCAACACATTAGCAACCAAGTTGCAAAACAACAAGGTACCTCTCACAACAGATGGAGCTGGTACTAAATCCTGTAATAAAGATACACACGCCTCAGAGGCCCTCGATCCACTGCCACCTCGAGCAAAAGATCACTGCAGATCGGGACGATGAAGCTCGATTGGCCTCGAGGCTCGAATCGAGCTGGCCGAAAACTCGCCGACCCAAATGCACCAGATGTGCCACTCAACTGCGGGCAATACCTTTTTAGGTGCCCCACCTGACCACACTGGTAACAAGAGAGTGGCTGGCCTCTGCCCTGACTCTGGCTCTGAGGTCGAGCCGAAGATGAAGCTGCTCTCTGACCTCCTCCCCTCTGCGGGCAAGCTGGAGACTTGTGGCCCAACTGACCACACTTGTAACAAGTCACGTGTAACGTCCTCAAAAATAATACATAAAACCCATCACTTTAGACATGCATTGATATAAAAGAAATCAACCAATTCTATTCATCAGAGTAGTTCTTATAACTGTATTACATGTTAACAATCTACATCAACAGCTCAGGACCTGGCCAACCACTTATATGAGACAGTAACTCATATCAAATGTTTCCCTTTTTACAATAGATAAACATACTAGTCGTATCAACACCTCAACAGATAAGCGTACAAGCTGTATCCACATTTCAACAGATAAGCATATTAGCTATATCGACACTTCTAAAGATAAGCATATTAGCTATATCGACACTTCCAAAGATAAGCATATGAGCTGTATCAACACTTCCATAGATAAGCATATTAGCTATATCAACACATTAACTGACAAGCATATGAGTTGTATCAGTGGAGTCCATCCCCGATCTCCTCCCAAACAACATCCGATTTAGAGGTCCATCCCCTATCTTCCCCTAAACCGTGGAGTACATCCCCTATCTCCTCCCACACACACAATGTATATACATATAAGTCATATACCCAATCAAACAATACATATTGTTAATGTATTCTACCAACTATCATACTCTATGACATAACCAATTGATTAGTTTTTGTTTGCCTAATCATCATGCATTGTCTACAACAATCAAAGCTACCCTCCACCGGTAGCCCAAGCAATTATTTCTAAACAGATAATAAAAGCTCCAACAGATAAAATATCAATGTTTTCAAAAGTGAGCGATTAATAAATCCGACTCCACTATTCTACCATATAATGAGCTAATTTTATTATTTCCAACTCAATTCCATGTTTTCTTAACAAAGTCATTTATTACACAAATGACCCCAACATACCCAAGCATGGCATATTTTCCCTTATTCTCAACATTGACTCCAAGAGCCCAATATTACCAACAACATCAACAAACCCATTCTTTTTGAAACCCAAATATATGGTTATGGTTCAAAATTATCAAAACCCTCTTTTCAAAAATATACATTTGAAACCCTAGTTTCCGAAACTCAAAGCCATTTATACAAAAACTCAATATCTAGGTTAAAACTCATAAGAGTGAGTAGGAATCCCTACCTCAAAAGTTGACACCCAACGAAGAAGATGATAAAAACAAAAATGCTCCAAATCACAAGTTTCCCGGATCAAAAGATAGCCCTCGACGATCAACAACCTTTTTGTAAAGGCCAAAGGTGAGCAAACAACTCCTACTAGATCAATCCCTGGAGAGAAGGCAAGGTTCTAGAGAGAGGGGCTCAACAATGGAGTTTTTGGAAAAGTAAGAGAGAGAAGAGATGTGAAAAGTGATTTTAAAATGTCAAAATACGGAGCCTTAAACCCACGCCGAGCTGCCACTCACGAATCCGCTCAGCGTCCAATCCGTCGCTCGAGCGGCGAATACGCACTCCCAGTACTTTTGCAGAACCCGATCCCCGCTCAAGCATTAAACTCCCCGCTCGAGCGTAACACACAAACTCCCGCTCGAGCGTCCAAACCGCGGCTCGAGCGTACAACACTACAGAGGAGATACTGGATGTTTGACTTTCCCGCTCGAGCGCCAAAGCCCCAGCTCGAGCGGACAAACTACAACAAAGGCCCCGCTCGAGCGCCAAAAGCTCTGCTCGAGCGGACAAGCCAAAATCTGGGCATCTAGTTTTGGTTCCTACGTTTAACCAACCTGTTTCAAACCTACCCAACACAACCCAAGACTCAAATACAAAGAGTAAAGGATGTAAACAAGATATATACAGCAACCACCTTCACGGAACCTAAGTCCGGATACAACAAATATGAAAAGGGTAACCGGGATTGTTATAACCTCTCCCCCTTAAAGAATTTCGTCCCCGAAATTAAACACAAGTTTTTCAAAAACAAGTTTTCTCCATTTCCAACAATATTACAACATAGTACTAAGCATTCCGATCCATTACTGGTCAATCTCATCCCTTTTTAAGAGGTATTTCGCATTATACATAACAACCTGCATTATCAACATGTAATTCCTTGAAATTTACCAATTTCAACTCATTTTTCACAATTCCATAACACATGCAACATTAATATCATGCTTGCATTCTCACAATTTTCTTAACATACACAATGTTAAAACAACTTCCATTTCTCAAAACATTCACAATGTTTTACAACTTGAGATATACATAAAGTTCTTAAAGCTCAACGATATTACAAAATTTCCTTACATGATTACACATCAACAAACATGTCCGAATATTTCTCACGGACTTCCAACTCACGTTCCCAAGTGGCTTCCTCCACTCCGTGATGCTTCCACAAAACTTTTACCAAGGGAATGGTCTTACCTCGCAAGACTTGATCCCGCATATCCAAGACCCAAACCGATCTCTCCTCATACGAGGCATCCTCATCTACCTCCAAATCGGTCCAATCCAACACATGGGACGGATCCGGCTCGTACTTCCAAAGTATACTAACATGAAATACGTCATGAACCCCGGACAACTACGGTGGCAAAGCCAAACGATAAGCAACTTCCCCAATCCTCTCAAGGATCTCAAAGGGACCGATAAACTGAGGGGATAGCTTCCCACTCTTCCCAAACCTCATCAAACCTCACCTAGGTGATATCTTCAGAAAGACGTGATCACCTACCTCAAACGCCAAAGGTCTCCTCCTACGGTCGGCATAACTCTTTTGGCGACTCTGGGCTGTAACAAGCCTCTTACGGATAAGCTCAACCTTCTCCGTCGTCTCCCTAACCAACTCCGGACCCAACAAAGGTGCATCACCTACCTCGGCCCAACACACTGGAGACCTACACGGTCGGCCATACAAGGCCTCAAATGGTGCCATACCGATGCTAGACTGAAAGCTGTTGTTGTAAGCAAACTCCACCAAGGGCAAGTGCCTCTCCCACGTCCCACTAAAGTCAAGGACACAACCTCGAAGTATATCCTCAAGGATCTTAATAGTACGCTCGGACTGCCCGTCAGTTTGCGGATGGTAAGCCATACTAAAGGTCAACTTACTGCCCAAGACACCCTGCAAACTCTGCCACAACCTAGCAGTAAAACGAGGGTTTCTATCTGAGACGATCGTCACTGGGACCCCGTGCAACCTCACTATGTCCCGAATATACAAATCGGCAAGGTGATCTACCGAATCTCTCACGCGCATAGGGATAAAGTGCACCGACTTAGTTAACCGGTCTACAACCACCCAAATGGCATCACTATCCCGCTGAGTCCTCGGAAGACCTACAATGAAGTCCATAGTGACCTGCTCCCACTTCCACTCGGCAATAGGCAAGGGTTGCAACAAACCCGCTGGCCTCTGGTGCTCGGCCTTCACTTGCTAACAAGTAAGGCACTTCAATATGAAAACAGCCACATCTCTCTTCATACCCTGCCACCAAAACTGGCGACCCAAATCCCGATACATCTTAGTGCCCCCCGGATGCACCGCAAGGCGCGAATGGTGAAACTCTCGGAGTACTTCCTCTCGGCAAGACTCCGGCACAAATAAACGGTCTTGGTCCCTCACACTCTGGTCGGGATACACCGTCAAACCCTTCTCAACCTTCCCATTGGAGATCTTCTCTCGAAGGGATTCTACCTCAAGGTCACCTCTCTGTGTCTCTAACACTCGCGTCACAAGTGTAGGCTGCGCAACAATTGAAAACAAAGCCGCAGCCTCAATAGATTCGCCTAGAAACAAATCAAACTCGCCAAGTGCCCCCAACATCTTCCACTCCCGGATGGCTATACAAGCTATATCACTAATGGATTTCCTACTAAGGGCATCGGCCACAACATTGGCCTTGACCGGGTAATAGTGCAATTCAAAATCATAGTCCTTAATGAACTCCATCCACCTTCTCTGCCTCAAATTTAGGTCTCTCTGTGTAAACAGATACTTCAAACTCTTGTGGTCCGAGAACACCTTGAACCTCTCACCATAAAGGTAGTGCCTCCAAATTTTCAAGGCAAAGATCACTGCTGCTAGTTCTAGGTCATGTGTAGGGTAATTCTTCTCGTGTATTTTCAACTGACGTGAGCCATAGACAACAACTTTCCCCTCTTGCATTAACACACAACCCAAACCCTCTCGTGAGGCATCACAATAAACCGCATAACCCAACCCTCTCTCCGGAATAATCAAGACCGGAGCGGTGGTCAATCTAACTTTCAACTCTTGGAACGACTTTTCACAAGTCTTACTCCATACAAATTTGACCCCTTTCCGCGTCAACATAGTCAACGGTAAAGCTAGCCTAGAGAAATCCTTCATAAACCGGCGGTAATACCCAGCTAATCCCAAAAAATTGCGGATCTAAAACGCACTCTTAGGCTGTGTCCAATCCTGCACTGCCTCTATCTTGGATGTATCAACCGACACCCCTTTCCCAGAAACCACATGGCCTAAGAACTTGACTTCTCCTAGCCAGAACTCACACTTTCCAAATTTGGCATAAAGCTTATGGACTTTAAGCAACTCGAGCACCACTCTCAAGTGTTCCTCGTGCTCCTCCTTAGAAGACGAATAGATGAGAATGTCGTCCACAAAAACGACTACAAAACGATCTAAGAATTCCCAGAAGATTCGGTTCATCAGATCCATAAAGACTGCCGGTGCATTGGTGAGCCCAAATGGCATCACCAGAAACTCATAGCGGCCATACCGCGTACGGAATGCCGTCTTCGGAATATCCTCCTCCGTGACCCTCAACTGGTGGTAACCCGATCTTAAGTTTATCTTAGAGAAACAACGGGAACCCTTCAACTGGTCAAATAGATCATCTGTACGGGGCATAAGGTACTTATTCTAGACCGTAGCCCGATTCAACTTCCGGTAGTCAATACACAATCTCAAGGCACCATCTTTCTTCTTAGCAAAGAGGGTCAGTGCTCCCCACGGCGACACACTAGGGCGAACAAAGCCCTTATCTAGCAACTCCTGGTGCTGAATCTTCAACTCACTCAACTCGGCTGGGGCAAAACGATAAGGTGCCATAGAAATCAGCGTCGTGTCGGGCACTAAATCAATGGAGAACTCTATCTCACGGTGAGGTGGCAAATCAACGAGGTCCTCAGGAAAAACATCCGAATACTCACAAACCACCCTCGGCAACACAACTTGGGTCCCATCACACTCACCACTCATAAAGCTAGCAAGTAGACCACTAAGCTCACTCCGCCCTCGCGGATCATACCCCGGTGGTAAAACACTACCAACCCGGTCCCCCAAGAAATGGAAACACTCTCCGCTCACGGTACAACAAGTGACCCTTTAGCGGTAGCAATCAATAACTGCCCGGTATGACGATAGCTAGTCCATACCCAAAATAACATCAAAACCCTTCATGGGCATAACAACAAAGGGAAAAGGAAGCCTATGGTCGGCGACCTCTATATCACAACCTCTACATCCGTGTTTCAAAATCAGTTCACCCCCGATAGGCGATACAACACATATAGGAGATGCTAATAGTGCCAACTCCAACTCCAATACAGATACAAATGCAGCAAACACAAAAGAATGAGATGCACTCGTATCAATCAATACACTAGCAACTGAGTTGCAAAACAGAAAGGTACCTCTCACTACTGATGGAGCCGGTACTAAGTCCTGCGCGGTAAAAGCATACACGCGCCCTGTAGGCCCTTGATCCACTTGCTCGCCTCTAGGAGCAAAGGATCGCCGCACAAACCGGATGGCAAGCTTCGATTGGCCTCGAGGCTACCAGATCGAATGGCCGATAACTCAGATCTGCTTAGAACAGACGCCTCAAGTGGCACTCAACTGTGGGCAAAACCTCTTCAGGTGCCCAGGCTGTCCACACTGATAGCAAGACAAAGGCCGGGTCCCCGCCCTAACTCCGCCCCGAGGTGCAGCTAAAAAGCACCGTGACCCTCCCTTCTGTGGGCAAACCGTAGACTTGTGACCCAGCTGGCCACATGTATAACAAGTCAAGCCTCCCTAACTACCTCTCCCAGAGCCTGCACTCGGTACTGGAAAGGTCGATCTAGTCAAACCGCCCTGAGACTGCTGAGGGTTAAAACCCCTCTGTCTCTTGCCATCATTCTGGCCATCTTGGCTCCTCTTGGAGCCTCTATGCTTCTCATCATCCTCCTCCTGCATCATAAGCTCCATATGAGCTACAACGTCAACCAAACGTCTGTACTCCCGGATAAACGACCCTCCAACCCTCAACTTGAGCCCACGCCTCAACTTCCGCTCAAACTCAAAGCAATGGCGTTCCTTGGACGCCACCAGTTCAGGTGCAAACCTGGACAGACTGGTAAAAGTAGCCTCAAACTCGGCTACTGACAAACCCTGCTGTTTAAGCTGGCAAAATTGTTCCCTCAGCTTCTCCCTAGCAGCTGAAGACAAGAATTTCTCTTGGAAGGCATTCACAAAAGCCTCCCATGCACCACCAACACGGCCCTTCTCATACTTCCACCATTGACCCGCATCTCCCTTCAATTGGAAGGATGCCAAGGTCACCTTTAAACCCCCGTCCTCGATGCCAAGCATCTCGAACGTCTTCTTCAACTGTTCTAGCCACTCGTCAGCCTTAAGTGGCTCTTTCGGATCTCCAACAAATTCGTCCGGGTTAGACCGGAAAAATTCCCTCTTCAAGAAAGAAGGTCCTGCCTCTGCAACTTGATGCTCAGCTCTGAGAATACCCAAAGCTCCTGCTATCTCTCGGGCCAAGGCACCCATAGCCTGCTGACCCACTGGCTCGGCTACATTGGCCTGACCAACTCCCTCCTGCATTGCTGGAACGTCATTCGGTAAAGGCACTTCCTGCCTCCTAGGCCTACCACGCCTACCACCTCGTCCTGACATCCTATTAAAGATAACAAAGACGTTAGCACATTCATAAATGTGCTGAAACTAAACACCTGCGTCCTAATGCATGGACAACTGTAATTCATTCCACGTAAGCACATAAACACATAAGCACTTACGAATTTCATTCTCGGATAATGACAGTCCCAAGGCATTACTGGAGTTCCAGTTAGAAACATCATTGATCAAGTGCTTTTCCAACAAGACTCGCAGAAACCCAAGGATCCAATCAATATCCTAAAAATCATCAATTAAACACATGACACTACATCTAAGTCTTTAACCAAGCGAGACAAACCCATTGTGATCTTAATCACTTCCCATGTACCCAAAGTATTCGAACCCGGTACGCTCTGATACCAAGTTGTAACGCCCTCAAAAATAATACATAAAACCTATCGCTTAAGACATGCATTGATATAAAAGAAATCAACCAATTCTATTCATCAGAGTAGTTCTTATAACTGTATTACATGTTAACAATCTACATCAACGGCTCAGGACCTGGCCAACCACTTATATGAGACAGTAACTCATATCAAACGTTTCCCCTTTTACAATAGATAAACATACTAGTTGTATCAACACCTCAATAGATAAGTGTACAAGCTGTATCCACATTTCAACAGATAAGCATATTAGCTATATCGACACTTCCAAAGATAAGCATATGAGCTGTATCAACACTTCCATAGATAAGCATATTAGCTATATCAACACATTAACTGACAAGCATATGAGCTATATCAGTGGAGTCCATCTCCTATCTCCATTCAAACAATATCCGATTTAGAGGTCCATCCCCTATCTTTCCCTAAACCGTGGAGTACATCCCCTATCTCCTCCCACACACACAATGTATATACATAAAAGTCATATACCCAATCAAACAATACACATCGTTAATGTATTCTACCAACCATCATACTCTATGACATAACCAATTGATTAGTTTTTATTTGCCTAATCATCATGCATTGTCTACAACAATCAAAACTACACTCCACCGGTAGCCCAAGCAATTATTTCTAAACAGATAATAAAAGCTCCAACAGATAAAATATCAATGTTTTCAAAAGTGAGCGATTAATAAATCCGACTCCACTATTCTACCATGTAATGAGCTAATTTCATTATTTCCAACTCAATTCCATGTTTTCTCAACAAAGTCATTTATTACACAAATGACCCCAACATACCCAAGCATGGCATATTTTCCCTTATTCTCAACATTGACTCCAAGAGCCCAATATTACCAACAACATCAACAAACCCATTCTTTTTGAAACCCAAATATATGTTTATGGTTCAAAATTATCAAAACCCTCTTTTCAAAAATATACATTTGAAACCTTAGTTTTCAAAACTCAAAGCCATTTATACAAAAACTCAATATCTAGGTTAAAACTCATAAGAGTGAGTAGGAATCCCTACCTCAAAAGTTGACACCCAACGAAGAAGATGATAAAAACGAAAATGCTCCAAATCACAAGTTTCCCGGATCAAAAGATAGCCTTCGACGATCAACAACCTTTTTGTAAAGGCCAAATGTGAGCAAACAACTCCTACTAGATCAATCCCTAGAGAGAAGGCAAGGTTCTAGAGAGAGGGGCTCAACAATGGAGTTTTTGGAAAAGTAAGAGAGAGAAGAGATGTGAAAAGTGATTTTAAAATGTCAAAATACGGAGCCTTAAACCAGTCGTCCCGCTCAAGTGTGGAAACCCCCGCTCGAGCGTCACTCACAGACCCCCGCTCGAGCTTTCAATCCGTCGCTCGAGCGGTGAATACGCACTCCCAGTACTTTTGCAGAACCCGGTCCCCGTTCGAGCATTAAACTCCCCGCTCGAGCGTAACACACAAACTCCCGCTCGAGCGTCCAAACCGCCGCTCGAGCATACAACACTACAGAGGAGATACTCGATGTTTGATTTTCCCGCTCGAGCGCCAAAGCCCCAGCTCGAGTGGACAAACTACAACAAAGGCCCCGCTCGAGCGCCAAAAGCTCTGCTCGAGCGGACAGGCCAAAATCTGGGCATCTAGTTTTGGTTCCTACGTTTAACCAACCTGTTTCAAACTTGCCCAACACAATCCAAGACTCAAATACAAAGAGTAAAGGATGTAAACAAGATATATACAGCAACCACCTTCACGAAACCTAAGTCCGGATACAACAAATATGAAAAGGGAAACTGGGATCGCTATATCACGTCTCCCTGACTGCCTCTCCCAGAGCCTGCACTCGGCACTGGAAAGGTCGATCTAGCAAATGCACCCTGAGACTGCTGAGGGTTAGAACCCCTCTACCTTCTACCGTCCCCCTGACCATCCTGACCTCTCTTGGAGCCTCTCTGCCTCTCCTCCTCCTCCTGCATCATAATCTCCATATGGGCCGCAGCATCCACAAGGCGCCCATAATCCCGAGTCATAGACCCCCCACCTCTCATCTTGAGCCCATGCCTCAACTTTTTCTCAAACTCCAGGCAACGGCGTTCTTCAGACGCCACAAGCTCAAGTGCAAACCTGGACAAACTAGTAAATGCGGCCTCAAACTCGGCCACTGATAAACTCAGCTGCTTGAGCTGAGAAAAATGGTCCCTTAGCTTCTTCCTAACAGCTGGAGATAAGAACTTCTCCTGGAAAGCATCCACAAAGGCCTCCCATATCCCTCCAACACGACCTCTCATGAACTTCCACCACTGACCCGCATCTCCCTTTAGCTGGAAAGACGCCAAGGTCACCTTGAAAGCCCCGTCTTCAATGCCAAGCATCTTAAACGTCTTCGTCATCTGTTCGAGCCATTCATCAGCTTTCAGTGGCTCCTTCGGATCCCCAACAAACTCATCCGGATTAGACCGGAAGAACTCCCTCTTCAGGAATGAAGGTCCTGCCTCAGCAACATGGGCCTGGACCTGATTCTCAGCTCTAAGAATGCCCAAGGATTCACTCAAAGCTCCTGCCATCTCGCGGGCTAAGGCGCTCATGGCTCATCGACTCATCGGCTCGGCCACATTGGCTCGACCAACGCCTCCGCCGCTCCTAATCTCATCCGGTATAGGCATCTCCTATCTCCTAGGCCTACCTCGCCTACCACCAC
Organism: Camellia lanceoleosa; assembly: GCA_025200525.1. Classification (NCBI taxonomy): domain Eukaryota; kingdom Viridiplantae; phylum Streptophyta; class Magnoliopsida; order Ericales; family Theaceae; genus Camellia; species Camellia lanceoleosa. Next base: position 79,010,912 of record CM045766.1, read on the forward strand.
GTCCTCATCCTGACATCCTAATCAAGGTAACGAAGAACATTAGCACATTCACAAACGTGCCGAAGCTATAACACTCGCATCCTAATGCATGGACAACGGTAATTCATTCTATGTAAGCACGTAAACACATAAGCACTTACGAATTTCATCTCCGGATAATGATAGTCCCATGGCGTTACTAGAGTTCCGATTAGAAACAGCATTGATCAAGTGCTTTTCCAACAAGACTCACAGAAACCCAAGGATCCAATCAACATCCTAGAAACTAAATCTCATACTCATATAATCACATAAACATGTTATCACATAAGCATATAACATTACATCTAAGTCTCTAACAAACGAGACGAACCCATTATGGTACTTAACCACTTCCTGCGTACCCAAAGTATTCGAACTCGGTACGCTCTGATACCAAGTTGTAACGCCCTAAAAAATAAACCTATAAATCATGCATTCGCGACGTCCATAAACATAAGAGAAATAAACATATTTCTATTCATCAGAGTATTTAGTCCAAAAGTATTACATGTTGACAACAAAAGTGAATGCCCTACGGGCTTACAACTTTCCAAGTCAACACTTGGTTACAAAAAGAGAGTACTAATTCTACACAAGATAAGCCCTTGGCTTGATATACATGTAATACAACAAAAAAAAAGGGTCCAACAGCCTCAAGCATTCCAAGCTACGTCCTTGGAGGTAGCATAATACCTGTTCCTGAAAATGATGTTCCATACAGGGTGAGCCAACGCCTAGTAGAGATATGCTAAACATAATATGAGCAATAACTAAAACATTAGCATTTGATAAATGTTTAACTCACATAAGTCAATTTATAACCCATTTCAATTACATGACAAATGTGTCCATGTTTCATTTCATTTTCTATTTCTTATCCAATTTCTCAATTCATAACAAAGGCTTAGAACCTGGCCAAACAATTTAAATGAGACCATGGCTCATATAAAAAATACTACCATTCTCCACAACAGATACACATATTTACTGTATCAATAGCACATAAAACACTTCCATACTTCACAATAGATACACATATTTGCTGTATTAATACTTCAATAGATACACATATTTGCTGTATCAATGGAGTCCATCCCCTATCTCCTCCCAAATAACATCCGGTTTAGGAGTTCATCCCCTATCTCCTCCTAAACCGTGGAGTACGTCCCCTATCTCCTCCCACACAATACAATGTCTATAAACACATATCATATACATAATCAATCAATACATAAATTTGATGTATTATTCCAACCGTCATATTCGATGACATATTCAGTTGATTAGTTTTAGTTCGCCTAATCATCATGCATTGTCTACAACAATCAAGACTATCCTCCACCGATAGCCCAAAGCAAATATTTTTAAACAGATAATAAATGCATCAACAGATAAAATTATCCACAATTTTAAAGGTGAGTGATTAATCAATCAAACTCCACCATTCATTCTCATAATTACTCAATTTCATTCTTTCTAACTCAGTTTCATACTTCCATAAATTTCCAAATTAATTATATAAAATAATTAATCGCAATAAAATTAGGGCTTTCTCCCACTTTTTTCTCAATATTGATCCCAAGGCTCAAAATATCATCAATAACATCAATACCCTCATTTTATGACCCAAAATACACAAATGTGGGTCAAAATAACAAAACCCCTCTTTATACATTTAGAAACCCTAACACCCAAAATCACCCAACTTCAACATTAAATCAAAATAACTAAAAATTTATGTCAAAGATCATATAAATGAGTAGTTATCCCTACCTCAAATTCGGAGTTCAAAGGAAGAAGATGAAGAAAACTCAAAGTGCTCCAAATACCAAAATTTTCGGATCAAAATGAAGAGCAAGACCAACTCCACACTTTTTGCAAAGGGACCAAGGTAGAAGATCACTCCTATTAGATCAAACCCTAGAGAGAAGTTAGAGTTTTAGAGTGAGGTGCTCTCCAATGGTGGTTTTTGAAAAGTAAGAGAGAGAAAGGATGTTGAAAAGTGATCCAAAAAGTGAAATCCCGAAGTGATATAAAAGTCGCCCCGCTTGAGCGTAGAAACCCTTACTTGAGCGTCAGACACAGACTCAAGCTCAAGTGTCAAAACGCCTGCTCGAGCGTCGGATGCACACTCACAGAAGTTTTGCAGGCGATGGTCCCCGCTCGAGCGTCAAACTCCTCGCTCGAGCGGAGGAACAAAATCAAAGGGTCACGCTGAAAGGCCAAGACTCCAAATGAAAGACGAAGACCGCAGAGAAAAATATCGAGATGGAAATTCACGCTCGAGCGTCAAAACGCCAGCTCGAGCGAAGAAGCAACAATAAAGGGCCCGCTCGAGCGTGAAGGCCAAATTTTGGGCATTAACTTTTGGTTTCAAAGCACAACCAACCTGTTTCAAATCTACCCAACACAACCCAAGACTCAAATACAAAGAGTAAATGATGGAAATGAGAATGAGATAGCAATACGTCCACGGAACTGAGTCTGGAATACAATAAATAAAGAGAGGAAAAACCAGGATCGCTATAGAACGGGAGGTGAAAGTTCGCTCCAAGTATCCAAATTTGTTTGAGAACGCTTAATTTGTTCTAGATTGTAATTTCTCTTGTGTTTGAGAACAAATAGTTGAAATCATAAACCACTTGTTGTTATGATTGTTGTTGTCTTTTGAGCATGAGATCTATTGTAGAATTGTTACAATTGTTGTTGAACTCGTGCTTATGATTATCATATTAGTGGTTGTTGGATTGTGGCCTTGGCCTATGGAAAGATTTTGATAATGATAGTAAAATGATGTGATTGAGATTGAGATCTCCATATTACGATTGATTTGTTACTATTGTAGATTCATTTTGTCTTTAGTGTGGTTGTTATCACACGGAACCTTGTTGTTTTGTTCTTATTCTTTGGACGTGTTGATGAGAGGAGTGACCAAATTTCTGGGGCGAAATTTCCTAAGGGGAAGAAGGTTGTGATGTCCCGTGGTTTTGGGCTTGAATATTATTGTATGGTGGAGTAGTATGCCCTTCTTTCGATGTTTTGTTCATCATTTCGAGTTGTTGAAATTTCTTTCTACTATTATTTAACCTCTCTTAACTTTTCCGGAGTTGAAAACTTTGAGTTTTGGGCATTGGAACTTGTCTTGGTTTGTAAAATCATTTTTTGAGTTTTTGGACAAACAGCTCGTGCGGAATTTGGGTCCCGCTTGAGTAGATCTTGGTGGAATTTTCTGGGCAGCTCACTAGAGCAATATGTCCATGAGGTTGAAATTTCCGCTCGTGCGAATTGGGAATTTCGCTCATGCTGAATTCAAACCGCTCGGGCGGATTTCGGCACTTTTGTCTCGATTTTCGTGCTCTTTTCCTCAAAACTGATGCTAAAAGTGTTTTTAGCTTAGATTTCTCTCTCTCTCTCTATATATATATATATATCCATTTATTCTCTCCCTTCTCTCTAAAACACACCAAAAATCCAACTTCTCTTTAAAATTAACTCAAATCTTCAGGAGTTTGAGGGGGCTTCTTACACCAAATTGAAAGGGGCGACGAGGGCTACGTTTATAATCGATTGGTTCGTGTTTTTGTCAACTTTGATTTCGAGAGTTTCATCATCTTCATCTCTAAAGCTTGAGGTAGGATAATCTTTGAGTTATATATATTTTTGCAAGTTTATACATGTTTTTGAGTATTTTATTATGTTTTGAGTTATGATTTTGGGTTGTTGAACCCTAGAGGCCGTTTGGAGTTGATTTCATCTATTTTTTCCAAAACTCTTGAGAAAATGAGTATTTTATAAGGTGTGGGTGTTGTTTTGGAAAAACCTTTTTCGAAAATGGAACAAAAACCTCGTTTTGATAAAATCTCTAGAATTTGGAGATTTTAGGAAAAAGTTGTGAGGCTGGCAAATTGATGCTTGATAATTTACCATGTGAGTAAATGACAGAGAAAATTCTATAGTTGTATCAAATGAAGAGATTTCATGAGAAAATGAGAAATTGTAGAATTTGAAAAACTTGAGCTTGTGGTTGTTTTTGTGGAAGAACAAATGCTAAAAATGATGTTTAACATGTGGAGAATTCATGAATGCTATTATTGTTATATTGTCTCTTGGAAAGAAAAAAAAATGCTATGATGTTATATTGATAAGAGTTGTGGAATTTGATCACAATGGAGGATTGTGTGGATGAGTTGAGAAATTGAGAAATTTCAAGGCATTGATATAGAAATATATTGCATTGGCACTTGATTTAATTATCATCACCTTTCGAATTGGTATTGTTGAGATGTTTAAATGGAACTTTATTATTGTGTTGGACATTTGTATTGCCATACTATTTTGTCATTAATGCAATAGATTTTGAATATTGCATTGAAAAAAGGTATTGTTTGAGAGAGGAAATTGTTTTGTGAAATGAGATCATATTGATTTGTATTTTTTTTTTTTTTTTTGAGCAAATACATTGGTAAATTCGGATAGGGGGTGTAGTTGGTATTGGTTAAGTTGGCTTGAATGTCCATGGTGAAATACCGAAAACACGTGCGGATAAGGTACCATGTGTCTTCCGGTTAGCAATCGGTGAAGTGGGGATTTGGTAGTGTTTGTTATGCCTACTTGCAAACACTAACTTAGGGATTACCCGAGTCTTACTTACCGCCTCTTTAAACTATGTTGAAATTATCAAATTGCTGAATTCTCAAGATTGCATTGTGTACAAAATTTTTCAAAAGGTAGAAATGTATGTTTTTGAACATGGCATGGCATGGCATATGTATTCATCCCATGAGATTGTATAAAATATATATACTTTGTTAAGATTTTTCTATTGGGTTTTGTGTTTACCCATATGGAATTTTGTGCAGGAAAGGATATGGTGATCTTTGAGGCGTGGAGTATATTTTAAGAGCACAAGTCTCTTTTCTTTGTTGTAATTATTTTGATAAGCCAGAGACTTTGTATGTATGAGTTCGAAAATCATTTTAGTGTAACTTAACATAAGCCCTAGAATTTATAGCTTTTGAGGACATTTATTTGTATTTGATTTAGTATGTTACATGCTATAGATTCATATACTATGGATGTCGAATATATATTCGCATGTGGAATATTATTTTGTAAATCTCTTTATGGTTATGAATATATATATGTTGGAGATTTGAGAATGATGTTAATATAGGGACTTAATTCCGTTTACATTAAACAATGGAAGTTGATGAATTTAGATAATATAAATTTTCGGGTGCGTGACATAGATCGACTCCAAAATCATTTACCATTTGATATAATTCAATTAGCAAAATATATTTTCTGCTAGAATATTTTCCACTGGCTAAAGTGCTCTATTAAAAAAGTTATTGTTTTGGTTGTTTATAAATTTTATTGGAGAAATATAATGGAGGGTTAAGTATAAAAAGAAGATACATCCGTGTTCATATTTAAAGAAAATTTGTGTCTATAATTTTTTTAACAATAAGTATTTTAATTGATCTTATTATAACATGCCACTACTTTTCCTTTTTTTTTTTTTTTTTTTTTTGAGGTTATAACCGCACTCATAGATATTTTTAAATGCCATGAAGGCATAAAATACACTAACAGATTTTAAAAATCTATCAGGATTAAGTTTACCTATAAAATTCACCCAAGAAAGTTTACCTATAACAAAATTGTGCAAGATTAATAAATTAAAGTAATTTCTTTTATTTTTAGAATTACACAGTTTCCAAACATTTTTTTTTTTAAAAAAAATTTAATTTTTCAAGTGTTGAATATAGTCCATATTCGAAGTGATTTATTCAGTTATATATATATATATAAGAATTTGTGTCAATATATTTGGTGTAACATAAATTTTATAAAGCAAAAATTATTTTAAACAAATTAAAACTAAGAGATGAATGTTTGTAATTTTTACTTTCTAAGATAAATTTTTTTTAAAAAAAATTTTATGTCTTGCAATGATTGTCCAAAATTAGATTTATATAAATTTAATTTTAAATTTTAAATTCTCTAAAAGTATCACTTTAGATATGGTAATTGTTATTATATATATTTTTTCTTAAAATGTACTGCCATAGTTGTAATGTAATATTATTTGAAAATAATTTTTTTATTATTTGCAAATAATTCTTAATTTGAAAAAGTAAAACTCTACAACTTAATCTTTCCATATTAATCTTTTCAGAATTTAAAATATAAATTTGAAAATCTTTCCATATTAGTTTTTGGAAGCAACATAATAAAAGAAAATTTGTAAAGTCATTATTAATGGATTAATTTTAAATTAAATTTATTTTCAAATTGACTTTTGTTGGTGTAGGATTTCCTTTTCAAAATTAAGAATTATTTGCAAATAATACAAAATATAGTTATATTCAAATAATATTACATTGCAATTTTAGTAACATTATTTAAGAAAAACAATATGGAAAGATTTTCAAAATTGTATTTTAATTCTTACATAGAAATTAAATATGTAACAAAAATTATTAATAATTATTTTATTATTTTATTAAAAATAAACTTATTAGATTTGTTTGATATAGTTTTTTTAAATTAGTTTTGAGTTTTTTTTTTGGCTTCAATAATCTCTTTTTTTTTTTTTTTTCAATGAAATACACCTACAAACTAAGATACTTATGAAAGAAAATTAAAAAAAATACTAAAGATAAAAAATTACAAAAAATGCGTCATTTTTTGTTTTTATTTTTGCCCCGCCCCGCCCCCCCAAAAAAAAACACACACACACACACAAATTCTTTACAATTTTACTTCTTATGTGCATTTAGATGTGTATCTAAAATTTTTTTAAAAAAATAGTAAAACATGAAAAAAAATTTAATTAGCATTAAAAAAAACATGAAAAATCAAGAAATGTATTTGGGTTTGAAAATATTATGACTTTGCCACTTATTTTATTTTATTTTTAATAGTGAAATTAAATTATACTTATTAATGAATTTAGTTATACTTTCTTTATAAAATAAATAAATTAATTAAATTTAACAAATACATGTTAATTCCTTTAAGTACAAATGTTACAAAATTATTATTTTGGTTCGTTTTAGTTTTCTTTAATCAATTTTTTTTTTTAACTAAACAATAACTTTTGAAATAATTTATTTTTAACATTATGCCTATTTATATTTTTTTCAAAATATTTATAAAAAAAATGAACAATACAAAAATATGTGTGTGTTTGTTTTAGAGTTTACACTTAAACATTTGTTAAAAGGGAAAAAATCATTTTCAATTGAATTTTGTTAATAGTCCAAATTGAAATTATTATTAAAAATGACAAATTCATTTAAAAGTACTCGAAGGCACTCCAAATAATAATAATAATAATAGTTCATGTATAATGGATTAATTAAGCAGACTTAAAATTTAGATATTTTTTAAGCTCGGGTTTAGGATGACTATATTAATCAACTATGCTGTGTTGGAATTGAGTTGACATATAATATTTCAATGTAGTTCAACTCAATCTAACCCTAACTTGGTTAATGTCCCTATACCAAATATATTTAATAGACAATTTACCTAATCAATATAAAATTTGCCGGTCCTTAATAAAATCTAACATTCTTTTAATAATTAAATTTTAATAGTTACAATAGTTTAAAATTATTAAATTATTTTTATTTTAATAAAAATTACTTTTTAGAGGTCAAATATATACAATAAATTAAAAAAATATAAAATTCTTACTCTGTATGCAGTACGGATTTGTTGATGATACATATTTATTTAGTGTTTGTTTTGTAAAAGGACAGATGACCTACTTTCATGATGATCTTTTAGAAAAAAATTTTGAACGAGGATGATCTATTAAAATGATGCTGTTTTTGACAATATGATTCCATGGACCACATGCTTCTAATTGGGGTGCAGATAACATGGCCGTACTTTTCAGGGTCAATTCCTTAAACTTGCCTGCCTGGTGATATTTTGGCCCACAGGAGTCTCAATAGAGTGTTCGCAATTCAGATTTAGACGGTTTGTGGATCGATTTGGACTCATCTATATCTATGTGATTTAGGGAAAAGACAATCTGTAACCGCTCGTAGTGCAGTTTGTAATTTGTGCGGATAGGATTTGCAGATATGCTGGCGGTTTACGAATTGGATTTTTTTTTTTAAATTTATTTTTGAGCCTTATTTTTTTCTCATTTTGTAAATATTTATTTTAGGTTCTTTTTTCCACATTTTCTAAAATGCTCTAACATTAATAATTAATAAATTAAAACTTATAAAATTAAAAACATAACAAAATCAATTCGTAACACAAACAAATCATTCAAAATTTTAAATCAAATCAAAAACTAACACAAGCACATATTTCAAAATCCTAAATTAGAATTCCATATTCATTAAGGAATTTAAAATTCTAAATCACACTTCATTCGAGACAAATTCAGTTATGTAATAATAATAATATGCTTAGTATTTATTCAGTTTCTGTTGATATAATACTATTAGCAAATGTAATGCTAGAGTAAGTTCAAAGAATAAAGGGTTTTTTGTTTTGGGCAAAAATATCTGTAGACACCCTATTTTTGACCGTCCTTAAGACTTGGGCATCACTGACTGCTTGCTTGGTGATGAAAGTTGTGCAGTGCAAATGTTTAATTTCTTCGGCAAGAGGAGCTCCAAATCCTAACATCACACCCCATTTTAGGACTAAAACTATTTCGACCAAAGATTTTAGACCTTAAAACCCTCTCTTTCAAAATATTTTTAAAACAAAGTTCTTACGATATTCCGAGGCTGACATTTTGTTAAATGCTGCGCTTTTCGGTAAACCGAGTAAGGAAAAAGTAGAAATGAATGAAAGAAAGATGAACTCTTTGAAAAAATCTTTAAAACATCTTATTTAGAGGCTTGGAGGAGAGGGAAGAAACTAAGTTGGGGAAAAAGATGGGCATGAATCGTTAAGAGAGAGTCGAGCAGTCCTCGTTAAATCGGGCCTATCCTTTTGTATACTTGGATTACAGCTATGAGGCCACCACTGTTGGAAAGTGGACTTCCGGGGCTTCATTTTTCATTCAAGAATCTCCTAAAGCCGAGACCAGATGAGAGAGATATGGTTGGTTGAAGTTAGGCATCAATCCGGTTAGACTGAAACTGAGCAGCCTTCACTAAAAGAGGGATATCTCTTAGCACACTTGGAATTTTGATGTGAAGCTGCCACCATTGGAAAGAAGACTTCTGGGGCTTCAATTTAGGCACAAAAATGACATGCAAAGGAGTTCAAACGAATGAGATATGCCCGTTTGAAGTCGGTCTTGGAAGCAAATTTTTGGTGGCTGACCAGCCACCACAAGTGGACGACCGGCCACTACTTCTGGCCGTCGGCCACTTGTGAAAAAAGCTCAAATTTTCCAAATATTATCATCCAGCTGTCTCCCACACTGCTCCAGATATTTCCGAATTGATATTTTTTACCAAAGCTCTTGTATTTCTATATATAGAGGGCCATCTCTATTGTTTTCAATGTTAGCAAGTTTGAAAGCCCCTCTCTCTAAAATTCCTCTCTCTCTACAAAATTTTCAAAGAAAATTTTTTATATCTCTCTCTAGAATCCTCTCTCTCTTCCTATGTTGTGCTTGAAAGTGAGAATTCTGTACACATTTGCACTAAGACCCTTAGCCAAACACCTTCATCTTGGAGCTGAGGTTCTTGGAGGTCTTGTTTGAGCTCTCAAAGCTAGTTTCAGCTCAGAAAAGTGGCTGTTTGTTGCTGTGCTTCAAAGATATAAAGCTTACCCCTTTTAAGTTTATTTTTTGCACACTAGTTTGGCCACATTTGCATACTATTTTTGGCCTAGTTTTCAATTATAAAAACCTCTATTTTTAGGCATGCTATTTTTTGCCTAGTTTTCAACTATAAAAACCTCTATTTTTAAGGCTTAAAAATGGTGGTTTAAGGCCTTTTTAGAGTTAGGGGTGGTCCACCCTCTTTTATAGCTTGTTTGCTAAGTGTTGTGCCATCTTTTAAATCTTTTAAAACAACTCTTTTTTGGCCTTTTAACCACTGAATTCCAAGGGAATTTCAGTGGCAAAAGCTTAGTTTTGAGGTCCAAAATATGAGGGGCTGGTCTTCCCTCCTTGTGTCTTGTTTGCAACTGTAGATGGCCTAACATGTGAGCATGTATTTCTACCTTTTTGTAACTTAATTCAAGCATGTTTTAGGCTCTATTTTGACATGTTTCAACTCTGTTTTGGGTTGGTTGGAGCACTTGTTGCTTGCTTCTTGCACTTGTAGTGTAATTATGCTTACTAGCCTAGCATGCCCAATGAGTTAGCTTATCATTTTAGCTTGTGTTAGCTTGACTCCAGCACATTTTTTGCTAATGTTTTGACATGCTTTAACTCTGTTTTGAGTGGTCTTGGTCATATGAGCCATGTTTTGTATAGCTATAGTGCAAATGCTTTCACTAGCTTAGTGTTTTAAGGCCTCTAACATGTCTTGCATGAGATGGTTGCATGTTGTAGCATCATTTTACATGTGATTTCAGTGCATATATCTCGGTCACAGGCTCACTTATTTCACTCTTTCATTGCTTTTGAGAGTTGTGCTTTGAGCCTTACTTGCGAGCTAACAAATGAGCATGTTTTTCTTGCTTTTTATGCTTCAATTCCAGCATGTTTTTCTTGCTTTTTATGCTTCAATTCCAGCATGTTTTAGCTACTATTTTGACTTGATTAAGCTCTGTCCAGAGATGGTTTGGTCATTTGAACTTGATATTGCATGCCTCTAGTGTAGTGCTTTTCATTAGCTTTAATGCTTTTTGGCTCTTAACATGTTGTGCATGCGTTGCTTGCGTGATTTAAGGTCTTTAGCATGCCATTTCAGCACCAAAAGTCTGCAACCTCCCTCATTTCTTCATTTTTCCATTTGTTTTGAGGGTCGGTTAGCCTTAGGGTTGTGTTTAAGCTTGAGATAGAGCTTGTGCTCAATGGCTTTAACCCTCTTATGAGGGTTCCTCCTAGCCAAAGGCATGATCTCTCTCATGTCTTAAACCATCCTTTGGTTGACCCCTCTCTCATTAGAGGACAATCACTTTGGACTTAACTGATTAAAGAATGGCTTGGTAATACTAAAATGTGTAAACAAAATGAGTAAAGTAAAACATGAACAAGATAAGCATTTGTGTTGCATTGCATGTGTTTGGATCGGACGTTAATACAAACACAAGAAACGTGGGACGTTTCATACTCAAAGTGATGAAACGTGTCACATTTCTTGGTCGTCGTCACCCTTGATCATGCATGATAGGGTGGCGGTCTTTCGAGTCTATTTGTGCATTCATTAAACTTGTGCAAGCTTGGTTCTTTGGGCATCATGCATGAAAATGCTTGATTGGTGGCTTGAGAGCCAAGTGCCATACTCCTTTGAGCTTGAGAAATGATAAGGAGGGTGGCAGTACACACATTCCTTGAGAAATACATTGATGTGCCTCTGTTGTTCTCTGTTGCAGCAAAACCAAAAGCCTGGAAAAAGGGATGGCCGACCGGCCACTTGCAGAAGCCGACCGGCCACTTATACTAGCCGACCGGCTAGTTAAGGTGGCTAGTAGCCACTTTTTGTGGCTAACTGGCCACCAATCCATTTTTGTGCAAAAGTGTATCTGAGTTAAGGCAGAAGCAGTCTAGAAGTTGGTTCAATTTTTAGAGATTAAGGCAAGTGCAAACAGAGGCAACCGACGGCAAAGCGACAGATTTTGGGGAGACGTAATCGAGCATGCATATCTCTCTCGCCTGCGAGGCCACTTTACTTACTTTAATTAGTTAGTTGTAGCTAATTATTTGATTTGAGTATTGTACTTAATTAGCTTAGCATAGCTAGTTATTTAATTAGCTTGTGTTGTAATTATTAATTAGCTAGAATAGTTAATTAGTTTCGTTTTGTAATAATTAGCTTAGCTTAGTGTAGCTTAGCTTATTTATTCGGACCCTCCTTCGCGAGGGCACAATGTTGTAATAAGTGTGTATGTGTGTGTGCATGTCTTTCAATCCCACTTCTTTCCCCCTTTTACTTAACCGCTTTCAATGGTTAGTTTAGGGACACGTTTCGATTAGCATACATTATGTTTGCATGTTTGCATCATTCATTTGTTTTGCATACACCGGGCTCGGCACATCATTCAAACTACATTGTATTTCAACACTTATTTGAATACGTGTTTCAAAGCATGCTATTAAATTGTTGCATTCATATGCCATCTTAGATAGCTGAGCCTATTAGTTGCAATATTGCATGTGTTGCATTAGGCATTTTGTATAGTTAGGATCATGCATATTTCTAATTAGCTTTTGTTTTGGCTTGGAGTACACTGTAAGTTTTACGCTTTAGCATACTTGCATGAGTGTGAGTGTTGCCATAATAGCATGCTTGCCATGAGGCTATTTGCTTAAATGATTAAATGCATGAATGCCCGTAGATGAAGGCTTTGTTGCTTGAATTGGAACAATTCAATAAATGTGAGTTTTAAGCCCACTTTACGAAGTGGCAAAATCATGTTTTAAGCCCACTTGAGGGTGGCAAATCTACACTTTAGCCCACTTGTGAGTGGCACTTTCAAACCATTTTCGAAAACAAACATGAGTTGTTTTGCTCCAAATCTTGCGACTTAGTATATACTTGTATGTGTACGTCACATAGTAAAGGTAGCTAATATTTGGAAGAATACATGAGGTTTATAAAACAATATATCATGCTTAGTAGAGGCCGATCCTTTGATCGGGCAAGCGGGGGTGCTCATTTCAGGCCGATCCTTTTTTCTTAAACACCTCAGTTGCCTTTACAAACAGTATAACAAAAGGACATCCCAATTTTTTCCCATCTACACTTACACCATATTGAGGACATCCCAAAAACCTTTGTCCAGGGTTTCTGTTTGTCCACGAAGTCTTCAACTGAGCTTCCATTCTGCATCGGTATAGTACATGATCCATCCTCTTCTTTTGTCCTTCGTCTACCATCAATTTTAGAGTCTGTATGTGTATATAATGGAGATAGAGATGACATATATGGTTTTGGCGGGAGGTAACTAGGGTTTGAGGTGAAAAGACGAGCGTGCCCCTCAATAATTGCTAGAGGGAGCACGTGAGAGGCAGGTGCTGGCTTTCCGTCCAAAATTTTAAACAGGCATCAATTATTGGACGAAATTGACACACTTCGTTAAATTGAGGGGCTAAATCACATAATTGGAAATGTCAGGGACCAGAATGACACACTAGGTAAAGTATAGGGACTATTTTTGTAATTTGCCCTATAAACTAAAGGTAAATATGCTGTCACGCAAGTCTGGAAGGTTTATCCTACCAACCATATGTGCTATCGCTCAGATGACTAGCCCTAAAGAGAGTGGAGCCTGGAACCTTAAGGTTTATATCTCAAGGCCTTACCAAATTGCCACACCCTCTTGGGTTTAAGTTCCTCCTCACAGTTAGTCCAATCTCACCATCTATCTCTGAAAACAAAGGCTTTAACCTTTTAAAAAAATAAAAGGCAAACTTTACTTTGCCTTCTTGTGGTTTGGCTCATGTGCAGATGACTCCCTTGTCATTTGGAAATAACCACATAATCTCATGTTGTTTATGGACCAAAGTACATATCTAACTTTTGTTAACAACAGTGACAAATTGACCAAAGTCTTTTTTACATTTTCCATTAACTTGCAATTATTTCAAAAATTTGATACCTTCTCCTTAGGGGTGTAAATTTGGCCTGGCCCAACCCGACTCACCAAGGCCTAGGCTCTAGCAGGCCCATGTCAGACAGCCCGAGCTCTCGTCAAAATTCAGGTCAGGCCGGGTTAGCCTATGGGCCAAAAAATTAAGCCTAAGCCCAAGGGGTATTCGGGCCTTGGGTGGATCGGCGGGCCGGGGCCTAGGCTCGGGCTTGGGCTAGGCCTAGACAAATTTTTAAAATTTTTTTCATCAAAATTTTATTCTTTTTCACTAAAAATGACACTGGGCCACGAGTCATGCTAGGCTTTGAGTGAACCTTGAGTGGGCCGATGGGTCGGGCCAAGCAGGTTGGGTCAGGCTTCAAAATGATGGCCCAAACCCAAGTCCAGGTTTTCGGGTTAGGCCCGGGCCTAACTGAATTGGACCCACCCCAAGCTGCGAGCGGGCTTCAGGCTATGGGCCATTTTTACACCCCCTACTTCCCTTGCATTTAATATGAAACTCTTACAAATATATAACAGTCTGGTATCTTGACCATTACACTTTTGAGAATGATAAACAATACAATCTTAAAATACTTGCAAATCTTCAAAAGATATGCTTGGATTAAGATATATTTATTGCAATTATAATTTATTTTAAACTCAAAGTTGATAATTATTTGGATCATGAATTTGAGTATTTAAAAGAAAAAATTAAAAGGTGAGGAGAATGTGAATGTAATGTAAGTTTTTTTTCCCCCCTATTTCCCTTTACATTTTAAAATTCCTATCCGAATTCATGATCTAAAAATACATTGCCAAAAAAAAAAAAAAAGAAGTGTAATCTAAAGATACTTTTCTCCAGTTTTTGAATAATATATATATATATATATATATTTTCTATAATATTTAAATTATTCGTAAATTATAAAGAAGTTGCAATCTCCACCAAACACACCCATGTAATTCAACTTGACGATCAACTTTTTTTTTTTTTTCTCACATTATTTTCTTTAAGAAGAGAGCAAAGTCTGTTTTGTAATCAAAGATGGAGAATTTGCATTATTCCATTCCATTCCATGTTAGCCTTCTAATAATTTGGAGGTTTCGTTAGTGGTTTCTTACTTTTTGGTACTATTATGTATGATTGTTTAGATTTAATTGGAAGTGTTTTAGCACCATAGCAGGAAGCATTTCTAATAATTTGGAGGTTTCTTAAATGGTTTATTGCTTCTTGGTATGATTATGTATGATTGTTCGGTATTATGATGTATGATTGTGTAGGTTTAATTGGAAGTATTTTGACACCACAGCAATAGGAAGCATTTCTAATAATTTGGAGGTTTCTTCAATGGTTTATTGCTTCTTGGTATTATCATGTACGGTTGTTTAGGTTTAACTGGAAGTGTTTTGGCACCACAACTTGAAGCATTTCAAATAACCATGGTAGAGGATCTGATCTCCATGAGGGTTTATGAGCTTTAATTTGAATTAGAGTGTTTGTTGAGATGCCGGAGTTGTATGTCGATGAGATTAGTTTTAGAATGTGGCAAGAATGGACTTATGTAGTATTAGATCAGAAATCGGAAGTCTAAACTGTTGGGTGTGCTTGGTAACTCTAAAGGCATCCTGCACCAAGCCAAATCAGGCTAGTCCGCCAACCTTACTACGGAAGTGTGGCCACAAAGCTGCGATAATTGGCAAGGCTGCGGCCTGGCATGCATGTGTATGGCCTGGCTAACATGCATGCGGCTTGGGCAGCGGCCAAGGCTGGTCCTGAGTAAGATAATAAGGGAAGACTCTCCTCTCTCTCTCTCTCTCTCTGACCATTTGACAAAATATATAAATCATCTAATCCTAAACCTGTTTAATGAAAGTCAGCAACTATTATAAGTTATTATAAGTTTTTATCCACAAGTAATTCCAAATTACATATTCCTCTAATTAAAAATCCACTTGTAATCTATATAATTATACAAGTCACATCCATCTAGCA
Source organism: Camellia lanceoleosa (assembly GCA_025200525.1). Classification (NCBI taxonomy): domain Eukaryota; kingdom Viridiplantae; phylum Streptophyta; class Magnoliopsida; order Ericales; family Theaceae; genus Camellia; species Camellia lanceoleosa. Next base: position 79,026,603 of record CM045766.1, read on the forward strand.
CAAAAATTTAAAACATAACAAGTACTTGTGATTATGTTTTAAATTTTTATCCATGCGCATCTATCAAAAAATATAACTAGTAGTCTACCTAAATATTTTCCATACACATCCATCAAAAAATATAACTACTATTCTACCCAAATATGTTCCACCAAAACATCTATCAAAAAATATATAATTCTTCAAAAAATGTAATAAATGCCATCTAGTCTTGTACAATTCAGCTTCGTGCACGGATTCATCCATCTATACTAAAGGAAAAGAGAAACAATGTCAGGTAATTTTTTATGAAAAATTTGCATATCAAGTGATTGTAAAATTGGACAAAAAATGAAAAATGTCCAATTTCATTAAAGGTAACAGGAACAAATTAAATGACTATCAATACCATTTTATAAAAAAAACAACATTCATATGTATATATCCAACCAACATTACAATTCTATTAATATGATCATTTCCAATATTGTTTGTCGTCTACTTTTAATACCAACTGCATTGGCCTCATCTCCGGAGTTTTTCATCTGTGGTCCCCTAAATGGCCCTTTTTTGCCTTTTTTCATCACAATTTTTTGTCTAAATCTCTAATCGTGCATCCTATTGATGCATCGGTTGCTCTCCCAATTTCTTTAATCTAGGCAGAGATGACCATTATGATCTCAAGGGTGTTTCAATGCTATTTTCAATTTTTGACCCAAAACGGCTCGTTTTCACTTTTTTCCATAATATTTTGTTGTCTACATATCTAGTTGTGCGTCCTATCACATGCCGCCTGCTCTCACAAGTTTATTTAACGTACTCCTATGTGACCGTGATGATCTCGGGGCTGTTTAGGGGCCGTTTCCAAGTTTTTTCCCCAAATGGCCCATTTTCGCCTTTTTTCCTCACAATTTTTTGTCTAAATCTCTAACCGTGCATTCTATTGATAGGCTGCTTGTTCTCACAAGTTTCTTTAATCTAGGCCAAGGTGACCATTATGATCTCGAAGGTGTTTCGAGGTTGTTTCCAATTGTTGCCCCAAACAGCCCGTTTTTGCCTTTTTCATAACATTTTGTTGTCCTAAATGCACTTTTTTTTTTTCATAAGTGTACGTGTTTGGATCACATCAATCAACATCTCTCTACTTTTCTACACATATTTTTATAAAAAGTCAAAAAGTGCACTTAGAACATTCCAAACCAACCTTAAACATGTAACTGTGTGTCCTATTGAACAGGGCAAAAACTACGCATATCTAGGTGTCTAAACATATCCAAAACTATTTATAGATTATTCAAAACTACCGGCAACAGTTTTGCAGCAGTTGCAGTTGTAGTTGCAACAAACCTGCTTGCTGGCCAATGTATGTGCTAAGACACCTAAACCCGTGACAATAGCTAGAGCAACTAAACTTGTTGCCAATAAAATATGAATTCATCGGAAAAAAACACTCATGTCATTAGAAGCTTGTTGGCCAATGGCATTTAAAATGTTCAAAAGCCTAAGCTGAAGATGTCATACCACCAGTAATTGCCATTAAGGTTCCTCTGGTTAACGTAGCTACACCTATTATACCTCCACGATTCCACTTGTCCCAAGAGCTGTCTGGTGATTTGGTTATCTCCTCATTGAGGATCAAAGATGGGAAACCAAATATTTTATAACTGTTTCGGACAATTGTTAATAGAATAATGTTATGGGCCACATTTCTAAAGAGAAGTCCATATCAAATGAACTTTTACAATCACACCACCATGGTTCGTAATTAACATTATAAAGATAGTAGAGAACTCCTTTGGTATATGCACTTTGTTAAATAATTTTTTAGAAAAATTACAATAATTTGTGATATAAAAATAAAGTTATATATTTTGTGTAGTAATGTTATATAATTTTTCATTGAAATAATTTTGAACCACAAATTGTCATAACCATAAATTTTTATTCATTTTTCTAAACCACAAATTATTCCAACTCTACCAGAAAATTATATAACATTTACCACAACTAAAAAAAATATTACATAACAAAGGGCATATAGTGTAAACATAAATTTCAGAACATAAACCTTACACTTCGGATCATTTACCATGTGTATTATCAAGAATCAAGACAAAATGACATACCTGAATCCATTGATGAACGGTTAAACGGAAGCGTGATTATCAATAAACTCTTTATTATTGATTATGTTATTGCCTTCTAATCCTTTCCCCTTTGGTGCCTTATGTTTCTCCTTGAGAGGATTTAGAAAAAATGGCAGTGTTCTCTTTTCCACTTGGGAAGGAATAGGGACCATAACCTTTTAAAGGTTGTAATTGGTTTTCAAAACTGAAAGGTTGTGGAAGTTCAAAAGGAATGAAAACCAACTTTAACCATTATTGGTTTTAATTTCTATTTATTGGTTTTCAAAACTAAAAGGTTGTGGAAGTTCAAAAGGAATGAAAACCAACTTTAACCAATATGTTTTAATTTCTATTTCTGCCCCTCATAAAAATAGAAATTATTCAACTAGTATCTACACATTAGATCCATAACACATATAACCTTAAGCCTATTAACTAAATTGAATCACTTAAATTGTAGGCTTCTTATAAATGATAACACCACATTTAATTATGTGGTCCCATTGAGACATTATCTAACAATCTCCCACTGGACCACATATGTATCCTGAAAAATGTGCTTAACTTTAGTGAGCTCAGAAATTTATTATCATAACTTGAGGGTATCCAAACAATCTTGTCCATTAACTATATTAATATAGGATCAAAGCGGTCTTCGTTACATCAATCGTAACTCGACCCACCAATGGTCACGTATACTAATACAGCTAAATGACATAGATCAATCATGGATGCGTAGCATGGAAATTACATGTGATGTGATCCATACATGTCTATTTCCAACTGGTCCTACTTAACTTTATTGAGATCAATACTTCACAATACGTAATGTAGCGTAATAAATCAATATTTCATTTCTGCAGAAATTAATCTAATTACGTAGATAAAACTCAAGGCTGACATAAAGCAGTAATATAAATACAAACTCCCACTAAACCAGAATGTTCTCAAATAGAACAACACCCATCTGAGCAGTGTGCTCACGAAAGACCTTGGGTGGTAGTCCCTTCGTAAGTGGATCCGCTTTCATGGAGTTTGTCCCAATGTGCTCTATGGAAATCTGTCCACTCTGCACTCTTTCTTTTACAACTAGGAACTTGATATCAATATGCTTTGATTTTGTCGAGCTCCTGTTGTTATTGAAATATAAAACTGCAGACTTATTGTCACAATATAACTTAAGTGGTCTTTCAGTGACAAAATTCCGCAGCCATATCCCTTGGTTTGATGCCTCATAACATGCTACAAATTCTGCGACCATGGTGGATGAAGCTATGAGCGTCTGCTTTGCAGACCTCCAAGAAATTGCTCCGCCAGCTAACAGATAAATATAGCCTAATGTGGATTTCCTACTATCTTGGCATCCAGCAAAATCGGAGTCGGAATATCCAATGACCTCTAACTTATCTGATCTCCTATATGTGAGCATATTTTCCTTTGTTCTCTATAAATATCGCATAACACGCTTGACTGCTTTCCAATGATCCATGCCAGGATTACTTAAATATCTGCCTAACATGCCAACTATAAACGCAATATCCGGACGCGTACATATTTGAGCATACATTAGACTCCCTACAACCGAGGCATAAGGAATCTTCTAAATTTCTTGAATTTCAAGACTGTTCTTCGAGCATTGGCTAAGACTAAACTTGTCTCCCTTAGCAACCGGGGTTTCACCTGATTTACAATTTTGCATGCCAAATCTATTGAGTACTTTTTCGATATAGCTCCTTTGTGATAATCCCAGAATACCCCGAGAACGATCTCGGTGTATTTCGATTCCTAATACAAAGGAAGCATCACCAAGATCTTTCATTTCAAAATTCTTAGATAGAAATCTCTTGGTGTCATGCAATAAGTTTATATCGTTTGTGGCAAGCAATATGTCGTCAACATATAAAACCAAAAATATGTGTTTACTCCCACTGAACTTGTGATACACACATTCATCAACAACATTAGTTTCAAAACCATACGAAGTGAGAACTTGATGAAATTTGAAGTACCACTGACGAGAAGCTTGTTTGAGTCCATAGATGGATTTAGTCAATTTGCAAACCATATTCTTTGGGTCTCCTGACACAAAGTTTTCTGGCTGCACCATATAAATTGTTTCTTTAATGTCACCATTAAAAAAAGCTGTTTTGGCATCCATCTGATGCAACTCAAGATCAAAATATGCAACAAGCGCCATAATTGTCCTAAAAGAATCTTTCGAAGAAACTGGAGAGAAAGTTTCTTTAAAGTCAATTCCTTCTTTTTGAGTAAAGCCTTTGGCTACAAGACGTGCCTTATACCTCTCCACATTACCATTTGAATCCCTTTTGGTTTTAAATATCCATTTACAACCTACGGGCTTCGCACCGACTGGTAATGAGACAAGTTCCCAAACTTTATTGTCTTGCATAGACTTATATTCTTCATTCATGGCTTCTATCCACTTATGAGAGTTGGAACTTTCCATGATTTACTCGCGAACATTACCCTTGCCTTTATACTTTATTAAAATCAAGCTTGCTAAAAGCGTGCTTGTTTCAGCCTTATCGTTTTTAGCAAAACACTTTTGAATTTCTGAAAGAAATTCACCGGCAACAGTAACATCCTCTGTTATTGCACCCCGAAAGACTTCTGGAATCCCACGCTTCATGATCATAAGACTTAGCCTGTTAGAACGATCCCACTATTCAAAGTACACAATTTCCTCAGGATTACTTTGTGCAGTGAGAGCATTCGGTTTTGGCATCCTTAATGCCAAGTCTATGTCCATGTAGCCGAGAACAATCAATATGTTCTCTTTCCAGTCCTTAAAGTTTGTTCCATTTAACATTGGAACATTGTTCATGTTAGCAGAGATTGAAGTAGTCGACATTAAAGCTGAATAGAAAAGAAAATAAAAGGAATAAACAATTATGCTCACATTAAGTTACCAAACAGATAATCTCTAAATAAATTAATTTAATGACAACATCTCAAGATACCTAGCACAACATTAATACCAAGCCTTTGGGTAGTGATATTAACTGTAAGTGGTATTCTTGTTGTAATGATCAAACATTGACAATAAGTTATGTCAAATAACAAATCTATCTTTTGATGGATTTATTATTCACATTAGGTTTTCTTGACAATTGGCACATGTTTATCGCCACAAAATGTGTGTGTAATTCTGCCAAGTCTTAATCATGTCTTTGGACCGATAAATACCCACATGAGATACACAGACATGAACATCAAAACATTCCATATAAAACAATCTAGACAAGAGAGATCACTTTTGTGACATCTTGTTTGAATTGACTTATATTGAGAATGTTAGAAAATTAAATTTCTGTAGACGTTGTATGAAATTACATTAAATTTAAAGATTTCTAAATTTGTGACCCCGTATATATTATATAATCTGCAGCAATCCCAATTATATACATACATATATAAATAGAATTGACGGGTCCAAAAACAAATAGTTTTTTTTTTTTTTATGATGTTCAAAATTAAACCGATCGAATCGCAAGATATATCTATATATATAAAAATACATGATGTTCATTCATTTGAGAGAAAAAAAAAAAAAACTGCCCACCGAATCATTTTACAATTCCAGAAAACAGATTGCCATTTTCACAGAACAAAACAGGAAAAAACAGAATTTACATCCATAAGAAAATTCAGAATCTGATTCCAGGAAACTAAATAGAATGAATAAAGTATATCAATTCTGATAAGACACATGATATGCTGGCTCTGATATCAATTGTAAACATAAATTTCAGAACATAAACCTTACACTTCGGATCATTTACCATGTGTATTATCAAGAAATCAAGACAAAATGACATACCTGAATCCATTGATGAACGGTTAAACGGAAGCGTGATTATCAATAAACTCTTTGTTATTGATTATGTTATTGCCTTCTAATCCTTTCCCCTTTGGTGCCTTATGTTTCTCCTTGAGAGGATTTAGAAAAAATGGCAGTGTTCTCTTTTCCACTTGGGAAGGAATAGAGACCATAACCTTTTAAAGGTTGTAATTGGTTTTCAAAACTAAAAAGTTGTGGAAATTCAAAAGGAATGAAAACCAACTTTAACCATTATTGGTTTTAATTTCTATTTATTGGTTTTCAAAACTGAAAGGTTGTGGAAGTTCAAAAGAAATGAAAACCAACTTTAACCAATATGTTTTAATTTCTATTTCTGTCCCTCATAGAAATAGAAATTATTCAACTAGTATCTACACATTAGATCCATAACACATATACCCTTAAACCTGTTAACTAAATTGAATCACTTAAATTGTAGGCTTCTTATAAATGATAACACCACATTTAATTATGTGGTCCCATTGAGACATTATCTAACATATAGTGCATCCAAATTAGATAGGTTTCAACTTAATTCTATTAGCTAAATAAGCAAATTCAGCTAATTTTAAATTAAATATTCAAATAAGCATAACTTTCAACAATAAATACTTACTAAATCAATTAATCTCAAAAAATCATTTTTTTAAACAGGAATCAGACCATCGATTTCACCAAATCAACACCCCCCAAGTTCACAAACTACTTCGCCCTTTTTAAGTTAATTTACGAGCCAATTACTAAGTCATCGTCTCTGCCTTACAATCACTAGCCAAAAAGATTTCCCAATAAACTTAAACACATTCAATTCAAGCAAGACAAGACTAGAGTAATTTGACTATGGCAATTGAAATCCATAATCTCTGTTCATTTTATTTATTTAGTCCTTTATAATCTCTGTTTGTTAGGTTTGTCCAATTGGAAATGATTGTACAAATCAGTAACCATTAAAGTCCAATTTAATGATTAAAAAGATAATTTTTTAATTTGGACAATTTAAATCATAATCAAACACCCCTTAAATTGGTTGTGAGGTATAAATTGTACAAAATAGTACGAAAAATGGGTTGTTTTGTAGCATACAAGTTGTTCACATTCTGAAATAAACCTTTTCCCATCAAATTAGGATTCAACCATTATTAGTTTGAATAAATGTCTTCAATTAGACCAAAGTAACATAAATCAGAAACTTTAAAGCAGCATAAATAGAAAAAAGAGGGAAAATTTTGGGGATAAAAAGTGAAATTAACCTTTCAATGAGAAATAAAATTTGAAATACATAGATATGAATGTATATGAATTGTTATAGCGTGTAAGAAAGTCTCACCGGCCAATTGAAGTAAGGAATGAAACTCATGATCCCCATCACAGCGAACCTCGCATCAGTAGAATTGATCAAGGAGTTGCCTTGGTCGTCATCTTCAGAACTGGAAGTGATCGGAAAGACGACCGAATTGACAATGCAAGCTCTGATTACGACAGTGAATGTCAAGTCTTGAGAGAACTCGGCTGTAACGCCCTCAAAATAATAACATTAAACCCATCCATATAGAGACATGCATTGATACATAAAAGGTCCACATTCATCTATTCATCAGAGTATTTCATTACAAAAGTATTACATGTTTATAACAAAAGCAAATGCCCTACGGGTTTACAACTTTCAAAGTTAACACTTGGTTACAAAAGAGAGTGCTAACTCAATTACACATTAAGTCCTTGGCTTGAATCTATATGTAATACAATCAAGGAAAATAAGACAACAAAAGTATGTCCGCCTCTAGCCTCCCAAGCTATGTCCTTAGAGGTGACATGCTACCTGTACCTGAAAATGATGTTCCCATATAGGGTGAGCCACAGTCCAGTAGAAATATACTAAACCAACTATGAACAATGCCTAAAAGATTAGCAACCGATAGGTGGTCAACACTTACACTTCCCTTTACATCTTATTACAATTCCATGACAGTCAAGTCTATGGTACAATTCACTTTCCATTTCTTATTCAACTTTGAGTTTGAAAACAAGGCTCAGTACTCTGGCCAAAACATTTGATGAGATTATAGTTCATCACTAGAACACTTTCGAAATTCAAGGTGGATACACATTTTGGTGTTGTATCAATAACACATAGACCACTTCCATACTTCACAAACGATGATGATATACATTTTAGTGCTATATCAAATCAAACAAACATTTTAATAGATAAGCATATGAGCCATATCACACTACAACAGATAAGCATATGAGCTATATCAACACTTCAACAAATAAGCATATGAGCTGTATCAACATTCCAATAGATAAGCATATAAGCTGTATCATCACTACAATGGGAGAGCATATGAGTTGCATCCCTAGGTCCATCTTCCCTTAACCATTAACCGATTTAGAGGTACATCCCCCCATCTTCTCCCATATACAAGCAATGCATATAAATACAGAATCACATACGCAATCAATCAATACATAAAGTTAATGTATTCTATCAACCGTCTACACATAATGCATATAAACACATTTGTCATATACACAATCAATCAATACATAAAGTTAATGTATTCTATCAACCGTCAAACTCTATGACACATCCAATTGATTAGTTTTAGTTTGCCTAATCATCATGCATTGTCTACAACAATCAATACTACCCTCCACCGGTAGCCCAAAGCAATTATTTCTAAACAGGAAATAAATGCACAAATAGATAATATATTAACATTTCAATTAGGTGAGCAATAAATGATTTAACTACACCCTTTAGTCCCATACATTCCCAATTTCAACATTTCCAATTCAATTCCTCATTTCCTTTAATTAATTATATACATTAATTAATTAAAACAATTAGGGCAAATTCCCTTAATTAACAAAACAACTCTAAGGTTCCATTTTCATCCACAATCCATCATCCATCTCATTTTTTTTATACCAAACTTGCATATAGGTTTATTTCAAACAAAACCTCAACTTTTGTAAAATTACACAAAAGGCCCAAACTTTCTCAAAAGTTACCCAACAACACCCAACATGTCAAAATGCTAAAATTTAAAGACAAAATCCATAAGGAGGAGTAGGATATCCCTACCTCAAATGGTGACACCCAACCAGGAAGATGAAGAAAACGAAAATGCTCCAAATCACAAATTTTTCGAATCAAAAGATAGCTCTCGACGATCAACAACTTTTTTGTAAAGGCCAAAGGTGAGCAAATCACTCCTACTAGATCAATACTTAGAGAGAAGGTGGAGCTCTAGAGTGAGAAGCTCAACAATGGGTTTTTTTTTAAAAGTAAGAGAGAGAAGAGATGTGACAAAGTGATTTGAAAGAGTCAAAACACGGAGCTTTAACGCAGCTCTACAACACGTTCCATTTCTGGTTTTTCTCTATACACCAAATCACAAAAATTAGGGTTACAAAAACAAATAGAGAGAGAGGAGGGGGATTGAATGGGATTAGCTTACCAGGTAGGGTTTTTTAGGAGGTTTGAGAATGGATATGAAAGATGGCTTGAGGGATGAGAGTAAAGCAGCAGAGGGTGGAGAGAGAATGCTAGAGTAGCATCAATTTCAACTCTTTTTCAAAGCTTCATTACCAAACGCAAAGTCCACTAGAAACACAGAGGGCTTGTTTGGTTTGTTTTTTAGAGAGTTGTTTTTGAAAAAAAATTGGAAGAGTTGTTTTAGAAATTTTTTTGATTTGTTTGGTTGTATATTTTGAGAGAAAAATTTTTTGTGTGAGTTTGGGATGATTTGATATTTTGAAAAAATTTAGTAGATGTGTGTGAGAGAAAAAGTGATTGAGAATGAGAGAGGAGAGAGAAAAAGTGATTGATTGATGTGTAAGAGAGAGAAAGTGATTTTGGAAATTTTTTGACAAAAATCTCAAACCAAACAAATTTTGGAAATTTTTTTTCTAAAGCTCATCTCTCAAATTCAAACCAAACAAGCCCAGAGTGTTTCTCTCTCTCTCTCTCTCCCTCTCCCTCTCCCTCTGGCTCTCTCTCTCCTATGTGACTTTTGATGAACCCTAGCCTTCTATGTTCCTTATGATTAGAAGAAGTGAAAATCCTAAGTGATTCGTGATTAGATCAAGATTCAAATATTCCAAATCCTAAATATCCAAAAACACTCAATCTAAAATCAACAAGCACTTACGAGAGTGATTTTAGATTGTTTGTTTTTCGGAATAAACAATAAATCGACACAAACGATTTTTACGTGAAAAAACCACAATTGAAGAACCTTCAATTATAATCAAAAACCACGGGCGAACCACCACTAATCAATCCACTACTGAAGAAAGAAATATTACAAAGATAACACACAAATTACCCAACACAGTCAATTTGTCTCTGAATCTTCTGTAACTCTTTCACCACCCTTTGTCACGGAACTGATCCTGAAGTTGAATCCACAACTTCACTTGTTGAATTAACGACTACGTAGAATCAAACGCCTTTTGAATTCTACGTTTTAATCTTCGAAACCCACCGAAGAGAACTCTCTTGAATTTTAAGTATCAACCTCCTTGATGTATGAATCTCAATACATAAGTTTAGAACTCTCTCAAGAACATCAAGGAAAACTATCAAAAATCTCAGAAGAAAACTTTAAACAAAACCCTAGAAAACCCTAAACAAGATCTAGAAAAGTAAATCTAGAAAAAGATCCAACTAGCGAATTTATAGAATCTGATCTCGCGCGGTCCGCTCGAGCGTGGGTCTTCCCGCTCGAGCGGAGACTTCATAATTTGTGATTCATATAGGCTTCCGCCGAAGCGTCCATTTCCGCCGAAGGGAATCACACCATCGATCCAAGATTTTGTCGCCAGGCAGAGATCTTTGTGGACTTGCAATCCGCCGAAGGCGTTACTTTCCCCGCTCGAGCGAGGCGACCAAAATTGAGAAAACCTAGAAAACTTTATACGATACAAACTTGGTTTTAATCCATGGATTTTGACAATAAAAGGTCCTAACAAGAAGCAAAGAGTTAATGTATTTTGAATTTATTTTTTTTTTTTAATTTTTGTTTTGGTGTTTGGCTCTAGAGGTTTTTTTATTATTTATTTTGACGATACTTTTTTTTCGGTTATAGATTTTACGACAAAAATTACATACCGTGTCGTATATATTTAATGTATTAATAATATGCCTTACACGTATTGTAGAAAGTTTAACTATTTGCGGCTAACATTGCAAATCGTAAAAAATTTATTATTATTATCATTAACAGCATAGACGATTAACATGTCATGGTTAGGATATTATTTACGACATACAAAAAAAGAAAGTCGAAAAAATAAAAAATTACAACTTGCATTGATTCTTCCAAGATACAACTTGCCCACCATGAAGAACCTATAAGATATGGTTGTGTCGCCAATTCAGATTGTTGAGCACATAAAACATGTATCGATCTCTACTAATAAGATATTATTCTCACACTTCAACCATTCCACAACACATGAACCCTTCATATTTTTATTTCCAGCCGTTAAACTCTTGAATGGTTTGAACAAAAAATGATTTTTGCACAAAACAAAACGTCTTGGACTGTTCTACATATACAGAGTTATCTCTTTCAAGATAAGAACCACATCCTTACAATGGATAAACATTAAACAATAACAGGATACAAATACAACAATATAATCATGTTCAAGATACTACAAACAGAACACTATCTTACAAAACTCATAGATGCTGCAAACAGAAACATATATACACACATGGAAAGTTATTCTGATTTCTACCAAATAATCAAAAATTGAATTTATTTAATTTCCCAAATCTGTTTAACAGATATGTACACATGGAACAACCCCTCCTTTTCTAGATACATAAATATACACAACCACATTCAATACTTAAGTTACCCAATGCCAATATTATAGAACTATAGAAAACTAAATCCCATAAAGGAAATAATTAAGTTAGTTACCCAACTATCATTTTAGCAAACAACTTCTAGTTATTCCAAATGAAAGAGCATCTCAAATCACATTGAAATCTTTTCTGCATTATTGCACCAAAAACTCTCGAGGAAGAAAGGGACAAAGATAAAGAGAAGAAGAGAAATAGAGAAAGGAAGAGAAGAACCTCAATGTTGAAGCGATGTGATGCGATGCAAGCGGCAGTGGTGATGTAATGATGTTCGACAGTGGAAGATCGACGGTGACTATGAAGGGCGAATTAGCGATGGTGAAGCTGTGAGAGAGAGAGATAGAGACAGAGAGAGCAAGAGACTAAACTTGTTTGGGTGTATGTAAAGACAGAGAAAAATATGAAAAATAAATAAAAATAAATCATAATTAATGAAGTGGGCAATAATGTGAAAGTATTCCCACCAAAGAATAAATATGTGTTTTATGAAATTTTTTAGTTTTATTGCCGACCAACTGTTTTTGGTCACTAAAAATAAGTATTTGCTGACCACATTTTTGGTTGGCAAAGATTAAAAGTAAAAAAATTTCATTAACGTTTGGCAACTAAATTTTTTAGTAGGCAAAAATTGGCATACAACGACTAGATTTTTTTTTGTCACAAAATATAAATATATGCTAACCAAAAGTTTGGTTGCCAAAAATTATTCTAGTTATTTGGTGATTAAACATTTTGGTCGCAAATTAATTTTATAAATCTCTCCAAAATTTAAAATGTCTCCCTCGAAATATTTTAGTTCTTTAGCGACTAAATATTTTTTTAGTCGCTGAAAATAAATTTTTTACGACCAAACTTTTAGTTGCCAAAGATAAAAAGTAAATTTTTGTTTTTCATTCAACGACTAAATAAGTTTAGTAACCAAAACTAACTATAAAGTGACTAAAATATTTTTAGTCGCTGAAAATAAAATTTTTGACTATCAATTAAACTTTTGGTCGTCAAAAATAAAAAGTTAATTTTTATTTTTCATTCGGCGACTAAATAATTTTAGTAGCCAAAACTAACTATATAGCGACTAAAATATTTTTTGTCACTGAAAATAAATTTTTGGCGACCAAAATAAAAAAAAATTTCATTTGGCAACTAAATAATTTTAGTAACCAGAACTAAGTATACTTTAGTTGCTGAAAATAAATTTTTGGCAGCCAAACTTTTGGTCGCCAAAGATAAAGTAAATTTTTGTTTTCATTCGGCAACTAAATAATTTTAGTAGCCAAAACTAACTATACAACGACTAAACTATTTTTTAATCGCTGAAAATAAAGGGTTGTTTAGGATGTCCTAAATAAGTGCACTTTGACTTTTTGGACTAAAAAGTTGACCAAAAAAAATTATTGTTTGAGTTAACTTTTTGACTTTTTACGAAAAAAATGTGTATTAAAAAATTGTATAAATTAGTGTGTAGGAGAAGATAAGGACAGTAGGCAATAGACCGTACCGTCCGAGAGAGTGAATTGATGATAAGAAATAGTTGCCTACTTTTCGGACAATGCATTGGACAGTGCTATTCGGTTTGTGGGGGTCATCACGAGTCCCGTTTTGATAATCTGAACCAGTCAATGTGTAGGACTCGTCGAGTACTATATGTTTGTAAAAAATCACGTTGATCGGATATCGATAACTATCTGATTGAATTAGATTTTTTTTTCAACCATTAACTATAACACCATTCAATTTTTTATACAAAACTAATTTAATCATGTAGTTAACGATATCCGATCAATGTGATTTTTTATCGACATATAGTACTCAACGAGTTCTACATATATGATTCAGATTATCAAAACGGGACCCGTGATGAGCCCTCACAGGCCGAACAACACTATGTTGTTTGTGCATCCCGCTTTTGCAATTTTTTCAAATCATTTCAGCAACTCAACAACAGTCTGTGGGATTATTCATATTGAATTGTAATAATTTGTGTAAAATTATTATTATTTTTTTTTTTGGTGAATAGTGATAACTTTTTAAATTTTTTAGTAACTTTTTGGCTTATTGATTTTTTTGGGTATCCCAAACCAGCCCTAAATTTTTGGCGATCAAAAAGATAAAAAAAAATTCATTTGGCGACTAAATAATTTTAGTAGCCAGAACTAAATATATAGCAAATAAAATATTTTTTACTCACTGAAATAAATTTTTGGTGACCAAAAGATAAAAAGTTTTTCATTCAACGGCTTTAGTCGCTGAAAATAAATTTTGAATGACCAAAAGATAAAAAGTTTATCATTTGGCGACTAAATAATTTTAGTAGCCAAAACTAACTATACAACAACTAAAATATTTTTTAGTCACTGAAAATAACTTTTTGCCAACCAAACTTTTTGTCACCAAAGATAAAAAGTAAATTTTTTATTTTCATTCAGTGACTAAATAATTTTAGTAACCAAAACTAACTATACAGCAACTAAAAAAAAATTTCAGTCGCCAATTGTGGCATTTTTAGTTGCCAATAATCAATATATCTCGACTAAAAAAAATTAGTCAGTAAATATTATACTTTTGTCGACTAATATAATGTTTGGTCGCCAATTCCACAACTTTTGGCGACTAAGGTCTTGTTTGGGAACATACTAGTTTAGTAACTTTTTGACTTTTTGACTAAAATATGAGGTAAAAAAAACTAGTATATTTGGGGTGACTTTTTGACTTTTTACGAAAAGATATGCAAAAAGTAGAGAGAAAAGAGAATCTTTGACTTTATGGTATACGTTATAGGCCTTTTGGCTTTTTTAATAACTTTTTGACTTTTTTACTAAAATGTTAACTTGCCAAACGAGGCCTAAGTTTTTTTTAGTCCTCAAATTTGGTCGCCAAAAGTACAATTTGTTGTAGTGTGGTCAAATCTCTTATATATAACACTGAACTAGATATCATCGCTTTTTATGACTATAATGTTCAATAATTTTCTACTTTCAGATGCATGACATTTGTACAAAAATAGGCTGTAAATTATGCTCAAAAGAGAAATTTCACTCTACTTGAGTATTCATCTGAACGTGAAGGCCCTCTTCATGCCAATCACTTTAGGTCTAAGGTTACAATGAGTGACGGATCCATGAATTTAATATAGAGGAGACACCTATTAATTACAATATAAAAATTTTTCATCTCTAATCAGTAAGAATAACAAAATAATAATTTATCAAGCAAATATTAAACCCCCAAAATTAAATATTCATTATAAAAAGTTTTAAATTGTAAACTTTTATAATTGACCTAGACGAATTTTTATCTTTTGAAAACTTTCCATAATAATAGTATCATTATCAATATCATCAAAAATGTCTCTCTATATAGACAACCAAGTTACAAAAATAAAAATCTCTACAAAATCCCCAAGTTGAGCACAAACCACCACAAATTGAAATATCCAATTTTAACACAAATCAAAAATCTTAAATTTAGCACAATTCATAACAAATCAAAATCTCTAATTAAATATAAATTACTACAAACTAATATTTTTAATTTTAGCACAAATTAAATCCTCAATTTTAACTCAAATAACAACAAATCAAAATTTATAATTTAAATATATATTACCACAAATTTGGTTTGGAAAGTGCAGAGACTTTTGGTGGGCCCTGCTGCACCTGGTTTGGAAATTAGAGAAGAGCGCACACACCACAAAAAAAAATAAATAAATAAAAAAGTCAGGGAACACGTGACTTCCCCTGATCCCTTGTTAAGTCCGACATTGGTTATAATTGATAGGAAAATCTATGAGAATCCTAAATTTTTCACCGCAATAAAAGACGAAAAATATTTTGTGACACTAAAAAACGTACCCCTAATGCTCCTAATTCTTATTTTGGATAACTGTTTTGTTTTTTTGTTTTTTTTGCCTTATATAAAAATTCGGGGCATTAGTATCTCCAATTTAATGCCACAAACCAAAACCGATAAAAGACGCTCCCTTATTAAGTCCGACATTGGTTACAATTGATAGGAAAATCTATGAGAATCCTAAATTTTTCACCACAATAAAAGACGCTGAACATGCAGTCGCGAAAGTTGCTTGGGAATCATTGTCGCTCAATGAAGTTTAGGAGTCTAATCTTTTAAATAAACTCCATTGAATTTTTAATATTTCTTTATATATGCATTACTTATTTTTTCTGTTGTATATATTTGGTTTGTTTAAAAAAATGTTAGGATGATTCTACTCTATACAATAATCTCCTACAAGAACTAGCTCACATAAAAGGTTTTCTTGCTCCAAAGTATGAGACAACTACTTGTAGTCAACCTCACATGCAAACTTTTGTCCCAACTATGGAAATAGGAGTGGCTTTTCAAGAAAAGTAGCAAAGAGCAAGAAGTAGGCAACGATGAGTTCTGCAAAAATTGCTTACAATTGCCTACAAGAACTCAAGTAACATATTTTCTCATTCGTGTGTTTCTAGTTTCAATCAAAAGGAAGATGTTGATGACGCTCATGTTAATCACAATAATACTTTTAATAGTCATAATTTATTTGCTTATGCTTATGTTATGTAACTTTAAACCTTAAACAACTAGTATGAAGAGGATCTTCACGTTTATATGAATACTCCGGCAGAGTAAGATTTCTCTTTTAGACATAAATTTGCAACCTACTTTTGTTCAATTGTTGCGCATCTGAAAACAAAAAAATTATTAAACATTACACATAGCCATGAAAAGTGATGAAATAGTATTTGCATTTCCAATCCAAGTTGCCATTGTGGGCAATGTTACCACTAATTTCCCCATCCTACCCCCGTTCAATGAATTTGGGAGGTAGTTAATCTGGCTAAGGATTGATTTAGAGAATTTTGGTGAAGAATGGATTATGGGTCCTCTATGTGAATTTTCCCTAATACATGCTCTTTACCATTATCATCTTCTTAATATTTTTTTTTTTTTTACAGGTACGACAACACCTTTTACAAATTTGAGCACAAGCTAATTTGCATTATTCCTTCATCTAGCACCATTTTTTGTACACCTAAACCTAAAAAAATCTAAATATGAAAGCATTGTTTTTACTACATCCATCATCTTCCTTATTACATCATTCCTTCTTTATTATGCATAACAGTCTTATATAATACCATCAATGGCATGATAAATACTCTTGCCCCCAGGATTGTAACGAGTTGAATCAAATTCAATTTGTTATTTTATATATATATTTTTTTTGTTCTTTTTCGGTATCTGTTAGTAATCTTTTTAAATTGTTTGCAGGATCGGATATTGGTTGACGCTGGATTGGTATGAATTCCCAAATAGTTTAATTATTATTATAGTTGTATCGTGGGCCATCCTATTGAATTGGTGAAAACAAATTACGTTTGATTTTAATTTGTTAGGCCCGCTCAACAACTTTTGAGTTTTAAATTATTTTTGGGTTTTAGCTGTTAAATCTGTATATAGAGCTGGTTTGGAATATTCAAAAAAATTTAAAAAACCAAAAAATTACTTAAAAAAAACTATCACTATTCACAAAAAAAAAAAAAAATACATATATATATATTTAATTTTACACACAAATTATTACAACTTAGTCTGACCCGTCCCACAAACGGTTGCTGAAATGATTTGAAAATTTTGCACGGAATGCACAAACAACACAGTGTTGTTCGGCCCATAGAAGCCCATCACGGGTCCCGTTTTGATAATCTAAACCATTCAATATGTAGAACTAGTCAAGTACTATATATTTGTAAAAAATCACATTGATCGGATATCGCTAACTACATGATTAAATCAATTTTGTATAAAAAAATGGACAATATTATAGTTAACGGTTGAAAAAAAACTAATTTAATCAAATAACTATCGATATTCGATCAATGTGACTTTTTACAAGCATATAGTACTCAACGAGTTATACACATTGAACGGTTCAGATTATCAAAACGGGACCCGTGATGGCCCCTACAAACCGAACAATACCGTCCAATGCAATGCCTAAAAAATAGACAACCATTTATTATCATCAATTCACTCCCCCAGACAGTACAGCTTACTGCCTACTATCCTTATCTTTTCCTACACACTAATTTATACAATTTTTTAATACACATTTTTTCGTAAAAAATCAAAAAATTAACCTAAACAACTATCTTTTTTTTCTCAACTTTTTAGTTCAAAAAATCAAAAAATACACTTATTTAGGACACCCCAAACAACCCATTAATTTTTTGGTATTATTTAGTTAGTCCAAAATTAATTATTTTAGTTTATATTTAATTATGTTAATGGTGGAGAGCACCTTGAATCTATTTAAATTATTTTATACTCTATTTTCAGTTGCAAATTTATTCTAAATTATTAAATTTCATTTATTTTGAACACAATCTGAATCGTGACTCATTTATAACCAACCATTATTGTTATTATTATTATTTATTTTATTACTATGAGAGAATTACGAATATTTAGTGTACCATCACACGGAATATATATTTTGTGGTGAAAAAAAATTATATCATTTTGTTATTTTTGTTACAAAATATTATAATTTTGTTAAAATATATTTTTAATTGATATATATATACTAGAATTGAACAAGGAAAATTCACCACCATATCTCCACATTCAAAACAATTACTCCACATCAAACTCAATTTCTTTAAATCACCTTCAATTATTTGGGAAATTTCAAATAAATGAAAAATTAGGAAACTAATTATATATCAATGGAAATGCAAGTATGAGTTGTGCCCGAGGCACATGTCTCACTCGCACTCCAGTGATTTGCAGGTTAATGATTTTCATATGGTGAAATTAACAGAGAAAGACAGTACTTTCAAATAAATAAATAAGAACTTTATTATACACTCTCATATTATATGCACTCTTAATTATGTTATTTTTTAATTTAATTATGACAAATTTTCTTCTTTAATTATGACATCATTTTGAGATATATGGTTATGACATTTTTATATTTGGTTATTACTTTTTTCTTACTTTTTTTTTCTTTTTTCTTTTTTCTTTTTTTATTTTAGTTATGACTCGGAAAGAATAGAGTTATATAATTTTCTTCTATAGGTAAGGTGCGTATGGAATAGTTTTTCCCGATGAATAAATAAATTTAACCAAAGTCAGATTATGATATAATCTCATCAAGTTTACAATACCAATTGAGTTATTTCGCAAGAAGAAAAAATTAGAATCAAATCATTTGATCATCAGAACCCCAAAAACAGCTAGCCAATGATCATCGAGTTTTCATCTTCAATATTCAAATTAACTATTGAAACTCTTCAAAAATTTGAGTTGGTGAAAAACCCAAAACGAAACAGCAAAGTAGAATCAAAACCAGAGAGAGAGAGAGAGAAGACTCACATGCGATGATGGCAATGAAAGCAAGGAGGAAGAACAGAGCTTTGCTCCAGCTGTTTTGTTGGCCAACCCATCAGTGCCCAAAAGCGGAGCTTCTATGCTCTGCTGCCCCATCATCACACTCACACAGAAGGAGAGAGAAAGAGAGGAGAGAGGTGTATGAGACTGTTAGTTGGCACAGTGGGGTGGTTGAGGCTATTTTACATTGACACTGTTTTTATTTAACTAGTTGTGAGGCGTCGTGCTTCGCACAATAGTCGATGCCCATGGTTCAAGCAATCTGAAATTGCTTGATTTAAAATTTGCATCCATCCAAAAGGATCCTTAATCTTTGATAACTAATTATTCATGTTACCCTGTTGCATGCTACTCGTAACTTGCTGCTTTCCACATTCAGCAACAGCTGTGAGCGCTATAGATGGAAACATGTCATATTTGCAAATATTGGACCAGCTCACTAGGGGAACTTTAGGGTCCCTACAAAACAAATAGAACGAAAGTATATAAGCAAAAATAAAATAAAAATTCATGGTGCATATTTTGCAAAACTTGAAGGGGGTTATGAAATTTGATTTTCTCTAATTGTAATGGACTTCCCCAGATAAAGCCTTCTAAGAATGCGATCGCAGTAGCCACCAGCTTTGCACTTGAAGCCAACATATTATCAATTTTTTTCCTCCATAAACGTGTGTTTGGATTCTTCATTCTCAAAGGTGTCTGCAATAAAGACTCAAATTAATAAGTACATATGGTTCTTTTAAAATTGTTTCTTACATGTAAGAAAATGAAAATACACACACACTTGCCATGGAAAGATGCTAACATATACGCATCTCATGTTAGTTCCATTAAAGCATTGTTCTAGAAAGCTAATAATAGTTGTATAGAAAGGATTTTTTATTTTTATTTTTTATAGTTTTCTTAAGAAATAATACTAATGACTTGTATTTCAAGAGGAGGCTTGGCCAAATGCAAGCAATGCCTCACTATTTAGATAAATCTAAACGAGGCGTTTCCATGAAGAAACCAGCAACAAATTCTAGAGGTTTCTTCTCCAAACTTACGGAACTCAAAATCAAGAAATATTTGGAAATTACAATGATGTTGACAAGGAGTATGACAAATAGCTTGCAATGGTAAACATTAGTAGTGTTCTTTAGTGAGAGGTCTGATAGTAGGAAATTTAATTGAACACGATAATCAAAAGATTTAGCTAAATTCGAAGTTCTAGACAGTGCTCAAACCCTACAAACATTCATATATGAAAGACAACAAAACAAACAAACAAACAAAGACAACATTATATTGAAGTCAGGAAATTTATTGTATGTTTGAAAATTTAAAATTACAGAGACAAATAAAAAAGTTAAGTTATACTAATAGAACGACAATTATTCCCCCCCCCCCCCCCCTTCCTTCTATTAAGGGTGTTAAGAAAATATATGTTTATGTAAATGGAATGGGTGGAAGTCTATTCTCAATATCATATGTTCTAAATCAATAATGAGGTGAACTGGATTCAATCTATAAGCTTGAGGAAGTGGGAATTTTTAGAAGAAGAAGAAGAAGCATCATGGTGGAAATTTTGTAAACCTATGCTTTATTTTGGTTCCACTTTTAGCTAAAAGCTTTCCTTGATAACCAGTTTTGTTTGCTCCATCCATGTATCATTCCTAAATGTATGTTGTTCTGCAAACCAAACAATACAAAGAAATGTATAAGCATAAGTGATCTATCATTTACTAACACATGCATAATACATGCATGCTTACGCTAAAATCTACACTATGAATAAATATGTAAAACACATTTCAAATGATATGACTTTATGTGAAACACATTTCAAGTTCTTTGTTTACCATCATTTTGTCAGCAATGAAATAGAAATAAAAAATCAGCAATGTAGCTTTTATAGAGTCGAACAAAAAGTCCAAATAATCTAGGTGGTCAAGTAGGAGTGAGATTTGATGATTTTTCTGCTTAACTTGCTTTAGGTATGATTTTTCTTCTTCAACAATCTTAAAATAGAAAATAGTTGCATCATTGTGAAAAAAATAGCATTAAACATATGAATTAAAATTGGAGTATTAACATTGACTGTTACTTTGATCCTCATATGAAATAACATCTAGTTGTAAACTACATTAATTTAAAAAGTGTTGTCAGGTTGTGCATTTGTGAGAGAGAAGATGGAGTGGTGTTTGTCTTTGTTGATAGAAAAGAGAGATGCCTTGTCTTTGTTGAATGGATGCTCCCATTTGGTGTTTTTCAAAAATTTGATGGTATGCAATTATCAAGCTCTCCTAAATTGTATTTCTCCCAAAGTGAAAGAAAAGATAGGCAATCTATCTTTTCAGAGTTATCGACCAAATAAACCGTAATGAAAGGAACATAGGAGTTTGTTGCCATTTCCCTTCCAGTATTTTTCGATTGGAGCTTCCCTCATTCTTTTTATCGAGCATAATGATGCGAGTCGGGCTTTGAATTACCAAATGAAAAGGGCATGAGATAGTGACGGACCCTTACCAACTTTAGTACGTGTGAAGCTTCCAAAATATTACAACACATACAAACAATATATGTTGATTCACTTAGCAATGGAGCGGCATGTATAGTGAGATCAAAAGCCAAATAATCAAAAACCAAAGAATTAAGAAACTACTAATGATAAAGGGTTTTTAGCAGACACAATCTGGTCATCAATAAAAGGTCATAGCAATATTGCCAATTCTATTCTAATCAATAATATCCATAGTGCAATTGATGGATTTGACTGGAACAAAATGACAACCAACACCAATTAAAATTACTCAGCTAGCACATATACATAGAACCACACATCTTTAAGTAGGCAAAATATGGATTAACTAAGAATTGAAATTAAAAAATGGCTTAAAATTTAATTTAAAATTTTAGTTAAAATAGTCTACATGTTGTCTTGAGTCTGACTAAACCTAAAAAAGATATGTATAATTCAATAAATAATGGACTAAAACAACTAAAATTTTATTAAAAAGGTAGTTTAAAAATCTACATGTTTCTTTAGAACTACTGTAGCAGAATTAGAAGAAAAAGGATAATGTTTGTAAGACATGATGGTTCATTATTCATCACAGCTTTAGGCTGAATGCAAATATGTCCAATCTATGATTCAAACAAAGGCTAAAAATGCAAAACCAATTTCAATATTGATACACCTCAAGGAGGAGATAGTAGGGGAGATTGAAAAGGTTTAATCCATTTGGTTTTGAGTAGAAATCTGCACCAAATTTCAACAGCACATCTATAGAGTATAGACACCTAATCTCCAAATCAAATTAGATTTTTTAACATTAATTTCCAAGTAACTTGAATGAAGTTTTTAACTTTGAAATAATTTCTTACGCAACTCTAGTGTGAACCATACTCAACTTCATATTAATTTTGCGTAATCATATTTTTTTAAACACCAGCTTATGAGCTAAACCAAATGAGCCATCCCTAGATCAACCAAAAGAATATTGCTTACCTATATCAACCTCACAAATCAATAGCGAAGCTGAGAAAGTCAAGAATATTGACTTGAAGTTATTCGAGGATTAGGAAGAATAACACTAAGATGTCCATAATCGATCATTAACTTTGATATTCCATATGCAAACAAATCCTCAACACTTTTTTTGAACTTGCACAGAAGTAACAGACCAGAGTGAAAACACAGTTTATATGTGCAATTAGTATTGATGTCTAATAAATAACATACCCTTTGAAGCCTGTTGATAGAATAATTGGATTCATTTAGACAATACAACAAACAATTCACTTAGATATTGAAGACAAGGCCATTTTCAAGCAAAGAAAGTTCTCATCGAGTGGAGAGAGTAGAGGAGGATTTGGCCAAAGTTATGAGTGACCATACTACTGACCCTGGCACATTGCCTTTGTAATGCAATTTGAAAAGTTACAATATGAAATACTTGAAAGGAAACATTGAAAAGCTGAAGAAATAAAAATTTTAAAAAAAACACAATAAAAGGCTACATATTTGATCTGTAGTTTTGCACACATCACTGATTCCTTCAATTGGAATAGCTACCAATCCCCAAGGAAAATACCAAAAAACACAAATCCAAAAAAAACACCAGATAAAATTAACAAAAGCAGAAGTGAATAGAAATGGAAAAAACATCTGAATTGGAAAGATAATAGTTAAAACCTTAGGAATTCACAAACTTCAAAAGAAAACAAAATAAAAATGTGGTTAAAAATTTTTTAAAAAAAAAAGGATTCACAAAAATAAAAAGAAAATAGCTTTTAGCTCAAATATGACATGCTCTGAACTTGACCCCTGCAAACAATAATAATAATAATAAATAAATAAACAAATAAAATAAGCCTAACACCGAGAGTTCCACCTTGTGCAAATAATTTTAAAAAAAATGAAAACCAACGAAAATCCAAAACAAATCCTGCCATTTGAAGAACTGGGAGTCTAATTACTTTAGCAAAATCATGAAGTCGAGAAAACAGAAGCCATTAAAAGAAAAATCTAGTTCTTCTACGTTGAGCTAAAAGAGAAACATCAACTACTTCAATACCAGATTCTCTCAAATTAAAAAAGCATAGAGTTACAAAGAATCAAATTATAAAATTAAAAAAGGAAAATCGATCTCAGCCTAGAATTGGCGAATTATAGTGAAAGTACCTCGTGCAATTCTCCTGGTGAAGTCGTCGGAAGAGTTCATCTTCAAAGAAGATCTTCCTTGTACCCCATCTTCAGTCGGGATCCTGAAGCCATGGTGATGCAGATCTTCGGTCGAGATCTTTCTTGGACCTCATCTTCCGTGGGTTTCGATTCGAAATCAAAGTGGTGATGGGTCTCACTGTCTATAAAGCTGGCGACCTCACCGTCGTCTAGATCATTATCCCTCTGCCAATGAGAGGAAGAGCGATGTAGACACTGAAGGAGAGTGTAAAATGACGGAGACCTGCTCTGTTCTTTCTGCTCCAGACAAAGGCAGTACACTTTAATATGACCAATAGTCAATATAACTATTTAAAATTTTATTTTATTATTTTAACTAATTATTTTTTTAACATACATTTCAATAAGACTACCTACTTTAACTATTTTTTATTAAAATATTCTTATATTTTAGATATTTTTTATTAAAATATTCATAAAGTCAAAAGTTTGAATTAAAAAATAATAACAAAAATGAAGAGCTAGTGCACAGTACCTCGCCTCTCCCAGCGAGGTACCGTAGCAAAATGTAGAAAAATGTTAGTTTGGCTTTGTAATAGCTAGGCTGCTGGAGAAAAATTTATGATTATTGGCTTGTTATTTTAGAATTTTTGGTAAAATGAATAGGCTGCTGGAGATGCTCTAAATGTGGTACTTTAAAAGTATCATTAGTGATGTAGTAGTGAACGAAATTTATTATTTGTGTTTTTTTTTTTTTTTTTTTTCAAATTCCTATCAACTCATTAGAGCATCTCCAACGGTGACTCAAATTTTTTATCAAATCTGAGTCCAAAATGATCCATTTCACCAAATTTGATACCACTCACTCCAACGGTGCACCAAATTCATGAAATATGTTTCGGGACAACCGGCTGGTCGACTGGTTAGAAGGAATTTTTTTTTTTTTTCAAATTATTTGAACCTTTTTCTGAACTTTTTCCGAGACAACTTGTTGGTCGACCGGTGTGAGGATTTTTTTTTTTTTTAAACTGTCTGAACCTTTTTTGGAACTGTTTGAACCTTTTGGTGGTCGACCGGTTGATCAACCGGCCGGTCGACCGGTTGGTCACCCCCAACGGTCAAGAACAGTGATTTGGTGAAATCAGTATCTTGTCGTCGATTTGATGAATTGTTTGATGAATTCTCAATCTGATATCAACTCTGATGAACTGTTGGAGCAGTGAACAGTGACTTTTTCATCAAAATTTAAATTTGATATCAACTCTGATGAACCGTTGAAGATGGTCTTAATGTTACTTTAGAGCATTACTTTTAATGAAATGTATCATTATTGTTAATATAACAGGCAAAGTTGGGCCATGAAAGTACAAAATAATCCAAAATAATAAAACTAAGGCCTCGTCTATTAATTGGTGATTTTAATTATAAAAAAAGAAAAGAAAAAGGGTTAAAAAATTACTTTAAAAAATTTAAAAGATAATAATCTATATTAAAAAAACTAAAAATTTTATATCCTCTCTATATTTTACATTTTTTTTTTTATAAAAAATTAAAAAATTACCTTAAACATATTAATTTGTGTATATCATATTTTAATAAAAAAATATGTTCACGAAAGAGACTTAACAAAACTCAATACATGAGATGGCTTAGAAAATTTAACAAAGAAAAGAGGCCAAAAGGGAAACTGAAAAAGAAAGTCACAAATACCATAGTACAATGAATTTCCTCTTATATAATAGCGTATATATGGACATACACTGCCTTATATTTGAAAAATTACATTTACATTTTATTAAATTAAAATGATATTTATTTTTTATTTTTTATACATATAAAATAATAAAATAATATAAATATTTTGTTTATATTATTTTAAAGAAAATAATAATTATCTTATTTAGTTTAACTCATACAAAAAAATTGAATTTTTTTTATTTTTCGTATTTTTTTATTTTTATTGATTTTTTTATGACATTTTAAACAATTTTTTAGATATACCTAATCTAAATATACTTAAGAAATATAATATTTTGTGATTCTTTTTTTAAATTCACCAAATACAAAAAATATAAAAATTCAATACATTATCTTATTTTATTGTATTCAATGGATTTTTAAAAAATCTTTTTATATAAATTTTATACTTTTTAAGTATATCTAGATTAAATTGATTTAATCTAGATATAATGGTGGAAATAAAAATGAAAAGTTAATTCATATATAAAAATTTGTACAAAAAATATCATAAATATATTGTGATAGTGATATTGTTGTAAACATAAATCATGTTTGTGGGTATTTTGTTTTAAAGTGAAAAGTTACTATTAAGCTATATCATTGTGATTGAAAATTTTATATAAAATTTATGTTTATATATCATCATTCAATGGGAATATATTCAAATAAAATTTAATAATAAAAAGTTGTAGAATATAGTCATGATGATACGAAGAAGAAATAGTAAAAAAATGGCAAAATAATCATTTAAAAAATTTTAAGGTATGACTTCATCAATTCAAGAGGTAATTTGTAATGATATTACAAATCTTGGATAGGAAAATATAATTTTGTAAACATATAAAAAATATTAAATAAAAACTTATTAGTATTTTTATTTGTTTTTGTGGAAACCAAATTTGTATCTGACACAAAAAAACAGTTTGATTTGTATTTTGAGATAAATTTTTTTAAAAAAAATTTGAGTAGAGAGTTTAGAAATTTTTTTGGTTTGTTTGATTGTATATTTTGAAAATAATTTTAGAGTTTGGAATGATTTAATATTTTGTTATAATTGAGTAGATGTGTGTGAGAGAAAAAGTGATTGAGAATGAGAGAGAAACAAGAAAAAATGATTGATTAATGTGTAAGAGAGATAAAGTGATTTAAAAAAAAAAACAATTCAAAAAATTGAAACCAAACAAAATTTTAAAAAAATTTCTAAAAAATTATATGTTAAGATACAAACCAAACAAACCTCGATCTCTCTCACCAAACTCAAATTATATGATCAACCAACCACAAAAACCATAAAGGCCACTTTTTGGCACACAGATGAAAATCAATTTTTTTTTACTTTTAATTTTTTTTACGTCACATTATCTTTTTATTTTTTTTTATATCACTTTTCAATGCATTATATTATTTTACTTTTTAAATTATTATGTAAAAATTAATTTGGCATCCAGACTTCTCATTATTTTAATTTAACCTTTGAACTTTTCTAAATTTGATTAATTTACCCTCTGGTGTCTATTTCCGTCTATAATCAAACAAAAATTACTAACGTGTCACCAAATTTCATTTAAAATTTCATTTTATCACCAAAGTATACCTTAAAAGTCAATTCGCCTAAAAAATATGGAAACTTTTTTATAAGTCCACTTTCTAAGAGTTTTATTTCATCTAACTCATATTCTTTTTTACTATTCTATTAGATCCTATTTGAGGTAAGAAAACCAAAACACTTCCAATCTTTCATATCCCTTATTAATGCTAATATTTAATATTGATTGTCATTATGTTTTGGTAATTTCCATGCATCAGGATGTTAACTGTTATTATATTCATATTAATTTAAAATGAATTTTTGTCATTGTGTTGTTAATTACATGATGTGATCACATCATGTAATTGAAATGAATATTCATATCATTATATTCACATCAATTTTAAATGAATTTTTCTCATTGTGTTGTCAATCACATGATGTGAATATTCATACCAAAACATATGAATGTAAACGTTTTCGTCACTACATTAGATAAGAGAGAATGTTCACATGTTGTAAACGTTCAGATCGCTACATGTTGTGAATAAGAATGTGTTGTCAATTAAAAATATAACATGTTGTAAACGTTCACATCACTACATTAGATGAGAGAGAATTTTTCGAAAAGGTATTGTGTGAACGTTCACATCAGATGAGAGAGAATGTTCTCATTATTTTTAATGTGTTGTTAATTAAAAATAAGAAGGTTCATATGTTGTAAACGTTCACATCACTACATTAGATGAGAGAATTTTTAGAAAGGTGTTGTGAACGTTCATATCAAATGAGATAGAATATTCACATTATTTTTAATATAGCGACCCCGGTCTTTTCCCATTTGATTATTGTATCCGGACTTAGGTTCCGTAGATCCTAGCATGGTTTAATTGTTGTTGTCGTTCTTTAATTTCTCATTTGGAATTATAGGATGTTCTGGGCAGGTCTGTTTCAGGTTGGTTGGGTTCGGAAACCAAATCTTGCTGTCCAGTTTTTGAGTTGGTCGCTCGAGCGAGGGATTGGTCGCTCGAGCGAGGGTTGAGTTTTGTCTCTAGTGGTTCGAGCCAGGATTTCTTCGCCGAGCGGCGATGCGTCTAGTATGCACTGAGAGCGAGTGTCTTCGCCGGCGAGCTTTCGCTTCGAGCGAAGCGAGGTGTATGTTTCGAAGTTCTTCGCTCGGCGAAATTCTGTCGCCGAGCATGCTTCGGATTGCGCACTGAAGCATCGAGTCCTTAACTCGGCGAGATTTTCTTCGCCGGCGAGTGTTTCTTAATGTCTGTCGCCGGCGACCATGTCTTCCTTCGGCGAGCACATCCCGATGATTTAAACGGCAGCAGCTTTAAAACGTCCTTTTCACATTTTTGATCCAAAAACCCTAGTTAAGTTTCTTCTTTCTCAACTCATCTTTTCCTTGGGTTTGATCTATCTAGGGGCGTTTCTAACCTAGTTCCTTCATTAAAAGGTAGAGGAGAGTGAGGGCTTTCATTTAATCGAGCATTGTTGGATTTGGAGCACTTTAACATTTGGGCAAACATCTTCATCTTCTTCTATTGGGTTCATTGCTTTGAGGTAGGGATTTCCTACTCCTTGTATACGTTTAATCCTAAGTGTTGGTGTTCTAGTATGTGGGAGGGTGGTTCAAGAATTCAGGAGAAATCTTAGGGTTTTGTCATAGATTAATTCATGTAATTAATTTAAAAAGGAATTGTGTATTGGGTTAAATTCATGAGATTTGGGGAAATTGAGATTGGTTGATGTAGTTGAATATTTAATCACTCATATGTGGACTTGATAACGATATATATTGTGATATTTATTTCTCGCTTAGAAATAATCGCTTTTGGGCTATCGGTGGAGGATAGCCATTGATTGTTGTAGACCTTGCATGCGGCTTAGGTGTAATCGAATTAAGTCACATATGTTGACTGTTGAATTAATCTAACATTACTTGTATTGATTGTGTGTTGCATATGGCAATTTGTATGTTTCATTGCATATGCATGATGTTTGGAGGAGATAGGGATGAACTCACGGTTTAGGGAAGATAGGGATGGACCTCTAAACCGGATTTGTTTGGAGGAGATAGGGGATGAACTCCACGGTTTAGGGAAGATAGGGATGGACCTCTAAACCGGATTTTATTTGGGAGGAGATAGGATGGACTCCATTAGCATCACTTTTATGTGTGCTTATTTATATTGAAGTGTTTTATTGTTACAAAGACTAAAATGTGTATCAATTGGGGAGTATGGAAGTGAATTGATTATGATTGATACAATACCAACTCGTGTATTTGTTATGATTAGGTCTAACTTGAATTGTTATTCTGTGGAATTGGAAGTGTTGTTAATAAAAGATGAAACCCGTTGAGTTATTTGGCGAGGTTACGAGCCATAGATGAAAAGTAAGATGTGCCATAGACAATGTGTCATAGGCAATATAGACATTCGTGTCATAAAAAGTGTAATGGATTATAGTGTGTTAACCATGTATTAGATGCTAATGCTTTAGTTATTTCTTATGCTTGGTTTAGTATTTCTCTCTTGGCCGTGGCTCACCCTATATAGAACTTCATTTTCGTGTTCAGCGGTTCATTACCTCCAAGGACTTAGCTTGTGAGGATGTGGACTTGAAGACTTGCTTTATATGTTTTTATTTATCTTTATTTGAACTATGTAAATTTTCAAGCCTAGGGCTTTATTTGTTTCGAGTTAGAACTCATGACTTTGTGTCCAAGTGTTGGCTTGGCAAGATGTAAGCCCGTAGGGCATTTATTTGATGTTTCATTCTATATTACTCTGATGATTTAAATACTATGCTGTCTTCTTTTAATAATGCATGCCATGTTTCGGGTTTAATTTTGAGGGCGTTACATTTAATGTGTTGTCAACTAAAAATATATTCACATTATATAATAATATAAAATAATAACATCGATGTTATTTAATTTGTGTATAAAATTTCCTATGACTTGGTCATTTCTCTTCTCTCTCCTCCCCTCAACATTAAATATCAACAATAAATATTAATATTAAATATAAGGAAATGAGGTCATAGCAGTGATTGTTGTGCCTCAATTTGAGGTGTATTATGGGTTTATTTTTATGATCTGAACCGTTGATTTTATAGGGTTTGTTGAGTACTTCACGCCTACCGAAAATCATATTAATCGGATATCAATAACTATATGATCGAATATAAACAATAAGTTTTTCTTTTGGAAAATAGCATAAAAAATATACAATTCGATCATATAGTTATTGATATCCGATTAATATAATTTTTGGTATGCATCAAGTACTCAACAAACCCTACAAAGTGAACAGTTCGAATTATAAGAATAAGTCCATAATACACCTCAAATTGAAACACAACAATCACTGCTTTGCCTTTAGCACAGCAGTGACCCCATTTCCTAAATATATGGGTATAAGAGTTTAAGAAAATAGTGTAAATTAAGAAAAAAAAGATTTTATGAAGTAAAAGTATAAATACATGAGACTAAGTGAGTTAAAAAATTCCTTCATAGACTTCTTGGATTAAGACACTTCTAAATGAGATTTATCAATGAAAATCCCAAAAAATATTAAAAGAAATAAATTTACATATTTATTTAATCACATTGTTTGGTTCTAATTTTCTAAATTTAATCTTTAGAAAATTGAGTTTTTTTTTTTTTTTAATATAGTTTTTAGATACACTTAATATATATACAATTACAAAGTATCATATTGGTGAAAAAAATCTTTTTAAAATTTACTAAATACCAAAAATATAAATATATATATATATATATTCGAATATTTTCGTATTCTTGTGTATTTATTAATTTTTTAGATATTCTTTTATAAATATTTTACTTTTTAGGTTAACTGTATCTAAAAAGTAAAAAATTTGCTTAAAATATTAAAATATTCATTAAAAGTAAAATTACACAAAAAAAAAAAAAAAAATCAATCTTCAAAAAATTATAGCCAAATAATTTTTCATCTAAAAAATGAAAAAAATAAAATTTTAAAGAAAAAAATTGAGTATTAGTCCTATTGAGTATTTTTTTAGACAGTAATTAAATTAAATTTTGTTTTTACCTACCTAATTTTGAAATTACTATTAGTCGATCAATTATATTAGAATTAATTTAGAAAATAAACTAGTTATAATTATTCACGCAGACACACATAGAGTAGCTAAGAAATTTTTGGCTCAATTAGTTTCTCCAGGACTAATTTAGGATAATTTGAGACTTAAAGAGATAAATTTAAATGAGAATTTTTATATTTTTTATTATTTTTTGCAAAGTATATTATTTAAAATTTAATTTTTTTTAATATTTGAGGGCTAATTGATTTTTAAGATATAATTTGGGGGTAAAATGAAATTCGAAATGAAATTTAGTACTACGTCGGTAAGTTCCGTTTGATTATAAACGGAAAGAGACGATGGGAGATAAATTGATAAAATCTAAAAAAGTTTGAGATTCAAATTAAAATAATGCAAAATCTAGATGCCAAATTAATTTTCATGTAATAATTTGAGAGGCAAAACAATATTTCCTATATATATACTAGTAAAATAGGCCACGGGCTACTTGCACAATTTTTTATTTATTTATTTTTTAATTTTGATTTTAATTTTTGACTTTAAGATAGTATTATTTGTTTTAATGGAATATAATGGAAATTTTTTGTAGAAGTTAAAAAATAATAAATTGATTCCATTTAATGGCGTTCCACCTTCATTTCAATTAATTAAATATTATTAGAGATTATTATCAAAAAAATAAGATTATGCTTCACGAATTGAATGTAGTAGACGATTAGATAAATTGAATCATTCATATTATAAGATTTATCGAATATATCATCCATAAAAAAAAGGATTAATTACAACCAAAAAAAAAAAAAACCTTTAGATTTCATGTATTTTCACTTTAAATCTCAGTATTTAATTTTGACAAATTAAATTATAGAGTTTCACCTGTGCTTTAATTTGTCCCCTTCGTCTCCGTTTGTGTAAGGTAATAGAGGGGTTTAAAGTAAAAAAAAAAATGAAATCTTTGGATTTATTTTGGAATTAACCATTTTTTTTTTAGTGATTTTAATTTAAAAAAGGTTAAATTACACTGACCTCCCTTGAGGTTTCTAACAAATATAGCGACCTCCCCTATAGTTTCAATAATTACAGTAACTTGACATTCTCCAAATTTCTCCCTTCTGTCAAATTAGAACTAACGAGGTTACTTTTTCTATAATAAATGACTTTATTGTCATTCCTTTTAAAATATTAAAAAATGTTTTTGGATTGGAGGATATGTTTGGAAGATACCAAAAGCATTTGAAACAGTATTTTTGGATTTATTTTTTTAAAATATTAAAAAATGTTTAAGAAATTTTTATTTTTTTATTATGAATATATAATTTTTATTTAAATTTTTTTATTTTAAATATTTTATTTTATTTTGTAAATATTTTAATTTTTTTAATTTTAATATTTTAAACTCAAAATACATTTCCACACTCCTATCATAACCGAACATATAACTCAAAACTCAATTAAAAAATTATTTTCAAAACTCGAAACTCCACATTACTTTCAAAACTCTATAATCAAATCGTAACCAAACATATAACAAAAAAAAACTAAAATATTTAAAAATGTATTTATAAAATAAAATAAAATATTTATAATAAAAATTATATATTTAAAATAAAAAATAAAACTTTTTAAAATTTAATATTTTAAAAATACATTTAAAATATTAAAAAAATACAACACATAAATGTATGAAATATAATGAACATTAAAATAAATAAATAAATATTTAAAATATAAAAATTTACCCTAAAAAACTAAATTCGAAAAATTTCAAAACTTATAATCAAACAATTTTTTTTTTCTTTTCAAAACTCAACTCAAAACTTATAATTCAAAATACGACTTCACACTCAAATCATGATTCTAAAAATAATTTTTAAAAATAAAATATTTTTTTAAAAAAAAAAATTCTTTTAAAAAAGAATTTTGGAAAAAGCTTGGTTTTGAGTTTTGAATTGAGTTTTAAGTTTGTGTTTGGTTATGAGTTTTGAAAATAATTTTTGAATTGAGTTTTGAATAAAAACATGTTCTGAAAAAAAGAGTTTTTTTAGTTATAAGTTTTGAATTGAGTTTTGAGTTTTGTGCTTGGTTATAAGTTTTGAAATTTTTTGAATTTATTTTTTTAGGGTCAATATTTTATATTTTAAATATTTATTTATTTATTTTAATGTGTATTATATTTCATACATTTATGTGTTGTATTTTTTAATATTTTAAATATATTTTTTAAATATTATTTTTTTTAAAAAAAATTATTTTAAATACATAATTTTTATTATAAATATTTTATTTTATTTTAGAAATATATTTTTAAATATTTTAATTTTTTTGTTATGTGTTTAGTTACGATTTGAGTGTGAAGTTTTGAAAGTAGTGTGGAGTTTCTAGTAATGTGCTTGGTTATAATATGAGTATGGAATTGTGTTTTGAGTTTAAAATTAAAAAAATTAAAATATTTACAAAATAAAATAAAATATTTAAAATAAAAAAATTTAAATAAAATTTATATATTTAAAATAAAAAAATAAAATTTTCTTAAACATTTTTTAATATTTTAAAAAAATAAATCCAAAAATACTGTTTCAAACGCTTTTTGTTTCTTCCAAACATGTCCTCCAATCCAATTTTTTTTTTTTTAAATATTTTAAAAGGAATGGCAATAAGGTCATTTATTATAAAAAAAAATAAAAATAACCACGTTAGTTCTAATTTGACAGGAGGGAGGAATCTAGAGAATGTCAGGTAAAGTAGGGAAGGTTATTGTAATTATTGAAACTACAGAGAAGGTCGCTGTATTTGTTAGAAATCTCAGGGAAGGTCATTATAATTTACCCTTTAAAAATGGTTAATTAAACAAAAAAACCCAAGGTTTCACACATTTTTCACTTTAAACCCCAATATTTTTCATTTTAAACCCCTCCCGTTACCTGACATAGATGGAGATGGATAGAGAGGATAAATTAAAACACGAATAGAACTTTAGAGTTTAATTTGTCGAAATTGAAACATTAGGGTTTCAAGTGAAAAATAGGTGAAACTACGATTTTTTTTTTTTTTTTTTTTTTTTTTTTTTTTGTAATTGACCCAAAAAATTAAATTAATTGAATATAATCAATTGTTTTAAAACAATTTACCAAATTACGTTAATCAATTTTTTTTTTTTAAAAAAACGAATGTGGTCTCATGGAGTCACAAATATGTAAATAATCTGATTGCACGTTCAAATGAAAAACTTATGGAAATAATCAAACCAAACTTGAGGTGTTTGGGAGGAAGCTTTCTTGGGGTTTTTTTTTTTTTTTTTGTGATTAAAATAGCATTAAAAGATAAAATAGGTTAAAATAGTCAATAAGACAAAATATTACATTAAACTCATAATCATTTTATTTTTTTCTCTCACAAATATCACATCCAATCATCTTCTCAAACACAAAAATTTTAACATACTAAAATAGTCAAAAACTAAAATAACCTACTATAATAGCAACTTCTCAAACACCACCAGCTTTTAAGTCCAATCACTTGTACATTATTTTTTGTGAGAAAGGTCACATGTCAACTCTTGTTGAGTGTTAATTCTACGAAGTGTGCATTATATACATATGTGTTATTTAGTTATACAGTTCCGGTACAGAGCTCGAAAATTGGGACTCGAATTTGGCTCGAATTTGAGAAAGAATGAGGAAGAAGAAGAAGAAGAAGAAGAAGAATGAGAAGCAGAACTGGAGGGGGCCATAAAAATGGGGCTGAAGGTGGAGGCGAGGCTGCGATACGACGAGCGATGAGCTGCGACGATCGGCCGACGAGCTACGACGACGACTCTCTCTCTCTCCTCTCACCTCTGTTTCTCTCTTGCCTGTGTTCAAACGAAGAAGAAGAAGAAGAAGAAGAAGAAGAAGAAGAAAACAAAGAAAGAAAAGGAAGAAAAAGGAAAAAAAAAAAAAAAAATCGCAACGCAAAACGATGTCGTTTTGCGTTTCGAGCCAGATTCGAGCCCTTGATTTCGGCCCCTCAAACATTTTTCTTAGTTATAACATTGTGGTATTAGTTATGTCTTAGTTATGACTTTTTGTGAGGTTAATTATAATTTCTTATAATGTTAGTTACGATATATTGTGATGTTACTTATGAATTTTTATAATGTTGGTTATAAGCTCAAGTTCAAAGTATCAAAAATCAACTCAATTCAACATAACTTTCACAATGATGTTAGCATAAATTTAGTTTGTAACATCCTAACTTTTATTATCCACATCTATTGCCAAAACCTTTATTAAAAATCATTTTTCGTAACATACATGTAGAAGTAGAAATAAAAAGATAAACAATAACCATTCTATCTTAATATATAATGATGATATATATATATTGATACAATCATTATAATACCCTTACACTTACATTAGAGAAGAATAAACAAACGGGATTAATCCTTTATACATAACAATAGCATTTCGCCTAACAAATAATGAGCCCCGAGACCTATAGGTAAAGAAGACTCCAAGTCCAGATAATTCTTTTAACCTTGTACTTGAAAAATTATCAACATATAGGCCAGTATGATCGAAAAATTCTTTGACAATTATGTTCTTTTATAGTTATAACTAAAACTAATTTAGTTATGACATTTATAATAATTCACACAATTTTTATAGATGTGTATTTTAAAATGACCCTTTGATGATATTAATAATATATAGGACCATGGCACATTTATAACTACATATATTTAACATTTTTTTATATTGAAGTTTAAAAAATAACCAAAAAAAAAACTAAAAAGCCACAAAAAATTTCAAAAAGTCAAAAACTATATAAAAAAAAAAGTCAAAAATTTATTTTTCTCTCTAATTTTTTACATTTTTTTGGTAAGAAGTCAAAAAATTATTCTAAACATACTAATTTTTTAACCTCATATTTTAGCCAAAAAATCAAAATATTATAATTTACATATTTACAATCATAGATAATTATTCAGTAATCATGGAATATTATGTGGCATTGTTTATGTGATGCTATAAACTAATCATGTAACGAAGCACGGCTATTCCAAAAATACTTATGATAAACCATATCTTTAACCAATTCATTTAATCCCATGATTAGTATTACTACCTATGAAGCTTGGATACTTTAAAAATATTGTCTTACAAGTACTAGGTACGGCAGTGGCGAAGCCACCATGTGACTAGGGGGGTCACGTAACCCCCTAAATTTTTTAATTTTTTTTAATTTTTACATATGTATATAATAAAATTTTAAACAAAAATAATATTTAGAATAAAATGTTAAGGGCATTTTTAAATTTATGAAAATAATAGTGATTGTTTTATTGAAAATAAAGTGACTACAACAAATTATATTTTTATGTATGAAAATTTTGTGAAAAAATCTCAATATAAAGGTAATATCCATTATTATTGATATGCAAATATAATTAATCTCATTATATATACGTAAAAATTACTAGAGTATTAATTATATTTGCATGTAAAGTTCACCCTTCATATGTTGTTTTACTATTGGTTGGTGATATCATATGTCAATAATGATGTGATATCGCTATTATATGAAATTTGAGTAAAAATTTGATTTATCTTACCATTATATAATTTATATTAAGACTTAAATATATGACTTTTTTATATTGTCCGTGATACACTAGTTTTATGCAATACTTTCTTTTCAATTTTACTCGAAATTAATTATAAAATTTTATGTGAAATATTTTTGTAATAATTTATTTAAGTTTTTGTACTTAGGCCTCGTTTGGCAAGAGGCTAAAATAGCCAATTAGCCAAAAAGTTACCTTTTTAGCCAAAAAGCCAACAACCCATACAAAAAAGTCAAAGATTCCCTTTTCTCTCTACTTTTTGCACGTCGTTTCGTAATTAGCCAAAAAGTTGGCCCAAACATACAGGTTTTTCTTACCAACCTTTTTAGCCAATTAGCCAAAAAGTTACTAAATTAGCCTGTTCCCAAACGAGGCCTTAATATTAATTCAAAAATTATTATTATTTTCTTATAGTTGGTTATTAAAAAAAATAATTAAAGTTGTAATCAATAAGTGCCTCTTCTAATTTAACTTCCTGACTTCATCACTGGGTACAGGTACACATACTGGTATGACTGCACGCATACTGGGTACAAAAAAACCTACTAGGCACATTTTATATGGTATGTATACATTTGGTACGCGGTGGGTACTCCTTGGGTACATGGTTGGGTACACCAGTTAAAAACATAATTTTTCAAACTTTTAAGGAGCAGTGGAGCACTTATTTTTTTGCCCATTTTGAAGAATTAAAAAAATATGGGGTGTTTTGTAATAACAAAAAACATAAAACAAATTATATCTGTTACTTGAAATCCTAAATCATTCAAAGAATCTAAATCATTCGAAGAACACTTCCAGTCAAAGAACAAAGTCACTGAATCAACTCTGAGTCGGCGAAGCTCGATTTCCGGTGAGTTTTTGTTCGTTCCTTTCTTCTTCTTCTTCTTCTTCTTTCTTTTTATTTGGTGATTTTTTTTTTTTTTTTTCAGATTTTTGTTTCTTTCTCTTTCTTCTTCTTTCTCTTATTTTTTTTTTCAAATTTTTTTTTTCATATTCCGGTGAGTTTTTCTCCCTCTATTTTTATTTTTATTTTTATTTATGGTTTCAGCTTTTTTTTAGAGTTTTGTTAGTTCATTTTCTCAATATTCTTGTAACGCCCCAATTTTCATAAAATTCAAACAAATCAATCAAACTCGTATTCGTTATTTATTTTCAAAGCGAATTGAATTAACATGTGGAAGCCCATAATCTTATCAAGATTCAACAAAATCATAAATAAAATAATTCCTTTCTCCTTTTGTATTTCATTTCATTATAGTTTAAAATTTACAAAATAGATTACGCACGATTACACATTCACAACTTCCAAAACATTAATCTATAGCATGAGATACAATATTACATAAATATCCAAATTTAAATGCGCTAAAGGTTTACAAGTTACAAGGGTTGGAACCCTATTACAAAAGGTATTTACCTTATTCATTCATCACGTTTCAAATAACCGATTGCGAAAGCATTTTCTCAACTTCAATGCAAGCGTTCAAACATGAAATATGAGATGTTCAATGTGATGCATGAGTTTAGTAAATATTGTAATTTACCTAGTTCACATATAATTTCTACAACATGTCATTACAACTCTTCACCTACTGTCAAAACAATTATCTCTAATTCCACATTTCCAAAATAAAAAATACATGGAATAATTCTTTATAATTTCCAATAATCTCAACAAAGTATGATTTCCATCAACTTCTTCATTGATTATATATCCCCAAAATCTTATTATTTGAAAAACACATGCTCAACACTTGTAATTTCTCAAGGATTTAATAATATAATCTTAATCCCAACATTTCAAAATTTCTAAGATTTTATCAAAATCGGGAATTTCTCATTTTAAGGATAAATTTTTCAAATTCTTGGGTCACATAACAACCACATTCAACTAGTTGAAAACTTAAAAAAATATTTGAGAACCTTGCCATATTTATACTCTAAATACTAATTTAATAAAAATCATAATCTCTTCAAGTGTTAAACTATCAAACTAACACATAATAAAACTAAATAACATAAGCAATATTTAGAAAATTCCCACCTCAAACCTTAGAAGAGGAAAAAAGAAAAGACCTTGATGTCGCTAGATTTCGATCTTTGGTCAAAACGTAACTCTCATTGTGCTCTACACTTTGGACTACAATTAGGTTAAGATTTAGCTTTAATGGTACAACATCCAAGGATTTTGTGTAAGGTTTGAAGAGAGAGAGAGAGAGAGAGAGAGAGAGAGAGAGAAACTAAAGATAAAGAAAAAAAATGGTCTCTGCCTAAGAGAATGAAGGAAAAAATAAAGGGGTGCTTGTTTGGAGGGATTGAACCATGGATAGGATTCATATCCGGTGGATGGAACAATTCGTTTTTTGGTTCAAAAATTTTGCACCAAACTATTAATCCTAAATATATGGGATTGTTCTATCCCATTTGGGTGGGGGAGGGAGGGGGAGGCACAAAGCCTAGAATAACTAATGACATGGGATTAGATAGTAAATTACATTTTTAACCATATACTAGTTAATATCCTTTTAAAAATAAAATTTATTTATTAAATTATTTATTTTAATAATTGTGGAAAGGTAAAAATATTGACCCAAGCCCAAAGATAAAAATATTTGCCCAAAGCCTAAGTCCAACTAAGCAGCTTGAATCAAGAGAAAAGCTCGAATTCCTCCTCTAATAGTGAGATTTGGTTGGATTTTAACAAATACATGGAAGTCTCTCTGGAAACCTACTAAATTCTTCATTAATTCGGTAGGGACTGTCGAGCATTTGATGTCGTCTATGATGTTGTAGACGGCATCTTGATCGTACTCCTTGAAGCTTATTCTGGCGAAAAAGTAATTGTGTCATCTGAGACTTCTAGCTTAGGTGGTTTTTCCTATTCTTGAGGGTTCTTCGAAGTAGAGAGAGATTGGGTAGATGGGCCGCTATTCTAGATCCTGTTATCAGAGAAGGAGGAGAGTTCTTCGTCAGTATATAAATTGTTGATATTATTTTTGTGTATCCCTGATCTAATCTAATCGTCTTCCCTCCAAACGGAGAAAATAATTTTGACATAACTCGTATTGTACAAAATTTCTGCTTACAAACAAAATATTATTTTCTGTCAATTTTTTTACTTCTTTATTTAAAAAAGGAAATGAATTAAAAGGGCTAGTATATAGGGGCCTCTCTCGTTTGTAATGATCCCTCAAAAATGTTTTTAATTTGGGCATTTTGTGACGTAATCGTAATGAAATATTTCTTTGTTCCTCCGTTTCTACTTTTGCAAGTATTTCCTGCCAGAGTTCGTCTCTATTCTTTGAAGGACTTTTTGTCACGCCCCGAACTCGCCCCGAAAAGTCCGGCAACGTGACCGGCCAGTAATTCGTAGATTACCTCCGGCCTTACTAAACTAAACATGAATAAATGGGGCTCGCGGAAGCGAAAAAGAAACTAATAGTCCAAGAGCTGTGCATAATATGAACATACATTTACATGCCAGAAGATGAGTTAATTACCCACATTCAGTTACAAACCAAGTGACAAAAGATCATGCGTAGCACTTAAATACATGTACAAAACAAAAGACAAAACTCATAAAAGCGGCCTTCCGTGCCTAGCCCGACCCGAGGCATCCACACTCTGGTTGGCTTACAAAACGGCGGCTCAGCTTGAACTCCGCCTAGGCTTGACTCCCCGGCTGCTCACCTATAATTACATATATACGGGGGTGAGCTAAAGCCCAGCAAGTAACAGTAACGTAAAGGGGTTAGCGAATGAAGTCCAACATTTATATAAAACCGTGATAAAATATTCATAAACATAGTCAGTCATCAGTCATCCTATAGAACATACGTAATGGCGTACTCCATAGATCATAACATAACGTATCATACCATGTGTCGACAAACGACTAGAGTAACCGGTCCCGGACACCGATTAAACACATACCGAGATCTCGTAAACTGGTCATGGGCCTACATATCCGCGTCAGCCCCCATGACTCAAGCGCATGGGCCTACACGCCTATGTCGACCCGCACAACTAAAACTATCTATGGACACCATACTAGATTCGTAATCAAGACATTCATTCACGTAAAACATTATCATTGAAACATATCATAACGTTTAACATTGAACATAATTCATAACAACATATCTTTACGAAAATGTTACTTACAGTGATTTCTCTACCGATTACGGTCTTTTCCGTCTTGTCCTGCAAACATCATGAAACATTTCTTAACATATATCATCATCCATTCACATAAGTCATGTCATTCTTTTTCCTTCCTTACATTCTTTCATAGTCATTTCATGTTCAATCTACTCTTCTTTATTTTACTTCATGTCCATAAGATGTTTAAGTCCTCCCATTAACATGTTAGAAACAAGTAATTCTTGTTGTACAACTTTCAAAATTTCCCTGAAAATAGCCTTCCCGCTCGAGCGCCCACTTGTCCGAGCGATCAGAACTGTCCGAAACTTTGGAAGGGTGATTTCTCGCCGGCGGGATCCTCTCGCCGAGGACTCAAAAATCTGAAACTCTGGTTCTTCTTCTAAGCTTTATCCCTTTCTTCCCTTTTGCAAAATCGCTTTCAATTTCATGAAATCAAAGTCTCAAGGTTCTTGATAAACATCATAATTTAACTATTATGTCCTCAATCCAAATCCCACATAGCTTACAAACAAGATCAACCCATAAGTTAGGATGCAAATCCATGAACATATACATACAAGATTCCTATCTCTATAGCCATGGAGTTTTGAGGAAGAACCTCTTTCAAGCCAATAAACATGAGTTAAACCCTTCTAAACCATGATCTTAAGTTAAACATGCAAGAATCAACAATCCATTTCAAGAATTTAAAGAAAATCCTTACCTTTTTAGCTTGATTTCCCCTTTTCCTTTCTTACTCTTCTTCTCCCTTGATCTCTCTCTCTCCGAATTCTCCCTTCTCTCTCCTTCTCTAGATTTTTCTTCTCCCTTTAGTTGAGTCAAATGGGTCAACAATCTTTATCTTAAGCCATATATAGCAATTATAACCAATTAAACCAAAACACTTGTGCCAAACAAGCCTTACGAATCAGACGAAATTCAGTCCTCAATTTATTCTTTCGAATGGTTCTAAATATTCCCGGTATCATACAGGTATTTTCAATTTCATTTTCTGATCCCGTTAAGGTCATCGATTTCAGTCCCGAGGTTGTCATTTCAACAGATATTTTCCCCAATTCAAACAGATATTCTTCAATTAACTCATATAAACACATAATTAGGTACCGGTAATTACGTCCTACAGTTCCGGGTCATTACACTTTTCCCCTTCGATGAAAATTCTTCCATTCTACGAAGTCGCCCCCTTTCTATATATAATGTCGACTTGCTATTGGAGAGTGGAGTTTTTCTATATTTGGATGATAGATTCTGCTGTTGGTTCCACTGAGATTGAAAAATCTCGGGTTGGTGGTTTGGATCTTTTTTATGCATTGAACCATGGCATGAATGTGAGGGTTTCCATCTTCGTGGAGCTCCCTTGCGACAAGTATGTAGTATGGCTGACATGCTAGTTGGAGAAGGGATTGAAGGAGTTCCAAGAGTTATTCTTTTGGACAAGGGCATTTGTGGGTAGGTGAGGAAAACATTCTTGGTGTAGAAACGGAAAGAGGCTTGGTGAGGCATTTTGTAGTGGTAAACAGTGAACTCACACCAGCCGTACAAGGCCAAGGCCTCCGTATTAGTTAAAAAATCTGGTGTGAATAGTGTGAGTGGCGTGAGTGGGGAGGCGTTGTATTAATATTACCAGCATCCCCTCCACGTTGATCTGGGCCGTCCATCAGACGACGAGACAATGTCACGTGATCGAAACCTGAGTAAAATCACCTTTTAAAAGAAGATCTGCAGAATGTATGGATGCCCTTAGATTCATTCATAATCAACGTACATAGACCCTAACTTTTGATAATTACACTTGAAACCCTGAGTCTCAGGTTAATAGTATTTTAGCCCATAGTTTCGTAAAAGTCTGTAAAATAGTCCAACAAAGAATAATTTTTCCATATATTATTATAATTAAATCCTAGAACACCATTTTATAATTGGAAATATCCTAACACTTGGTTTTTATTTATTTTACCTCATAGTCTCTAAATTAATCCATACATGTTATCATTTTTTCTTTAATTTATTATTATTTGAAAATGAATATTTACATAGGTATTTATAAATATTATTTTCGGGAAAATTGGGTATGGA
Source organism: Camellia lanceoleosa (assembly GCA_025200525.1). Classification (NCBI taxonomy): domain Eukaryota; kingdom Viridiplantae; phylum Streptophyta; class Magnoliopsida; order Ericales; family Theaceae; genus Camellia; species Camellia lanceoleosa. The sequence continues at coordinate 79,069,738 of CM045766.1, forward strand.
ATCACCTAGCAGACTTGAGAAAAATATCTAGATATTTACTAGTTTTCTACTTTCCTTAGTCATTAAGGTAGAGGGTAAAATTGTCTTTTCAACCCAAACTCATTGCCTTTAAATTGAGACCATTTCTCCAATTCCTTACTCACATTTTCAGCAGCTAAGAAGACGGTGAGAGGAGAAGAGGGAAGTGGAGAAGAAAAGGGAAATAAATAAAAAAAACAAAAAAAAGGGAAGAAAAGTTGTTTTCTTGGGTTAAGGTTAGAACCACATCTCTCTCTCTTGACTTCTCCAATTCCTTACTCACATCTTCTCCAATTCTTTTGGTGTGTATGCAAGTTGGGTATGAATTGGTGACTGTCTTGCAATTTTGTTCAAAATATGCGCTGCTGAAACTTCTCTATTTTAAAAGAAATATCAAATTAATTTATTTCTCAAATCTGAATTTAATATAGGATATTTGGTGTGTTTAGAGCTTATGATAATTTTATTAGCCCCTCACTATGTATTTTCAGGGCTTGGATATTTTGTTTAAGAAATTTGGTCCTAAGTCTTTGAAAATAGTCGACTTCTTGCAATTTTACAAAATTTCATAAAAATCATCTCATGTTGTTTCTTTTGAAAAAATTTAGAATTCTGAGTCCGTTTTCCAACAAAATTTATTTGGATGGAAATCATCAGGTATATTGAGAGGAAAGCTAGTTTTCCCAAAAGGTGACAAATGTGGACAGGTTTTCGAACATAGTTTGTAAATGAATTTCTAGATGTGTTGTGCAAATTCTGAAACTTGGAACTGAAAATAGACATGTTGTTTATTGTTTTTGTGCAAGTTCAGCCCCTAATATGACCTGGAAGTATTTTTACCAAGCATTCTTTTTAACTCTGCAGTTCTGAAAAGTGCTGGAAATTGTGCCTTATTGTGTTATTTGTTTCCAAGTACTTCAAAGCATGCCTAATGTTATTTGCTTATCTTACCATACTTATGTATGATTATCATGGGTTATATTTCCTCTTTTATGGTTGCTTCATGCTCTTTTATATTATCGAATGTGATTAATTCGCTTATCAAAATATCTAATAAACGGGAAATGAAAAGGGTTTAGTAATGGGTGACGTTCACACTAGTGTTTCAGAATGATTTATGTAATATACATATGAATGAGATGAATTGTGATGGAATTAATACCAAATGAATTAAGTATTGCGCAAGTGGTCTAAGCAAACCCCTAGGATGGTACGAATGTCTTCAGACTTTATGCGGTGATTTCAGGGTGTAAGCAAGCCCTTTGGTATGGTATGTACAAGGTGTCAGTGAGTCCTTTGATATGGTATGTGCAAGGTGTAAGTGAGCCCTAGGTTCGATTTGGGTGTAAGCGAGCCCACTTGTTTGGTCGTCCCATTTGAGGTCCACCATATCCTTACCCGATATATAACCGGTGTAGGCATAGGTGGTAAGGTCTGCAAAGTAGCAAAAAGGAGAGTTCTGAATAGTCCGGTGTCCAATTCTTGTGGTTGGGAAGAAGGATCTCTTTGGGGGATTCTAGATGTCTAGTCTAACTACTAACTCAGAGTAACTTATTGTATTATTGTATTTTATGTTTACCGATTTGTTTTGTGTATGGTTGATTGGTTGATAGAAGGTATGGAGGTGTGTGTGTTTTTATTGGGCATTCCAAGCTCATGGCGTGTCATGCCAGGTGATGAAGTAGTTTATAATGGTAAAGGTTATTTTGAAGGCAAATAAGATGAAGTGTTGGAGCCGTAGTTCACTTGAAGACTTAGACTAGTTGTTGTTGTTGTTGTTTTTTTTTTTTTCTTTTGACTTTTGGTCTGGCAATGTTTTGTAATCCGGTAATGGAACACAAACGAATTATCTGTGATATTAACTCTGACTATATATGTATATTAAGATGTTTTGGTTATCTATCCTGCTTGTGTTGTTTTATTGTACTTATTTGATGGTCTCGGATTTTGGGGTATTACAACTTGGTATTAGAGCTCAGGTTCAACCTTTACCTATGCGTTTCGGCATACAGTTTGAGACAACCTTACCCCAACTATGTTATATTATGATAGCATTATCTATTCTATGAATTAAAAGACATCAAAAAAAAAAAAAAAAAATTTCTTGACCTACCCTAGGACTTTTCTTCAGGTTTCGGACACAATAACACCAACTCTTAAGAACATGTTTTATATTCAGAATAGTTGCGCGTTTCGACTTCAAATGATTTGACGATCACCTACGAAGGGAAGTGGTTTTAACTTTGAACAGAGCAATGCGTTGCGCATTAGATACAATATAGAAATAGGGGTACTGTTATTTCTACGAGTCTTCTATCGATCATTATACCCTCATCTCATATTTGTAACCTTATTTGATGTCGTTCACTTTCAAGATTAAGTCATTACCATATGGTCTTACTTTATATTTCTCAATTTTACAATTTGCTAGATTGACAACCTTAAGCCTTGATTATTCCATCTAGTATGAGAATTTTTCTAAATTTGCAATTTCTTTACTCAGTGACGAATCTTGGGTATTCAATTTGAAATGCGAATGGCCGACACAGTTTCAAGTTAAATATCTAACTTAGTTACTACATCTATAACCTTGACCACGTAAAAGTCTGAAACCATAATGTGATCTATTCCATTATATTATTCATCCGTATTTCAGATGATCCTTGTGTTAATTGATGCTATTACTATAACCGCTTCATATTCTTTCATCTCCACTTTGTATTCCTTTTATTAATCTAGTTTTAAAAGTCTTGTAGTTATTATTTTGCCTATATACATGTGAAGTTGTATTGTATACTTCCCTATATTTGTTATTTACTACTTGATCTTATTGCTATAAACAACGTAGGATAATTAAACCATAACTTTAAGATTAGTTGATGACCCTTGAGCAATTGCCTCCATAATTAGACTCCAACTTATGCCTCACCTCATACTATGAACAAAAAGAAGAAGAAAAAAAATAGTGAATCACATGCAAGCCAACGGCTATACTGAGACAAGCAATAACACATGAGCTCGTGGGCAATAACGCAATAAGAATGAAGTATCGTGTAATTGAAACCCTGAGAATGGACCAATACCCATGGCTGAAATCTTGAGCCACATTGGGAACTAGATTCTGGAACAATTGGGTCAATTGAGAGGGAAAATGCAAGAAAGTTCGAATAGGGGTTAGACCCTACAATCAGAGAAAGAGGACGAAGACCCGTTAGTAATTAGAGGTAACATTGTACTCTATAATTCTTGGATTCATGTTCTATTCTATTCTGACGCATCCCATTTTTTTATTTATTTATCAACATCATGTGTTAAATGGTTAGGTCTTGAATGTGAACCTTTAAAAACTACTTTAAGTATCGCATCACCCTTGGGAGGAAGTGTCAGGTTTACATTTGATTTGTGACCTTCGGGTCATGGACATGTCCGATTTTGACATAATCTTAGGTATGGATTGGCTATTTGCCCACCAAATGGTGATTGATTGTTACCAGAAGAGGGTGACAACTTATACACTTAATGAGAGGTGTTTCCAATTAAAGGGGAATAGAGAGGAGTCTCTGAGCACAATAAATCGTAAGATGCAGTGGCATAATCAATTTGTTGGGTAGTTAGCAAGTTTGATCCTCGACGAAAAAGCCCGATCGGAATAAAATGTTCTGTGTGTAGATTGTGAATATAGTGATTTTTTTCTCAAGGAATTGCTAGGACTACCGCCACATCGTGATGTAGATTTTAGTATTGAGTTACAAGTAGGTACTGCACTAATATCCATGACACCCTACCGTATGGCTCCTGCTGAACTTCAGGAATTGAAGACGCAAGTACCACATCATAAGGAGCACTAATTCTCTTTGTAGCACTGAGATTGTGCATTGATTATCAGCAACTCAATCAGGTGACGATCAAGAACCGATATCCACTTCCATGGATTGGGGACCTATTTGACTAGCTTCGAGGTTCGAAGTGTTATTCAACCATCAATCTTAGATTCAACGATCACTAGTTGTGAGTCACGAATGTCAATATACCAAAGACTTTTTTAAACCCGATATGGCCACTACAAATTTGTGGTAATGCCCCATAGATTAACCAATGCATCGGTCATGTTCATAATCTTGATGAACAAGATTTTTACTCCGTACTTGGACCAATTCGTTGTGGTGTTTATCAATAACATTCTAGTCTATTCACAGTCTAAAGAAGAACACGAGCAACATTTCAGAGTGGTTCTCCAGGTTTTAAGCGACAACTAGCTGTACACGAAAGCAAGTTAATATAGCGATCTAGACTTAGACCCGGCCCATTTATTGCCTTTGAATCAGGGAACCATATCCGTAGCGGTTGTTCTTCTTTCTTCTCTTGTTAGATCTTGGCTTGAGAGTCAACACCATCTTTGGTGGTGTCGACACTACCTTCTTTCTTGTGTTTTGTTCTGCTCCAAGGGTCAATACCAGCCTAGGTAGGGTCGACTCTTCCATCACTGCTTTGTCCTAGGTTACATACTGAAATATAGGGTCGACATCTCGAGTTCTTGGAGTCGACGCTCTCCTTGCTGTTTTGTTCTGGGTTGCATTATGAAAATAGGGTCGACACCACTGTCTCCTAGGGTCGACCCTCGTTTGTTGCAAAACATTTGTGTCTTAGCTTTTTTTCTGAGGGTCGACACTACTGTCACGAGGGTCAACCCCTATGACTCTTTTTCCAGATTTTGTTCGGCTTGGGTCTTACTTTTTAGGGATTTTGACTTGTTCTTTTCATTTGACTTTGGAGTTATTATTTTCTTAATACCTAGTCACTATAAATAGACCCAAATACACTTCTATCTCATTAGTTGTTTCTCTTTTTCCCTCTCTCACCCGTAACTCTCTTTCTTTCTTTCAAAATTCACTTTTTCTCACTTAGATCTTTAGATCTACTCACTCAGAGGTACCTTCTCATCTTGGTCATTTGAAATAGATTGTAGATCGTCTCAAGGACTTCTTTTTGATCCTAGTGGCTCATGGTTTCGTTGACGTTGAGTTTTTCTGAGTTCTTCTCTTCTACCTTCTAAGCTTGAGGTAGGAATTCTCCACACTTCCTTATAAGTTTTAACTTAGTTATTTGTTTTTCTAAAACCAATTTGTAAAAGAAATGGATTTTTGAACAATCTCGGTTTTGGTTCGAAAACAAAATAGGGGTTTTCAAATAGTTTATCAGAAATGATTGTGGATGGATGTTTATTGTTGAGGTATGATGAAATGAATTGGTTTTTACCTTGGGAAATGGTTTTATAAAGGAAAGAGGGTTTTTGTCCTAGAAATATCAAATGTCAATTTTGTATTAATAAATGGAATTGATATTGAAATGGTGACATTGAGTTGTCAGGGATGAGGACGGTGGAGTTGGATATGCATTATCACTCACATCTTGAAATTTGGAAAGTTTATCTTTATTGAAGTTAGTTAAAGCCTTAAAACACTAAACTAGTGAAGGAATTAACACTACAATTATACAAAACAAAACTCAAACAAGCTAACCAGCCCAAAACAGAGCTAAAACATGTTATTTTGGAAACAAAAACATGCTGGACTTGAGCTAAGTTAAGCTAGAAAAACATACTAACATGTGAAGCTAATTAGGCATGCAAACAAGACATGAGGAGGGGAGGGCTAACCCCTCTAATTTTGGACTTCAAAACAAGTTTTTAGCCACTGAATATACTATGAAATTCAATAGTTAAAAGGCCCAAAAAGATTGATTTGAAAGTGATGAATGAAGAGCACAAAAGCTATACAAGCTAACAAGCAAAAATGGTGAACCATCCCTAACTAAAAAGAGGCTCAAACGACCACTTTTAAGACACAAAAACAGAGCTTTTTATGGTTCAAAACCAGCCTCAAACAGTTTAAAAAGATGAGAAAACAAGTATACTAACTAAGTGAACAAAACAAGTAAACTACCTCTTGAAGTAAAGAGCAACTCTAGGCACAAATTCAAGCTAAAACCACTTGCTAGAGCTCAAAACAAGTCTCAAGGAACCTCAGCTCAAAGAGAAGTAACTTTAATCAAGGTAGTGTATGTAAAAGTGTAGAGAAAACTAATAACAAAGCACAAATTTGCAAGAGAGAGAGAGAGAGAGAGAGAGAGAGAGAGAAATCTAGAGAGAGAGACGGAGAATTTTGCTTCAAAATTGCTAACCTCTCAAAATGAGGGAGGAACCCCCATATTTATAGAAAAACGCCCTCTAAGCTTGGAAACATCTCACCATATACGTGTAGGGAGATACAGCTTATTGTGCTAACAGCTGGTACAACTGTCAACAAATATCTGAAAAAAGACATTGGTGGCCGACCGGCCATACCTCTGGCCGACAACCATCATCCATGGCCGACAGCTCATGGTGGTGGCCGATAGCTCACCAAAAGGTTCCAGACTCAAAAACAACAAGGATTGGTCCAACACTAAGCACAAAACAGATAAGGTTTCAAGGTTCAAAGGTAAGGCACTCCATCGAGAATTTCAAGCACTCAAAACGAACACGTGCAATCATAATCATCGAATACACAAGCGATGACGTCCGAGTCTTGAGCATAGTCAAAAATGAGATGTCTACAATAACCAAATACTATATGGTTGATCATATTTCTGACTTGATCATCGGAGGACCCTCCCGATCATCCCTGGTCGGGAGTGATTACCGACAAGTTAAAGGAAGCAGTATCTCATCTTGCTTTCGTTGTGAAGAATCTTTCTACCTTCCACAATAATCATATAGTATTAATTATACTTAGTAAAGTAAAATAAAATTTAAAAATCTCAACTACAAATTAAAATAAGTTTATGTAATTTTTATTAATATTCTATGTATTTAGTTTTTTAAAAGTTCTAGTAAAAAAAATTAAATAAAATTTATAATTCATATATAATATTCCTATTATTTAGTAACAATTCAAAATGGTAAAATAGTCTTTTTGAGTATTTATCTTTCTCCATAATATCTCAAATAAATATAAGATTCAATAAAATAATTTAATTTAAACATCTAATCTTATGACTAAACAAACATATAATACAAATTGAGTTCAACCAAGTAATTCAGAGATAATATATCTCAAGACAAAGAGTCCAATAAACTATAATTTTTCCTTATTCAATCCGTATAAAAAAAAAAAAAAAAAAAAAATACACCCCAAAGAGATAGGCAATACCCCATACCCCCACGTGGGTCTGCTCAAAACTTTAATTAATTTTTTTTTTTTTCTTTTTTACCCAAATATGTACATCTATATACATCAATATAATATATAATGTGCGTATGTGCACTTATATAGTTAATAATCCTAGTGATGGTATTATAAGATTTTGACATAAATTATGAAATAATGTAATTTTCTCAGCATAAATTATAACTCCCGTTTAATAGCACATATCATAAATATTTATAATTTTTTTGTGATAATAAAATAAATAATAAAGATAATAATAACAACAACAATAATAATAGGTAGTTATAAATGAATCGTAATTCAATTAATTAAATATAAAATAACTGAAATTTAATAATTTAGAACAAATATCCAAATAAGGTTAAAATATAAAATAATTTAAATAGACTCAAGATGATCCCCACCATTAATATAATTAAATATAAATTAAAATAATTAAGTTTGGGCTAATTAACCAAGACACCAAAAATCAAATTTATATACAGATCTACTGAAAAATCAAGAGTGAGCTTGTTTGAAAAGAGTTAAAATGCCTAAATAAGTACAAAAATGCAAAATAAGCTAATTTAGTTAATAAGATAAAATGTCACATTCAAATCATAATACTTCCACTTTTTCTCTTAAAACAATCACTTTCAAACAAAAAAAAACCGAAAGTTCTTCCAAAATAGAGCTAAATTAGCCATAAAATCAAGAAGTCATGCTAAATTTGATCTTCCCAAATGACTAAGTTTTGGAAGACTAAATAAGTGTACTTTTTAACTTTTTATAAAATATGGGTTGAATTTGGGTTAGGTTTGAAGTGATGTGTTAGAGAGGTGATGTGACTTAAATAAGATGATGTGACTTAAATAAAAATAGTGACTTATTAATTTTTTAAATTTTTTTTAAAAATGTCAAACTTGACCTAAAACTCAAAAATTTTCAAGCGGGCCGCACAAAGTAAAAATCGAAGGTTAATGTAATCTGTTTTTTTCATGAATTTTAATTGAATGGTCTACCGCACAGCTACAATGATAGTAATGATAACGAAATTAAATTATTTTAAAATTCATACCAATCCATCACTAAACAATATCCAAACTCGCGAACATACTAATAAAATAATTAAACAAGTACCAAAAGAAAAAAAAAAATGTAAATCGAATTTGAATCGACCCATTACATTCTGGTCAATTTAATTTATTTTTTTTCGATTCTTCTTTTTTTGATCTACCATTTCAGATTTGGAAAATGATTGGTGGCTCTAAAAACTGTGGCTCAAATGGCTCAAAATTTCTAATTTTGGTAATTTTGTTTTTTTTTTACCTGATAGGGAAATTTGAGCCATTAGGGACACCCAAATTCGAGCTCCCTAACAGTGCTCTTCAGATTTCACCCTCTGTTATTTGAGTAATTTTGCCCTTTCTTCTTACTGTTATAGACTTGTACTTGACAATCAGAATTATATAAAATAAAAGATTAGATGTTTTTAAATTGCTGTTTGAATATTTAAAAATCATATACTTGAATGAAGCGAAAGAGTTCACAAATTATTTTGGTATTGTTGAACACTGGTTTATATTTTTAGTTTTGTAATTTTTTTTAATTATGATATTAAACTTTGATTTATATATTAAATTTTTAATTATAAAAATTAATAAAAATGGCGTACCTCAACTATTTCGTACCATTCAAATAACAATTTAAAAACATCAATACTATGTAGAACAAGTGTTGTTACTCCAAAATGGAACCAAAGTTCACAGACCATTTGAACTTATCATAAATTTAAATAAAAACAAAACTAATCTGCAATTTATCCAAGGCAAAAAGCACACATTTATTTATCATTTTGAGCCATATATAGAGGGAAAGTCCTCTTTTTTTTTTTTTTTTTTTTTTGTTACAGGAAAATCCTTCCTACCCTTCCGCAAGTCTAATGCAGCGCCTCTTATAGAGATTACAGAGATCACCAAAATGTCCTATTAACCGTTCCAAATGAAAAGACTATAACATAGAAACTTGCCCTGAAACCTTTACAAACCAGCCCACTAACAGCATCCAGAATGGAATGATTAAAAATGTGGGCTAAACTGTGTCATATGATTAAAAAAATAATAAAATTAAAACTTAAAAATATGCACTAAGGATTTATTAATTTAGTCGGTGAATGGTGGGTTCAATAAATATAGTAAAGTACATATATTATATAAAAAGAATAAAATAAATACATAAAAGAAAAATGTTTTGTGGTCTTATTTTTTTTTACTCGAATGATTTAAATGTGTCAAAATAATATCGTTTTATATAAAAAATAACGGGTATGTTTGGTTTGTATTTAGAAAATGAGTTTTAGAAAAAAAAAATTTAAAAGTTGTTTGGTTTAAGTTTTTCTCAAAAAATTTTCAAAATCACTTTCTTTCTCTTACACATCAATCAATCACTTTTTCTCTCTCTTCTCTCATTCTCAATTACTTTTTCTCTTACACACATCTATTCAAATTCTCTCAAAATATCAAATCATTCCAAACTCTCAAAAAAATAACTCTTCTAAAATTTACAACCAAACAAATCAAAAAAAATTCTAAACTCTTTTCTTAAAATTTTTTTCAAAAACAATTATCCCAAAAATAAATCAAACATCATTTTAAATATTTCAAACCATTTAAATTGTAATTTTTCGAATCACCAACATAAAAAAAAAATATGTATATATTATAATCATTACCTTTAACTCTCTCTTGTGTCTTCTCTTCAGACTTTGACTTTGTTTTCTACCTCTCCACTACCATTGTCAGAGTTGTCTATCCCTTCTCCCTTTTTTCCGTCTCTCTCTCTCCGCGCACTAGCCAAAATGTTTGTTTTGAACTGGGGCCCACGAGAAGACACTTTGCAGCCAAAATGTTTGTTAGCCATTCCATTGTGAGGAAAAAAAAAAGGCTCCGGAAAATGAAAAATCTCCATAATTTTTCTCTTCCTAATCTCTCTAATTTCTTTTTTTAGAAAATTATTTTTTTTTTGTTTTTTTTTTGTTTTTTTTTTTTACTGAAAGTGGAAATTCGGGGGATTCGGGGCTCCCCCATTCGAGCCCCCAATCAATGCCCAAAGGCTCCACTGGCTGAGTCCTCGTTCAGGAACAAATTAATTTAATAAATTTTTGATTATTTAATTAAAATATAAGTTAAAAAAATTAATATGTCTAAAATAATTTTTTAATTTTTTACGAAAAGATATATAAAAAGTAAAAAGAAAAGAAAATTTTTGATTTTTTAATAATTTTTTAATTTTTTTAATAACTTTTTAACTTTTTGACTAAGCGGATAAATATTTTAACATTTGACACTAAGAGCATCTTCAATGGTTATTATTAAAATATTATTATTATTGTTATAATTTAGTGATAAATTGTATTATTTTGTTAAATTATAATAATAGTGCTCCAATAGTTACTTGTTATTTTGGCAATTCTCAACCAACTTTTCCTCTAAGTTTGTAGGTGTTGTTTGGATATAAGTTTTTTTGTGATTTTATTTTTATTTATTTTTTATCTTTTATGACCTTTTTTTTAACTATTTATGAAAAAAATTATATATTTATATTATTCCCGACTAGACAAATATAAAAAATGAAAAAAAAATTGAAAATTAGAAAGAAAAAATAAATAAATATAATTCAATTTGAAAAATTAAATAAAAAAATTAAATTTAAAAAATTACTTGGTTTTTTACTATTTCAATTCTGATTTTTCAGCTGAATTTAGAGTCACAAATATGTTCATATTTGTTGATGTGACATGTTTGATAATTGTTATTTTACTTGTCAAATTTAAAAATAGAAATGACATATGCCATTTTTGATAAATAAAATAATAAGTCATTGAAAATTTACTTTTTATCACTATTAATAAATTATAATTTTGACAAATATTTTGAGAGAAGCATTGGAGATGCTATAATGTATCGCTTAATAGATGCATCGTGGATGCTGTAAGCCAGCAACTGCTCCATGACTGCCTTCATCATCTCACACACGTGATCATTTCCACTATGCCACGCAATCCCTTGACCACAAAAGGCAACAAGGTCTGACTCCAACTGCCACGTGTCGCAAGTTGATTTGTACACCTGTCAATAGAGAGTTTCAACAAAAATTGGTGCAAACATCTTTGCTAGAACAATCCTCCCTATTAAGGTCGAGTTTGATAAGTTGTTAAAAAGTTAAAAAGTTATTTAAAAAATTAAAGAGTTATTATTATTTATCAGAAGTCAAAAATTATAGCTGCATAATTTTCAATCTTAATTTTTCTCTACACACTAATTTATACAACGGCAATGCTTCTGACCCAGTGACCCCCAGTGACAGGTAGCGAGCTGCCACTGGCGGAAACCCAAAAAAAAAAAAAAAAAAAAATGTTTTTTTGCCCAATTAGGAGAGACCCCCAGTGACCCCCACTGGGGGTCCAAGTCATTTTTCTTTATACAATTTTTTAATACACATTTTTTTATAAAAAGTCAAAAAATTAACCCAAATAATCATATTTTTTTCCTTAACTTTTTAGTCCAAAAAATCAAAAAATACACTTATTTAGGACATTCCAAACAATCTCTGAGTAGGGTACCAACATTAAAAAAATAGATGATTTTGGGGATCATTTGCAAGACTACATAATGGACAACCTAATGGGTTTTTGGTTCGCACCAAACATGCAGTGAACTATATTTCTCATACTAATGTAGGGCATAGATCAGATTGCTTTTTTACTATGCAATAAAATCAGCAAACCAACAACTTATGGCACTTTTGTTGGTTTTTTTTTTTTTGGGGGGGGTCGAATTATACATTTTATTGGTCCATCCAGGAACTAACATTATTGGTTTTTGCACTACGAAGTCACTCAGAGAATGTTATACATTGAGCATAAAAGATACTCAACCTGCACTTCTTTGTAAAATTATAGACCAATTTTCAGTGTCAGTTTGTGCCTATAATTGAATTCATAACTCTGCTAACATTGAAGCAGATTTTTAATGTAGAGATTGATAAGATTTCAATCCAGCATGAATACAAAGATGGCGAAGTTACCTATCTCAGCCTTTTCTTACACTAATTACAATTAATTTGTTCGCCTATTACAAAATGGGGTCCAACTCTTCTCCCTATTTTATTGCAAATGGTTCACTTCTCCTGTCAGTGATGTCATAATCTTTTAACATGGTAAGCATCAATTTTCCTAAATGATTTGCGCTTACCCTGGCTTTCTTTTAAAAAGTGGTTCACTGCTGCAACCAGTCATTTCTTCTTCTTTTTTTTTTTTTTTAATGTATTTTAGTTTTTTTGATTGGTATAAGAATTTTACTAAGAGGCACCTAGGGGGTGCAACCCCCTAACAGAAAAGCTATAAACCAAAATGCTATATTAAATACAGACACTTTTTCAACGTGTTTTAATTAAAATCGAATTTATAATAGTGGATATTTTGCGGACACTTTACGGACACTTCTGGAACCTTTTGCATATGTCCTATGAGGGAAATAGCTTTATAATAACAATGTTTTGCATTCTTTTATGTACTCCAAATATGTTTTGAAACATTAATAAAATGAATACAACATGGGTATTGAAACTTTCTATAGATGCAATAGTTACGTGAATGATATCTTAATATTTTTATAAAATATATACACTTTTTTAATGTAACTAGTAGTAGTGCACGTGCTTTGCACGTGGCCGTAATTTTTGTAATTGTTATAATTATGTCTAAATTAATTGAAACAATTACGATGATTTTCATTGTTGGTATTTTTCCATAACAATGCTAGAAAAATATATAAAATAAAATTAAATAGAAATCACAAAACAAATTTTTCTTTATTAAAGAATAAAATATAGAATAAACTACAAAACTAACAATGTAGGAATGAACTAGATTACATCATGGAACATATTACAAGATGAATTCAAATAGACATACAAAATAACATACAAAATAATATACAAGTAATAGTATCAATCTAAAATTTTGAAGAATAAAGGATAAGAGACGCAAACCGAAATCTATGTGATACCATAATTTTCTTAAAATAGATTCATCGCCTCTCGATGGGTGCTAGAGGTAAGCCGGCATCTGTCTCCTAGGATACGACGGCTGAAACCAGTTAATGCAGAAGTACCTTCTAAATAGCTTCGACAAACTAGACAATGGCAACACTCTTTCTCTAACAAGAACCAAAAAAAGGGTTAGCACAAGGAAGGTAGGAAAAAAATTCTTTGGTATAAAAATCATCTCCAACTTTATTATCTCAAAACACCATCTCCATTTTCCATCAAAAATCTCTCCAAAATTATCTCTTAAGTTGGAGGGAAAAGCCCTCTATTTATACAAGTAGGGGAGTCTCTAGCCATGAAGGCTATCATCATGAGAGCCATCAAATGTCATAAACCAAGGCCATCAACTCTAGCCATTACGGTGAGAGTTACAAAGGTTCAAAACTCCAAAACTATTACATAAATTATAATGTGTATATAATATATAAGTTTTGAGAATTAAGCTAGATGGGTTACAAAATAGATATGGGTGTTGGCTCACAACGTAATCCAAGCCCAATTTCAAACACATGCACAAGTTAAGCTGAACACAACATAGCTCAACCCAATCTTAAGATTAAGTCCAAGTCCAATACCACACCCAGCACATGCACAAGCCCAAGCCTAGGCCCAATCTAAACTAAGACTAAGTCCAAATCTAAGCCTAACTTTTATTGATGCTCACTTTATGAGACAATTCTCATTCACAACCTAATGGTTTCGGCTCATTATTTTTATATTGTAATCTTCTCATTTAAGAGAATACAACCCCACTCGGACCCACATCAACAGGCAGTTGAGTCCCATCTTAATTTTGAATTAAAGTTACCGAAAACCATTATTTTCTAACAATTCTCACATGAATAAAATTGGCCGAATAAAGAAAACAAACAACGCTTAACAACAAAGACTCGGAGAGAAAGAGCACACAGAATAACCCTGCATTGGAAAATGTAGCTATTGGCCTTAAACCTTTCATAGTGAAAACATATCGGATTTACTGGCCGACCAGTAAACATGATGTCTTAAACTGTTCTGCCGTTTATGTAAACTGAGACAATAGACTTCACATAGGAGTTGCTCTAACCATTGTTCTTATTCTCACCGGTGTGTTCGGTTTGGCCCTGGAACACTAGCCTGCTTCATTGAGTGTTTTTAAAGAATTCGACCTCGTCAATTCTTAAATAAGCGGCCCCACTTCGCACTCACATAAGTGACCTACATAAGGTATCTCGATATACTACGGTTGACTATTTACAACACTTAGGTCATTAAAAGCATCAACTTAACCTTCCACCACACAAGGTATCACTGTATAAAGGAATGGGCAAGAGGATTTACCTCCACAGTGACTAACTCATTACATGTAATTAGGTTGTCCCTTTTAACCTAGATCTTGGGATCTCCAGTCAATAGGTTGGGTTTTCCATTCCAATAACATACGCTGAAGGCTTTAACCCCATTTCCTCTTGACGACTTCTTACTAACTCTCGATTTAACCCTTAGATTAATAAATCTGGAATATTGTCCTTAGATTTTACATAGTCTATAGAGACAACACGCGAGAGTAGTCGTTATATGGAATTATATCTTCGACGAAATTGTCTAGACCTTCCATATGTGCCCTACCAATACTTGATTGGTTGTTGCAAAATATACGAAATTACTAGCACAAGTTTTGATCAACATGAAATATCCTCAAGAAACTGGCAAAGCCATTCAACTACTTCAGTACTGTTACCCAAAAGACAACCTAAGAGGGGGGTGAATTAGGTTTTTATAATTAAAATTAATAATACCCTAATAAAAATTATGACTAACACAATAGATAAATATAATTAATGAAATAAAAATAATTAAAACAAGTGTCTTAACAACTATGTTAGTTAATGATTTTAGCACAGTAAAAATGTGAAATATAGCTATGGCAACTTAAAATAAAATAAAGAGATAAGGGAGAGAGGCAAACAAATTTATAGTGGTTCGGTTTCAACTCGGCCTACGTCCAATCCGCAAGCTTCACTTGAGATTTTCCACTATACTCTAGTTTCACAGGGTGCTAGCAACCTTTTCACAGATAGAGCAATCCTTCACAGATTTTACACTGACTTTCTAAGTCAAGAACACTGAGTGTACTACATTTTTACAAGGTTGAAAAGAAGGTGTTTTTGCTTTCACAGAAAGTTACAAGAATTATCTCTCAAAGATAGATATAAAAATGAAGCTCTGGTTTTTCTGTAAACCTCACACAAGAAAAATGGGCTTAAAGCTATAAGGCTCAGTGTATAATTTCTGAGAATAGATGTGAGTGATTATAGATCAAAGAATATTTTCGGGTTTTTGTAACTTGTTTACATTAGAGGCTTTGGTATATATATAATGAAAATTATAGTCGTTTATAGCCGTTGTATTCATTTGAATTTATAGCCATTTATAGTCATTGTATTCATTTGAATTTATAGATGTTTATAGCCGTTTATAACCGTTGTAGTCATTTGAATTTATAACCGTTTATAGCCGTTGTACTTCCATCATTACCAATTTGAATATCTTCCACTCCATCATTACAAATTTGAATATCTTCTACTTGAACCTTTTAAACCTTTATAGCCGTTTATAGCCGTTGTACTTCCATCATTACTAATTTGAATATCTTCCAGTTGAACCTTTTGAACCTTTTGGCCTTTTGAACCTTTATAGCCGTTTATAACCGTTGTACTTCCATCATTACTAATTTGAATATCTTCTAGTTGAACCTTTTGAACCTTTTGGCCTTTTGAACCTTTATAGCCGTTTATAGCCGTTGTACTTCCATCATTACTAATTTGAATATCTTCCACTTGAACCTTTTTCCTTTTGGCCTGCTGCTGTGCTAGGTTGTTTAAACCTTTGTTTTGGGCTGTTTGAACTCCTGATTTAATCAAATATTAAATACATTCTAACAACATTTAGGATAAAGGTTTAGATGAGAAATAATGGAATAAAATAAATTTTGATGCTATTTTTCTCTTTCAAATAAATCATCAAAATAAATTTTGATTCTATTTTTCTCCTTCAAATAAATCATCAAAATAAATTTTGATTCTATTAAAATATAATTAAATAAATCATCAAAATAAATTTTGGATTATATTTTTCTCTTTCAAATAAATTGAAACATAATTAAATAAATCATCAAAATAAATAAGTACTTTTATATCAGATATCTAGGTGACGTCATTATACCCTTTTGGTACAATCGGATATTTGGTTTAATGCAACCCATAATCCCAGCTTCATTGTAAGTACCTCAGTACCCACACAAACGCCTTCTAAAAATAGGTATTGGAATTACTTGTGTATTTACTTAGCATGCTTATTGAGTAGGTTATACCTGACTTTGTACAACTCATCAGATATTTTAAACTTCCAATGACCTGAAAATATTCCATTATTCTTAGTCAAATGTAAACTTAAGTCTACCGGTGTCTTCGACACACTTGTATCTGATTTACTAAATTTCTCAAGCATCTTATTAACATAATGAGACTGAAAAAGTACAATAGCACCAGATGTTTTGGTAATCTTAATACACAGAATCACATCTGCAAGGTTCATATCTTTCATGCCAAACTTAGAATTTATAACTTCTTGGTAGTATTGAACATCTTCTCATAAATGCCAACAATGAGCATGTCACCTACATACAGACACAAAATAACATATACTACTATCAGTGTCTTTGACATAAATGCATTTGTCAATACCGATTGATTATAAAAACCCACTTGACAACATAGTGTAGTCAAATTTGTCATTCCATTGTTTCGATGATTGTTTCAAATCATATAATGATTTTCCAAGCTCACAAAGTTTTCTAGTCCTGGAACCGACAAATCCTTTGGATTGTTCCATAAAGATTTGTTCAATTAAATCTTTATATAGGAAAGCTATCTAAACATCCATCTTGATGTATCTCTAGACTTTGCACAATTGTGATCACGTATCAAAATAATCCAGGCCTTCTCTTTACCCGGTATCTTTTGATAACAAGCATGTCTCCTCAGTTTTCATTCACTGGCACCCAAAGGCTTACAACCTATGCAAGATAAAGTTAAATTAATAACTTCTTTCTAGAGAAATCACAGCTTTAAATAAGCTTTTAGCCTCACTAGACACCATATAGGTTTAAGAAGCTTAGACATAAGAACTTTAAAGTCCTAGCTTTTTAACATCTTCTAGGCTCATTTATTTTCTTATGAAAACTGCTTCCTCAATTTCATGATAGTATTCTTATGTAAATTTGAATATCAAATTCATCCACAAACAAAAATTGATATGCACTATTGTATTGTGCATAACCGTTGAACACAAAGCCAACGGATTTTTAGGCCTATCCTAACCCTCTTGGGTTTAGGTATTGTCATCTTTTGCATGACACCCCCACATTTGTAGAATTTATACGAAGACTTTCAGCCTTTCCAAAAATTCATACAGTGTTTTTAAATAATACCTTGTGTCAAAATGATATGAGACTCTTAAAATCATATCACTAAAAACATATTCCTATATCGTCATCAACCAAATTAAGTCTTTTCTGAATTCAAGACACCAAAACATATTCAGTCCAACCTATCACCATGAAGCCAATAGCCTTACTATTAGGAAACATAGATCTAGTATTCAATAGTCTACTATTCGGAACATCATAACATGGTCAGTAGTCTAATTACTAGGAATCACTAATTTCTCATTATGTGGTCAGCAGACTTTTCACTACTAGGAACCACAATGTTTTAAATGTGATCAATAGTCACTTTCATTACTAGGAATTATCATGTCTTAACATATGATCAATAGCCTCTCCACTACTAGGAGCCATCATGTCTTAACATAGGATTACTAATCGGTTTACTACTAGGAACCACAATCTCATAACTGTGTAGCTAGTGGTCTAAAACCTCCTAAGAACTACCAGTTTTCTATCTCTATGATCCGTGATCTTATACTTACTATGAGCCACTAATTTAAGAATATATTTGGAATTTAAAAATTCAAAAGATATATTCACCCACCCTAACGGGTTGTCTCATCTTTACTCTCAAGCAAAATCACATAGTAATCATATATGCTATAATTGACACAAGGATAACACACTAATTGCCTCTGATTAATTCAAAGATATTATCATGCAATCTTATGATTTCCTCTAATCACACTTGATTTTTCTTTTGATCTTCCTTTAAGAACCTCGCAAGGCTTAAGGTTGTTAGGTAGTACAATATTTCCTGTTGTCACCTCTTAAAGCCATTTCTAAAAACCATAACAAACTTCAACTATTTTATTTCTCTAGAAACCAAATTAATACTAGGAAATCCCAAAAACTGAAATTTAATTCAAAACTAATCTCACCACTAACTTCATAATCGAACAAACTCAAGAAAGTTTTCAGGAAGACTAGAGGGGTCACAATGGCTCCACTTAAAACCCAACTAACCTTAACGTAACAACCCCAACATGTGATTAACTGTTAAACTAAAATTACAGATGCCTAATAAGTAATTAAGATAAAATTCTGAATTAATTGCATGTGTGTTGCATCATTTGTGTTTATATCTGTCTATCATAGAAGTATCTGTTTGTGTTTCTGTTCTGTTCTATAAATTGAAGGCCTTATCGGCCACAGAACATGAAATTGACTTGGTTTACGTGTTATTTGAGATTTTTAGAAAATTATGGTAAGTTAAATTGAAATTCGATTCCGAACGAAATAATTAGAATAATTAGTGCTAATTTGATTAGTGGTAATTCTAATTAATTAAATTCCCTAATCAAGCCTATATAAGGCCTATACACCACTTAGATTCATCTCATCTTCAACCTTTTGAGCCTACTAGATGTGAGAGAGAAGAGGAGGCCAAGAACTTCACATCTAAGCTTGAGAATTAGAGAGACTTGGAAGGGAAATTAAAGAATTGACTTGTGAGCTCAAACCATCTTTGCATAAACCATAATTCAGCACCTAAGGTAAGAAATCAAACCCTTAGTTGTGTAATTGCGTTAGTTCATCTACGAATTCAAGTGAAAGAGATGGATTGACATAAGAATTAAGCTAGAATTAAAGAATTATAACTCAAACCATGCATGCATGCATAGTTCATGGCATTGAGAAGTTGATTTCAAAGAATTTCCCTCTTGCATGTCCTTATTTTGGTCATATTCTAAGAATTCAATATGTCTTTAAGTTAAACACCTCATTTGACCGTGTTTTAGAATGTTGGAGTCCATACCATTGCATGCATGTTGTGGTTTTAAAGTTTCAAGTTTGATTTTGAACAATTGGCATGCTTTTGGGCTTTGATTTTGCGAAATGATTTTGAATTCCCAATGTTTTCCAAGTTTACACATGTTTCCTTAAGCTTTTTGCCCAAAAGAACATGATTTGTTGGTTTGAATTTGAGTTTTGAAGCTTGGAAGCAAATTTGGAAGTTCCAAAATTCTGCTTCTCTGCTCAAGCGATGAAACCTGTGCTCGAGCGACCACTGTTTGTTTTGCACTTTCGCTCAAGCGAAAAAAAGTTGGCTCAAGTGTAAAATGCATGCACCCAGAAGTCTACAAGTTTTGCAGACCGCTCGAGCGACCAGAGTTGCGCTCGAGCGAAGATCTCAGTCACACACTCGAGCGACCGTCGAGCGGCTGTCAAACAGAAATTTCACACAACCAATACTTTTACAGAGTTTACAGACCGCTCGAGCAATCACCCTTATTTTTGAGCCTCCGCTCGAGCAAAGGAAGCTACGCTCCAGCGATGACTCTTTTTTCAGCAAATTTGACTAAGTGTTTTGAAGCACATTTTGACATCCTCATTGCATCCTAGGCATTCTTAAGCCCTAGGTAAGACATAATAATGAGGATAAGACTTAGAAACACACTAAGAACAAAACGAAATAAGTTAAGTACTATCCAAGCGTGTGTTTCAATAAGTATATCTGTTATATGTTTGTGTAGGTCGCGCCATTAATCGCCTGATCCGTATGCTATATTTGTTTCGCTATTGGAGCCATCTATAAGTAATAACTCTGTAAAGTTATGTTTGACTATAATTACTTTTTGATGATATGTAATGATTAGTTTTCTGAAATGCTATATTTTGTATGAATGAATGATGATTCAATTCTTTGAGATGTAATTGTGGTATCCTTAGCTAAAGTCCTTGCCCAAGGGACATAATATTATGACTTATGGTTATGAGGCCCTCGCTCGGGGGAGAAAATATCGTGGCACAGGCCCTCGCCCCGGGAAAACAATACCATGGCCCATGTATGAGATATGTTACCTGATACCGGAGGTTCCGTTATGGAACTTAATATGCTTGACCAACGTGATACGTTAATGCTAATGGATGTACCATACGTGATTTGAACATGATTATGACTATGTTTACAAATTGACAAGAGAATTGAAATCTGAATCTGTTATGGACATCATTCATTAAAATCTTTACCTTGTTATTATTCACTAGGCTTCTGTTCACTGTTTATATTATGTATGTAGGAGATCAAGCGCGTAACCAAGCCTAGAGTTAATGGCCTAGAGTTCTGTTTTGTCAGCCAGCCTCAGTGCCTCCCGAGGAGGTTCCGTCGAAAGAAGTCTAGTTTTGTGAATCATGTTAAGGATCTTTTTATTCGTTTTGTTTTGATTATATGTACACTGAGCTAAAATCCTTTCGATAATATCTGTATGGTGGCGCATGACTTATGTAATTTTGACATCATATGTCTATATATAAGTTTTACTATTACTGTCCCATGTATGTCTGCACAGTTCTATGGACATTACATTTTACATATTTGCTTCCGTAGCCCCTGATATTATGATATTCAGGTCAGAGGCCTTTGGTAATCTCAGGATTACTAGTCGGTTACGACGCTAAACCTATAGAGGCAGCTTTGGGTCGTAACAGAGTGGTATCAGAGCACGTGTTTTACCACACACACAAGTCCATATGAGCTATAAGATGTCCTACAAAAGAATTAGGGACATTTCATCTGCAAGTGTGAGTGTGTGCTAATTTCTGTAAATGTGAAAAATGAATCTGAACATGAACATATGAATTGAAAAGAAAGAACTGGAACTGAATACTTCAAACATTGTGAAAAGAATTATTTATCTATGTTTATAAGTGCTCAATTTACCTATAGCAAATGGAAAATACAAGAAGTGACGGTACAGTTGGATCTCTTGAGGCTCGAATGAGTCGGATGGAACAAATGTTAGAAGCCTTAACAGAAACAATGAGACAACAACAAAGACAAAAACCTTTGCCCACTTTATTTCCTCCAGCACAAAATGAGCCGAATAACAATGATATAATCAACCTGACTTAGAAGTTTATAAAGATAAAACTACCAACTTTTTTGGGTGGTATTGAACCACTAAAGGCAGAAACATGGTTACTTGAAATGGAAAAACTAGATGAAGTATTTCCCTGCTCCGAGACTCAGAAGGTGCTCTTGGCCACCTATACTTTAAAGGATGAAGCTCGAAGGTGGTGGTTGCTAATCCGAAATGATAATGGGAACATGACATGGGTTCAATTCAAGGAAATCTTCTACGCCAAATATTTCTCTCAGTGCTTTCGGGACCAAAAAGTGTCTGAATTTCAAGAACTCAATAAGGGCAATATGTCAATAGTTGAATATGAAGCTAAGTTCACCGAATTAGCCCGGTTTGCTCCACACATGGTGGATACCAATTACAAAAAATGCACGAAAACTTGAAGGAGGCTTGACTTTGGAAGTGTTTGACCGAGTTGGCATCTTGAAGTTGCCTACGTATGTGAAGGTGCTCGATTGAGCCTTAATGGCAAAAGCTACCTTAGCAGCTATGAAACAAAGCAAGGCCCCAATAACAACATAATGGAGAGGTAAGAGGTCGGGGAACAAGTTTAGAAAGGATAGCTCTTTTGAAAGCAAAAAGCAAAACATAGGGTCTACAAATAGCTCAAGTCAGAGTAGTGGGTTTATACCAGTTTGTTCGGATTGTGGAAGGAAGCATAGAGGTGTGTGTTACCATGCATCTGGTGCTTGTTACAGGTGTGGCAAAGTTGGCTACATAATGAAAGATTGTTCACTTGGGTCTAAAAATGCCAACCGCTCCGCAACAAGTTCAGTCGAATCTATTTCTGTAACAAGGTCAAATGCAAGAACTAATACCAGAGGTAACGCTGGAAATGAAACGTTAAGACAAGGGAGACTGTTCACACTAGTGCATGGGGATGTACAGAACACCGAGTTTGTGGTGTCAGGTATAATTTCCATCTGTGCCCAAAATGCATATGTCTTGATAGATTCTAGTTTTACACACTCATTTGTATCGTATGCCTTTCTCAGAAATTAACTAGACCTTTAGAACCCATGAATTATTTATTGTCTGTGTCTATGCCATCTAGGGGTTCTATGGTATGTGCTTATGTTTATCTAGCATGTGATATTGTGATTGATGATATGACGTTGTATGTTGATTTATTGCCATTGGGTATTGATCCTTTTGATTGCATACTAGGTATGGACTGGTTGATGAAGTACTGTGCAACTATTGATTGTATGAATAAATCTGTTGTGTTTCGTCCACCTGGATTACCTGAATTTTTGTTTGCTGGGAATGGGGTAGTTCCTCTCTCATATTTGATTTCTGCCATGAAAGCTGTTAAACTGCTTAGAAAGGGATATAGGGGTTACATATGTCGTGTTTTAACTGAGACTTCTGATAGTTCTAATGTGGAAACTATTCCTGTTGCTTGTGAATTTCCCGATATGTTTCTGAAAGAATTGCCTAAGGACTTAATTGATAGAGAAATTGAATTCAACATTGATGTAATACCTGGAACACAACCAATTTCTAAAACCCCATACCAAATGTCAACTTCTGAATTGAAAGAATTAAAAGTTCAATTCCAAGAACTCTTAGACAAGAAATTTATCAGCCGAAGCACTTCACCTTGGGGTGCTCCAGTCGTATTTGTAAAGAAGAAGGATGGATCATTAAGACTATATATAGAGTACAGAGAATTGAACAAAGTAACCATTAAGAATAAATACCCATTGCCTCGAATAGATGATTTGTTTGACCAACTTCAGGGAGCACAAATCTTCTCGAAAATAGATCTTAGATTCAGGTATCACCAGTTGAAAGTCAAGGCAAAAGACATAGAGAAAACTGCATTCAGAACTAGATACGGGCAGTACGAATTTTTGGTAATGCCATTTGGGGTAACTAATGCACCTGCAGTGTTTATGGACCTAATGAATAGGGTTTTCAAACAATTTCTTGATGAATTCATAGTTGTATTTATTGATGATATACTGATTTACTCCAAAAGTAGGAAAGAACATGAAAATCATCTGAGAACTACTTTACAGATTTTATAGGAAAAGAAGTTGTATGCAAAATTTTCCAAATGTGAATTTTGTCTTGATAATGTCGCATTTTTAGGGCATGTAATCAACAAAAATGGCATATCAGTTGACCCGCAAAAAATTGAGGCTATTGTAAACTGGCCAAGACCAACTAATGTATTAGAAATTAGAAGTTTTCTAGGACTGTTGGCTACTACCGCAAATTTGTAAGAGACTTCTAAAAACTTCCCATGCCATTGACATAGTTGACTCATAAAAATGTATCATTTGATTGGACTGAGCAGCGAGAATCAACCTTCCAAGAATTAAATACTAGATTGGTAACTGCACCTATCCTGACACTGCCTAATGGAACCAATGGGTTTTAGATTTATAGTGATACTTCCTATAAAGGCTTAGGGTGTATGTTAATGTATAATGGGAAGGTAATTGCTTGTGCTTCTCATCAACTTCGACTTTATGAAAAGAACTACCCAACTCAAGATCTTAAATTAGCCGCTGTGGTGTTTGCTTTCAAGTTTTGGTGACACTATCTGTACGGTGTGACTTGCGAGGTGTATATTGACCATAAAAGTTTAAAATATTTCTTCGCTCAAAAAGAATTGAACATGAGACAGAGATGGTGGCTTGAGTTAATAAAAGGCTATGATTTGCAAATTTTGTATCATCTAGGAAAGGCAAATACAGTTGCAGATGCTTTGAGCCGAAAATCTATTAGGAACTTGTCATGTTTACTCACCAACCAGAAAGACTTATTGTATGACCTAGAAAGAAATGAAATTGAAGTGGTTTTGCGCAAATAGGGCAGAATTCTAGCCACTATCTCTATCCAGCTTGCAATAATTGAAGAAATTAAAGAGAAACAGCTTAAAGATAAATTTTTAAAGAAGATTGTGGATGAAAGGAACTCAAAACTGAGGCCGGGATTTATACTTGACAATAATGCGTTGAAATTTCATAATCGACTTTGTGTGCCGGATTGTTTTGACCTGAGGATACATATCATGACTGAGGCTCACAACTCTAAATTTGCTATGCATTCAAGGAATACGAAGATGTACCATGACTTGAAACAGAATTTCTGGTGGCCTAGAATGAAGAAAACCATTGCTGATTTTGTGGCTAGATGTTTGCATTGCCAGCAAGTTGAAGTTGAACATCAACGGCCCGCTGGATTACTTCAGCTGCTTTCAATACCGGAATGGAAATGAAAACACATCACCATGGACTTTATTGTTGGACTGCCTCATTCCTCTCGAGGTATAGATTCTATCTGGGTCATTGTTTATCGCTTAACTAAATCTGTCCACTTTTTGCCTATCAAATCTTTGTATAATACGGATAAGTTGGCTAATTTGTCTGTAAATGAGATTGTGAAATTTCATGGAGTTCCAGTGTCTATAGTATCCAACAGGGATCCTAAGTTCACTTCAAGATTCTGGCAGAGTCTACAGCAAGCTTTGGGAACTGAGTTAAGACTGAGCAATGCATATCACCCACTGACAAACGGCCAATCAGAAAGAACGATACAGACTTTGGAAGATATGCTTATAATGTGTACCCTAGATTACCAAGGCAATTGGGAGACCTACTTTTCCATTGGTTGACTTTATGTATAACAGCAGCTACCATTCGAGTATCGATATGGCTCCTTATGAAGCTTTGAATGGTAGAAAATGTCGTTCTTCAATCTATTGGGCTGAAGTAGGTGAAAGACCTTTGTTGGGACTGGAACTTGTGCAAGAAATGACTAAAAACGTAAAATTGATTCAATAAAGATTGAAAACTGCACAAAGCCGCCAAAAGAGTTATACAAACGTCCGAAGAAGAGATAAAGAATATGAAATTGGGGATCACGTGTTTATCAAAGTAACTTCAATGAAAGGCCAAATGCGGTTTGGTGTAAAGAGAAAGCTAGCACCGAGATATGTTGGGCCATATGAGATCCTTGAGAAAATCAATTCAGTAACGAATCGGATAGCCTTACCGCCGATCGTGGAACATATGCATAATGTTTTTTACATATACATGCTTCGGGACTATCTATGAGATCTGTTACATGTCATTGAACCAACATATCTACTTTTAAAGGACGACTACATATACGAAGAAAGGCCAATTCAGATTATGAATTACCAAATCAAAAGATTGAGGAACAAAGAAATTCCATTGGTGAAAGTAGATTGGCAAAACCACGAAGGGACATATGCAACATGGGAGACGGAAGAAGATATGATGAAGAGATACCCTGAACTATTCTCTTTGGATCCAATATTCTTCCAAAACGAAGGTAATTCAAGTTTGGAGGACCAAACTCTTTATGGGGAGAAGACTGTAACAACCCTGGGGAGAAGACTGTAACAACCCTAGGGAGAAGACTGTAACAACCCCAGCCTGTGATTAACTGTTAAACTACAATTAAAGAGGCCTAATAAGTAATTAAGATGAAATTCTGAATTAATTGCATATATGTTACATCATTTGTGTTTATATCTGTCTATCGTAGAAGTATCTATTTGTGTTTCTGTTTCGTTCTGCGAATTAAAGGCCTTATTAGCCACAAAACATGAAATTGACTTGGTTTGCATGTTATTTGAGATTTTTAGAAAATTATGGTAGGTTAAATTGAAATTCGATTCGGAATGAAATAATTAGAATAATTAATGCTCATTTGATTAGTGGTAATTCTAATTAATTAAATTCCCTAATAAAGCCTATATAAGGCCTATACACCACTTAGACTCATCTCATCTTCAACCTTTTGAGCCTACTAGACGTGAGAGAGAAGAGGAGGCCAAGAACTTCACATCTAAGCTTGAGAATTAGAGAGACTTGGAAGGGAAATTAAAGAATTGACTTGTGAGCTCAAACCATCTTTGCATAAACCATAATTGAGCACCTAAGGTAAGAAATCAAACCCTTAGTTGTGTAATTGCGTTAGTTCATGTACAAATTCAAGTGAAAGAAGTGAATTGACATGAGAATTAAGCTAGAATTAAAGAATTATAACTCAAACCATGCATGCATGCATAGTTCATGGCATTGAGAAGTTGATTTCAAAGAATTTCCCTCTTGCATGTCCTTATTTTGGTCATATTCTAAGAATTCAACATGTCTTTTAGTTAAACACCTCATTTGGCCATGTTTTAGAATGTTGAAGTCCATACCATTGCATGCATGTTGTGGTTTTAAAGTTTTAAGTTTGATTTTGAACAATTAGCATGCTTTTGGGCTTTGATTTTACGAAATGATTTTGAATTCTCAATGTTTTCCAAGTTTACACTTGTTTCCTTAAGCTTTTAGCCCAAAAGAACATGATTTGTTGGTTTGAATTCGAATTTTGAAATTGCGAAGCAAATATGGAAATTCCAGAATTCTACTTCTCCGCTCAAGCGACAGAATTGCGCTCGAGCGACCACTCTTTGTTTTGCACTTTCGCTCGAGCGACAAAAAGTTGGCTCGAGCATAAAATGCATGCACTAGAAGTTTACAAGTTTTGCAGACCGCTCGAGCGACCAAAGTTGCTCAATTCATGTAATTGTGTAATTGCGCTAGTTCATGTACGAATTCAAGCCTAGAGTTGATGGCCTAGAGTTCCGTTTTGTCAACCAGTCTCAGTGCCTCTTGAGGAGGTTCTGTCGAAAAAAGTATAGTTTTGTGAATCATGTTAAGGATGTTTTTATTTATTTTGTTTTGTTTATATGTATACTGAGCTAAGTTCCTTTCGATAATATCTATATGGTGGCGCATGACTTATGTAATTTTGACGTCATATGTCTATATATAAGTTTTACTATTACTGTCCCATGTATGTTTGCACAGCTCTATGGACATCGCATTTTATATATTTGCTTCAGCAACCCTTTGTATTATGATATTCAGGTCAGAGGCCTTTGGTAATCCCAAGATTGCTGGCTGGTTACGACGCTAAACCAATAGGGGCAGGTTTGAGTCGTGACACTTAGACAAAACTTTCAAGAGCTTGTTGACTCATTATCAATAGGAAACAAATTTAGAGTTAAGTTTCCAGGGGATAAACCAGGTTAAAAAATCAATTCCCAAGAAAATAAAAATTGCTACCAAAATTACACCACTCATAAAAGTTAACCGGTACTCCCGAAACTAAGCCCATTATTTCCGAATAAAAGTCTGAAATATTTTAGCTAATACTAAAATTTTGCTTCTTTTTCCAAAACAAAACACTTTGGAAATAATCATATTATAACTGAAGACTTTTGCAAACATTGGTTTTTTAACACTTTGGAATAAATAAATTAAATCTAAAGACTTCATCAAATCCCAAAGGTTTGAAACCAAATCCATCTTAGTTGCTATTTCTGAGGGAAATTTTTTTAAGATCTCTAATATTAAAATTTTATAAGATAAAAGACATACAATATTTTCATAGTAGTTGGGGTCCCTCAATATTTTCACAGAGAAAATTCGACACAGACAAATTTTGTCCTGGCATAGAGAAATTTCTCTGATTTCACAGAGAAATTTCATTGAGGGATCTTAACTAATAAAAAAATAATAATTAGACCTCTCCTACTACCCAAAGTTTGAGAGGGATGTTTCACTAATTTTTCCTAAAAATTAAAAAAAAAATATTACAACTTGTGCATTGTGAAAGTTCAATCTATATGAGGTGCACGTCCAATCTATGATGGGTGCAAATTCAAGCTGTGTGGGGTGCAAATCAAATCTGTGCGAGGTACAAGTCTAACCTATGTATGAATGCAAGTCCAACACGTCTGGGGTACAAGTCCAACATGTACATGGGTGCAAGTCTAACTTGTGTGATGTGCAAGTCCAACCTGTGCAATGTGCAAATCCAATCTGTGCAGGGTGCAAGTCCAACATATGCGTGGGAGCAAGCCCAATCTATGCAAGGTGCAAGTCAGATCTATGTGCAGTACAAGTCTAACCTATGTATGAGTGCAAGTCCATTATTAAAATGACGAGTTGTTTTTTTTTTTTTTTAATTTATTCACCAAACATTTGAATTCAACCACGATGATTTGAATTTCTCTTATCTTAATTTTTTGTAACTATTTTAATACTAATTTATACATTTTTTTTTATGTTAATTTTGAGTGACTTCTTTTATTTGTATGATTTTGAGTTAATATTTGTACTACTTTTTATTGTATGATTTGAGTTAATAAAAATACCCCAAAAAAATTATGTTTTAATTATTATTTTTATTGTATGGTTTGAGTTAAATGTATGGTTAAATATTATTAATTGTAAGAAAAGAAAAGAAAAAAAAGGAAAGAGATTATGGTTGAATATTATTGTTTTTATTCATATGGTTAAACCATACAATAAAAATAATGATTAAATCATAAAAATATTTTTTTTTTTATATTTTTATTAACTCAAATCATATAATAAAAATTAATAAAACTATTAACTACACCATTGCTATAAAATTCAGTTTTTTTTTTTTTCCTCACTTGCATAATATTTTTTAAGTAAATTTATTACTCATATCATTATTTTTTTATTTATATCAACTTCAGTCATACATCTCATTTTACTTATGTAAATTTTTATAACAATGTAATTTTTTAATCTATTTTAAGGTGTTAAAATTTATATATTTAATAGTAGTCTTATTTTGAAGATATCGTTGGTATATTTTTAATTATATTATTAATAGGGGAAATTATTTAATAATCCCAGAATATCACGTGGCCATATTCCAAGCCAATCACTAATTACCTAGCCTTCAAATTGTTCCCCCATCCCCAACATAAATCGTGAGCCCCTATCCTTCTCCACCAATCAAAGCCTTATGGAGCACTATGTGTTCATATTCCTGGAATATTGAATAATAACCCGTTAATAAGGTATCACGTGGTAATACCTTCCACCAATCACAAATGCATATACTCCTGTTTTTCCTCAAACACCAAATATAAATTTAAAGGTTGGCAACAAACTAAAATAAAAAAGTTACATCTTTTCTAAATTTTTTTGTCTTTAGTATTTTTTTTTTTTTTTAAATTATGTCAAAATGTTTTACTTTTCCAGCTCGTCTTGTCGAGACGAATCTAAAAAGTATTTTTTGTGAAAAATTCCAAAAAAAAAAAAAATCAATAAAGACGAAAATAAGCCTAAAAAATTGCTTATTTTGGTTTATTTTTTGTCTTTTCTGAATTTTTTTTTAAAAATTATAATTTTTCGACTCATCTTGTCAAGCTAAATCTAGAAGGGCAAAATAGAAAATTCATATTATTTTAAGACAATAAAAAATGAAATAAGAGACTAATATTTTGGAATATAGGGAATATTTATAATAGTTTTTACATTTTATTGTTTATTTCTCATGACATTTACCCATTTTCAACAGAGAAGTTATTGATTAGTTTTAGAACACCGTCACGTGATATTCTAATGGTGTTATGATTGGTGAAGGGAGTGTACTCACGTGTTGAGTCCTTGAAGAATATGAATGAGTATGATGAATTATGATTGGTGTGAAATATGATCACATGACGCCCCAAAACCAACCAATAATTTTTCTTTCCAAACGCCCTTTCCATCTGGAACTGGTTCTATACCCATCTGATTTGGCCCACTCTCCACATATAAAGTTACCTCTCTTTAGCTTTGTTTGGGAGGAGGATTGGATTAAAATAATCTATTAAAAGATAAAATAGATTAAAATAGGTATAAGAGAAAATATCACATTTAATCCATAATCATTTTATCTTTTCTCTCACAACTATCAAATCAGCTAACAAAAAGCTAACAAACTTTCCAAACACAACTATTTTAACCAGACAAAAATTGTCAAAAAGTCAAATAACTAACTAAAATAGTTAACTTTCCAAACATGGCTTTTATTATCATGATAGGAGTGAAAGGAAAAGTAAATTTGAGACCTAGCAAAATTGCTTTATTAGGGCCTAAAAAGGATGTTCAGCACTAACAATCCAATGGGGTGTGATACTTTAGTAAGACTCTGAGACATGAATCCTGAGACATGAATCCTGAGGTCTTAAATTCCACTCTTTTCGGGGGCTAGTTACTTGGGCAACAACACATATGATTGGTAGAACAAATCTTCCAAGCCTGAGCGAACCGTACCCAATTTCAAGAGTGTGAATTCAAATTTCCTCTTGTGTGTGAGTCTGTAACTTGCTGCTACATAGTTGAATGGCCCTATTATGTATCAACTATCGAAAGATGACCTCTGCGATCTCGGCTCCTTATAGAGTTTAATTCCACAAGTTATCCTTTGTGGTTAGTAACCTTTTTATGTTCAACACTAACAAATAAATAACTTTTTAATTTTTCAAAAATTAAGTTGCTTTTAGAATTAATTTTTGAATTTGACTTTCAAAAATATTCTTCTAGCAAAATTTTTTTTTTAAAGTGAAAATAGGAAACAAAAACACAACTATGTGTGCGAGATTCCTCGCAGATCCTACATAAATCATGTTTATTTTGTAAAGAAAAATAATTTGTGGCTCTAAAAATGCTGGCACTAGTGGCACTAATTTCTTGTTTTGGTAACTTTGTTTTGTTTTTTTTACCTGATATAGAAATTAGTGCCATTAGTGCTCAACAAATTAGTGCCACAAATCATAACTGTTTTGTAAAAATATCATGAGACCATAAATTTCCTTAATGAATGGATTAATTAAGGATAAAAAAATATTTAAAGAAAAATCATAAATCAAATCTACCTTCTTTGGATAGCCTTAAACTCTTGTATTTGACGGGACACCTTGCACCTGGGTTTATGGCTATTTGACACCTCCACAAACTTCTCATCATAAAACAATCCTTTCAGCTTTTCGCTTGTTGTGGGTGTTAATCAGTTTTGAATTAATGTTACAATTTAAAATTTATTTTGTTTTGTTTTGTTTTGTTTTGTTTTTTTAAATTAATAAGTGTTGTTCAATGCTTATTGAGCTAGAAGTGAAGGAGAGGGTATGCGAAAAAAAGAAGAAAACAATAAAACAAAGAAAGACAAATAAGAGCATAAATATGTTTTTATTGTTAATTTTATCGGAATTATTGTTGCAAGTGAGTTTTAAATCAAGTGGAAATTTTCTGTCTATATTTAAATTATAAAGACGTAAGGTGCTTCAACTCTTAATAAAATGAATTTTACCTTAAAAGTAAATTAATTGAATTTAAAAAAGAAGGATTCTCTCTAGTCTAGTTTGGACTAGAGGTGGCTGTTTGGACCTCTGTTTTAATGATCCAAACCGTTTATTTTATCGGACATTTCGTGTATTTTATCTACTCAAAAAATTAGGTTAATTCGATAATTACAACTTGTTCAATTTATTATTTTTGTTATAAAAAAAAGTGTACGATTTATTTTTAAAAATACAATTATCATTCATTTTTTTAGTCAAAAATATGATAAATTAAACAAGTTATAATTATCAGATCGACTTAAATCTTTTCTTTTTTTGTTTTTTGGGTTGAAATACACTAAGTGTCTAACAAAATGAACGGTTCGGATCATCAAAACGGAATCTGTGATAGATCCCATGGGCCCAAACAGTGCCTTATAGTCCAAATTTTGGACTGGAGATAATCTTTTTCCTTTAAAAAACTGAATATCCTAAAACTAGCAAATGCTTGCCTTAATTTTTCTGGTAGATTATCAGTTTTCAAATTTAGCAACCATGCCAATGATAGATTGAGAATGGACGGTAATTAAAGCTTGAATAAATATAAGAATGATTGAATTCATATCACTGCCAGAATCAAAAGGTCACAATTTAAAAATATTTTGAGTTCAATTCTTGTTAATGTACTTAACCGATATCTATAATTTGCGGGTAATTAACTCTACCTTAAGAAGTTCCATTTTATCCCAAGAAAAAAAATAAAGTCAAATACATTAGAATTAACCTTCATACAAAAGAAGATGCAATATGAAAAAAAGGCACATAATTGAGATTCTTTTTTTCGTGATAATTCTCTGCCTTTTTAAATGACGTAGAAATTTTAATACGTATATAAAAACTAATGAAGGTAACAATACAATTGGTGAATTACATATTTTCATCACTTATCTTACGTGTATTACAAATCAATTATATTCTTTCCGATATACCTAAAAAAAATTATATGACAATGCGAGTTCAATTTCATACTCCATAGCTTTGTTCTCTTCTTAATCTATAATGTTGTTCCTTTATTTTGGAAATTGGGTCAGGTATTGGACCCAGATTTGGACACCCATGTGGCATGACTGATGACCCATTCAAATTATCTATGTAATTTGAATTTGAATTATCCTATTTGGATAACCCACAATCAATATCTATATATACCATATGTTATCAAGAGATATAGATAGATGGTTAGATGGTCAACTTATATATCTGATACGATATATGGGATGTGGGATTAACCCAATAACAAATGATTTTTTCCATACTCTCTCTCTAACTCTCTCCTATTAGAATAACGATCAAACCTTTGCACTATGATTAGTGTGGGTGATACTCATATTACAGTATCACTCCATTGCTGGGTGCTCTTAGTTCGTAGTTGTGAAGTACGTGATTTACCCACAAGGTTCTTCGTTTCAGATTTTATTACATAAGGTATGGTTTGAATCTTTTTATCATCTGCATTATCTGTATCTTACATTGGTATCAGAGCTATAAATGGATATTTTCGTGTTTATTTTTGTACATTAAAATATGTATATAATTATATATATATACACACATGATATATGCATGAAAAATTAATATTTTTTCGAACTTTCTCTGATCAACTTGAAATTTATATATGTTATAGTACATTTCATGTAGAACATATCTGTAAAATTTCATGAAAATCCAACGGTTAGATTGCAAGAAAAATTGAGACCCATTTTATATTCTTGAAACTTTGTTCGCATGATGATTTTACATGCTTTAATTTCAGTCTACAAATCTTACATATTTAGAATTCTTGTTTTGAGACCTTCGAAACCATATATTATTTGTTAGATTTGGACTTACGGTTGATGAGAAAAAATCAAAC
Organism: Camellia lanceoleosa; assembly: GCA_025200525.1. Taxonomy (NCBI): domain Eukaryota; kingdom Viridiplantae; phylum Streptophyta; class Magnoliopsida; order Ericales; family Theaceae; genus Camellia; species Camellia lanceoleosa. The sequence goes on from CM045766.1 coordinate 79,103,441, forward strand.
CCTAATTTGGGTTCATTTTGAGTTTTTGGTAGCTTAAAGAAGAAAATAAAGTGCAGCACTTCCACTCTCATTAGAGAGAGTGTGTGATACACCCCATTATTTGTGTCTGTTAAATGTTATTTTTGAGACCACCATTATTTTTATTTTGGAAAATGAAGTTTGGCAGTACCAAAATTAGACCAGAAAAACACCGGAAGGCGGCTGCGTGGCAAAGACGCTGCCAGATGACGCGCCGTCGATCTTACGTCATCGCACCTTTGCCGACGCCAAAGCTCGCTTCCCATGCGCGCCTTGCGCCTTGCCTACACACGAGCCGAGCCACGTCGTTTTTCGCACCGGCTTGACTGACTTGGTTGCTGGATGTAAGGCTCTATTTGTTTGTTTTAAAAATCTTGAAAAGCTTTAAATGGTCATAAGTAAGTCATTATAGCTTTGTTTTAAATATGGTTGGTACTGTTAGACTCATAATTAAATTTTTTTATCTACTGTAAAATTTTTAAAATTTTATGAAAATAATTTTTTTTTTCTGAGATAATAATTCATTATTTTTGCTTTAAAATGCTTCTGGTGTTGCATGACTAAGTTTCTGAATTTGAAATTTTTACTATAGACTACTGTAATGATTTACTATTTACTGGTATGATTGTTGCATTTTTCCAGATTCTAGAATATTTATTTCTAATTTTACGTGTATTTATTAATTATTTAAAATTCCAGAAAATACCAAAAAAAATTTAAAAAAAAATTCAGAAGTGTTGTACTTTATGTTATGGCACAATCTAAATATTAAACACAACATATTTTTATTTTTGCCTTGAATTTGTAATATGTTGTGATTAGAGAAGCATGATTAGTTTTTTAATTCTATTATTAAATGAATATAGCATAAGTTAATTGTAAATTTGCATTAAGATGCTATTGTATGGAATTATCATGTTTTGTACATGCCATAAAAAGTGGGAGTTTTTTTTTTTTTTTTTGGCGCATAGAATTAAATTAAATTTTGATAATCGTCACTAGAGGCGCAAGAGATAATTCCAAGCATAACAAATTTTCAATCTTGAGACGTGTGTAATGTTATCATTATTTAATTTAGATTCTTTTACTACAAAATAATTTTGTGTTGCCATCATTAATATCTCCTGTGCATTTGTTCTTCCTTTACTCTGTATGTAGAAATGGCAGCTAAGAGAGTGGTGGCAGACTTAACTAAGGGAGAGAAATTGGATGGTGATAATTATGACATATGGCACCGTAAGATCAAATACCTCCTCAATGAGCAAGAAGTTTTGAACACACTTGAATAAGTGACGGTTGAGCCTGAGCAGGGCAATATAGCTTAACATCGTCGCGATCTTGAAGTCTATCAGACTTAGAGTAACAAAGATCGGTGTGCGCGTTTTACCATGTTGAGCAGCATGCACAACGACTGGATTAGTGAGTTTAAGCATTACTCGACTGCATTTGAGATGTGGAAAACTGTCAAGTAAAAGTTTGGTGTCACTTATTTGCAAAGGTACATGGGCTGACTATGAAGTTTGACTCTTATCAGAAAAAGGCGCATCACTCTATGAAGCAGCATTTGAGGGTCATGTCAGCCATGATACGTGAGCTTAAGGCTGCTGGGCACAATTTGACTCAAGAGCAACAAGTACAAGATGTGATTCACTCTCTGCCAAATTCTTGGAAGCAGATAAAGCAGAACATGATGCATAATAAGAGTGTGAAAACATTCGAAGACATATTACGTCATTTGAAGCTAGAGGAAGAGTGCTTAGAGGCGGCTAAGCCTGATGGTTCTGCTATGGTGGTTGAGTCAAGCTCACATAGGACTTCTCAGTTCAAGCGTGGAAAAGCAAAAGGTGCTCCTAAAAAGCAAGCAGCAGCTGCGCTAAAGCCCATTGGCGCTAGAAATTTCAAGCGTAGGGGCAAGAAGGTAAAGGCTAAATTGACATGCTATAATTGTAACAAAGAAGGACACTTCGCTCAGGTTTGCCCTGAGCAGAAGAAGGTACTCCCTTACTTAATTTCTTTAAGCATTAATTGATCATTCTCCTCATTTTTGGGTTGTAGACTCAAGAGCAACAGACCACATCGTGAGAAACAGAGTAGGGTTCGTTGAGTATCGCCAAATACCTGCTGGAAGTAGAAAAGTTTACATGGGAATCAAGTCCAATGCGGAGGTGCTTGGCGTTGGCACATACAAGCTAGAAATGCGACGATGGCGCACCTTGTATCTTCATGACATTCTTTATGCTCTGAATATTTGGCGAAACTTAGTTTCAGTTATTAGCATGATGAGCCTTGGTTTTAGCTTTTGTTTGGAGAATAATGGTGTTAGCATTTATTTGAGAACAATTTTTTATGGTTTTGGTTATCTTTTAGATGGTTTCTTAGTTTTGGATGTGGATGATTCTAGTTTTAATAAAAATGTCAATGGCTCTATCTCTTATATTGTATCTATTTGTGATAATGATTCTATGAGATGGCATGCTAGATTAGGCCACATAGGGCAAGACAAGATGACTAGATTGACTAGAGAAGGCCTTTTAGGCCAACTCGCTAGAGTCACTTTGCCTACTTGTGAGCACTGTCTTGTTGGAAAGGCAACAAGGAAACCATTTGGGAAAGCCAAAAGGGCATCTGTCCCATTACAGCTTATTCATTCTGATATATGTGGACCAATGAATGTGAGAGTAAGGCATGAAGCCCCTTATTTTATCATATTTATAGATGACTGTACGTGTTTTGACCATGTCTATTTGATTTCTCACAAATCATAAGCATTGGATTGCTTTAAACGGTATGTTAATGAGGTTGAGAATCAATTAGACAAAAGCATTACAGCTCTAAGGACTGATTGGGGACGCGAGTATCTATCTGAGCAATTTAAAGTGCTCTGTGAGGAAAAATGGATTATCAGGCAATTAACAATTCCTGGGACTCCACAGCAAAATGATGTAGCGGAGAGAAGGAATCGCACATTGCTTGACATGGTTAGATCTATGATGGTGCAAGCTAATCTTCCCATTTTGTATTGGAGAGATGCTTTGTTGACTGCTGCCTACATCCTTAATTGTGTGCCCTCCAAATCAGTTCCTTCCACTCCATATGAGATATGGACTGATGAAAGCCTAATATGGGCAATTTGCGGCCTATGGGTTCAGTAGCTTACATACACAACGCTTCTCATAAGTTTGGGAAGTTGGGCCCTCAAGGAAAAGGGCTATGTGTTTATTAATGAGCATTTGGATGGAAATGTGATTGAAATTCAGTCACGTGACGTGGATTTCTTAGAAGAGGATTTTCCTAGCAAAGGTGAGGTGACTAGAGATGTAGAGCTCTATGAGATGGAGGATCTACATGAAGGAGTACCTAGTAGCCTAGTAGAGAATGAAAAAATAATCCCTCAAGCTCCTAGGGATAGTAGGAGCGATTTACCTGCCCATGGATTAAATCCAATGGATGAGGATTCTCAGGATTCTTAACTGCATAGAAGCAAACATAGAGCTATACCCTGTCGTCGTTTTGAGATTGAAGCAGAAGCATTCATGATTGCTCCGAGTGGTGAGATGGAGCCTAATAATCTCAAAGAGGCTCTCTTATTCCTTGCTAGTAAAGAATGTAGTGCTGCAATAGATGAAGAAATAGAGTCTATGAAGAAAAATCATGTCTAGGACTTGGTTGATTTGCCGCCAGGGCACAAGACTATTGGGAACAAATGGGTTCTCAAAATCAAGCGCAAAGTGAATAGTTCCATAGAAAGATATAAGGCTCGCCTAGTGGCGAAAGGCTACACCCAATTAAAGGGTGTGGACTATGAGGAAACCTTTTCACCAGTTGTGAGGTTTGCCTCTATTCGCCTAATTCTGGCCATAGTAGCTTAGTTGGACTTAGAGCTATATCAAATGGACGTTAAGACTGCATTTCTCAATGAAGAATTGGATGAAGAGATCTATATGGATCAACCAGAAGGCTTTGTGGCAGTAGGTCAGGAGCGTAAAGTTTGCAAGCTTCAACAATCTATTTATGACTTAAAGCAATCATCCAGACAGTGGAATCTGAGATTTCATCGAGCCATTATTTCAAATGGGTTTACGATGATCAATGAAGATCACAGTGTATATGCCAAGCGGTCCAAGGACATTTTTCTGATATTGTCATTATATGTGGATGACATATTATTAGCTAAAAATGACAAGGAGATGATTGTCACCACTAAAAAGTGGTTGTTCTCCACATTTAAGATAAAAGACATGGGTGAAGCAAGCTATGTGCTCGATGTTAAGATCCTTAGGGATCGCTCTAGGAGACTTCTCGGTTTGTCTCAAGAGGCTTACATTAAGACTATCCTAGAGCGATTCCAGATGCAGAGATGCAAACCCATTGACACTCTTATTGCGAGAGGCGAGAACCAAAGCTTTGATATGGGTCCTACGACGCCAGAAGAGAATGAAAAGATGGCCCTTGTACCCTACACAAATGCTATTGGAAGTTTGATATATGCTATGATGTGTATACGCCTTGACATTTGTTATGCAATCGGATTGGTGAGTCGTTACCAATCTAACCCAGGACTAGCTCATTGGAAAGCAATTAAGAGAATATTACCATATCTTGGAAGGACTACAGATTACACACTTTGTTACTAAAGTTCAGATCTACGTCTAGTTGGCTATTATGATGCTGACTGGGAAGGAAACTTAGATAAGCGTAAGTCCACTTCAGGATATGCTTTCATGCTTAGTGATAGTGCTATTTCTTGAAGCAGTAAGAAGCAATCCTGTATCACCTTATCGACTATGGAGGCTAAGTTTGTGGCTTGTTCATCTGCCGTTCAGGAAGCCATTTGGTTGAGGAGATTCCTTTAGCATTTGGATATTGTCACACACACTTCAGACCCTATGACTATCCATTGTGACAACATGGTTGTACTCGCTTACGCTAAGGATCTTAAGTACCATGAGAGAACCAAACACATTGATGTGAGGTTCAACTTTATCAGAGACATTGTGGTGCAGAAAGAAGTGATCCTAGAACACATCCCTACGAGTCGCATAGTTGCGGACCCCTTAACTAAACCCATTACCAAAGATGTCTATCTTACTCGTGTTAGGGCTTTAGGACTACGTAGGTGGTGATATATGTGTATTCAGTTGAGCTCTTTTTTTTTGGGGGGGAGGGATATTTATGCCATTAGTATTCATATTTGTATTTATTACACATTTCTATTTACTAATTTTTGCCATGGTTTGTGAATTAGCACACACAGAATAAACAAATTTGATGTTAGCAGGCAAGATTGGCTCACTCATACAAGTAATCGCCTTTAGCGCTTAGTAACGTGCAGGGATGAGACTAGTGGTTTATTGTATTTGGAGCCAAAAAAGAGACTAAAATTACCCACTAGCTATGTCGCCTTGGTTGGAGCCAAGATGAGGTCTTATTAAAGACCGACCATGGATATTTGAGTACCCACTTTTCCATGATGTGCCTGTTATGGATAGCCCGATGCGAGATCTCATTTGATGCTTGAGAGGCGAGCAAACAGAGAATTCGAGTTCGACGCTAAGAAGCGACTTGTGCGCTTAAGAGCGACTAGACTAAGATCTATATGGTGAGTGAGGTTAACATCACTCTTTGAAAGAGTTACTCCACTATAGCATGCATTCGTACTGCATATGCTTATCGACTTGTTAGCGAGGTGAGAGAATGGATCTCTGCTTCCTCACCGAGTGAATCCTGAAAGTCATTTTTTCCAATGACTTCACTTTGTGCCTTTTGTGACCTTTGACTATGTCGTAAGATGAGGAGTTGATGTTCAGCTACTTTGGTATGTTGCCTGTTGTCCTGTATGATTCAGCTTTAAGGGACATTACTGGGAAAGCGGTCAATTCTGAATTAAATGATATGAGGATGAAGGGAAAATCATATAGTTCTACATCACTGCTCTATATTCACTGTCGATAACTCGCATCGCTCTGTATGGGATGCTGATTGGGTGTGAATATAATGCGGGACCTAGGAGGGTCACACATGCTCTTTGAGGGATTAGAGATGTTTTGGACCGATATAGCTAGATGGATCTGGGTACATGAGACACTATTTCTATTCTTTTTGGGTTGATGTCTCTATACTGGCTCATATTGAGTTTCTAATATAGAGCTCTCACATGCAGGTGTTCTCAGCGGTTGCAAGGTTCATTGGCTAGTATGAGATTGTTCAATATTTGGGGAGATTGAGATAGAGATGTGGCAGTGTCATGCCAACTCATGTGCAAGTGGGAGATGTTGAAAATTGGGCCGAGTATTGGACCCTGATTTGGGCGCCCATATGGCATGACCTATGACCCATTCAAATTATCCATGTAATTTGAATTTGAATTTGAATTATTATCTATCCTATTTCGATAACCCACAATGAATATCTATATCTACCATATCTTAGCAAGAGATATGGATAGATGATTAGATGATCAGCCTATATGTCTGATACGATATATGGGATGTGGGAAGAATCCAATAACGAATGATTTTTTCCATGCTCTCTTTCTAACTCTCTCCCATTAGAATAATGATCAAGCATTTACACTGTGACTAGTGTGAGTGATACTTATATTGTGGTATCACTTCATTGCTAGGTGTTCTTAGTTCATGGTTGTAAAGCACATGATTTACCCACACAGTTCTTCGTTTCGGATTCTATCACATAAGGTATGGTTTAAATCTTTTTATCCGCTATGTTATCTGTATCTTACACTTTTTTTACCAAAGAAGATAAAAAAAAAAATAAAAACTTTAACTAGCACCGACAAATTATCCACCTTGTTCACTACCAGGCCAATAGCCAATTAGTAATTTTCCCTCTACACACAAAAACCTGAATAAAGATTAATTGGTGTTATTTATGACATAAAAATAAAAACATGGGGTCACTGCTGTGAGCCCCTCCCTGCTATATGGCCAAAAGCGGCATTGTTTCCTATGTTTTTTTGTTTAACAAATATAATGGTTTGGTTTGTTCTCTGTGAATGGGTTGGAAAAAACATAATTGTATATTATAAACTTTTATTTCTTTTTGTCAATTTTTTTTATTATTTATATTTATAATGTACATTGTGGGTGTTGATTTTTTGCCTCACAACAAAACAGATTTCCTTGCCGAAATCTAGGGAACTCAGTTGGAAAGCATACGGAAGAATGGATTAAGTCAGCACCTACGCACAAAAAGACAAGAAATACCACGATGGGTCGTCCACCTGAAGGCACTCTGATGATCAAGTCAATCACTTATCTCACAAAGATATCAACTCAAATAAGAGTGCATAAGTAAAAGCGTACTTTATACCCACGGGGCACTTTACTTTTATAGCCAGCAGTGCCCTCGTCTCCTAGAAGTTTTACTTCATAAGACTATTCTTCACAAGAATATCAATTATCCAAGACGACTCCTATTTGGATTAAAATCAACCCTATCAAGAGTCTAACCTTACCCAAATAGAAAGTCTATCATCATCTAGGACTCTAGTCTCATTTGAAAATATCGGATTCAGATGTGGTTTGACCACACATCGACTAATCAGAATCACCTATGTGGCATTTCAGCTAACCACCTAAGTCACGCGGACAACTCAAAATTATGTCCCCACATACCTGTTATGCATTTTTGTGGTAAATATAATATAATTTTTAATAGAGTTATGACAATTTTTGTTTCATAAATAAAATTATGCATTTTGTAGTAATGTTATATATTTTATGGTTAAAAAATGTTTGAATGAAAAAAATATGTAACTTTAACTTAACTTTTGAATCATAAATTATTGTAACTCATCTAAAAAATGACATAAAATTTGTGACAAAAATACAAAACATATATCGAAAAATTGCATAACAAGGGTATATGGTTCACAATGTGCCAAATGTTATGTCATTTTTTTTTTTTTTTGGATGAATTACGACAATTTATGATTCAAACATTAAGTTAAGGTTATATTATATAATTTTTTGATAGAGTTAGGATAATTTGTGTTTGAGAAATAAAATTATACATTTTGTGATAATGTTACATATTTTATGGTTAAAAAATGTTTGAATGAAAAAATATATAACCTTAACTTAATTTTTAAATTATAAATTATCATAACTCAACTAAAAAATGACATAACATTTGTGGCAAAAATATAAAACATATATCAAAACTTTGCATAATAAGTGTGTGTATGGTTCTTGCCAGATGTTATGTCTTTTTTTTTTTTTTTTTTTATGAGTTATGACAATTTATGATTCAAAAATTAAGTTAAGGTTACATATTTTTTTTATTCAAACATTTTTTAACCATAAGATCGTAATATTATCACAAAATGCATAATTTTATTTCTGAATCATAAATTGTCATAATTTTATCAAAAATTTATATAATATTTGTCACAAAAATACATAACATGTTGTAACAACGCCCGCGGGGGACCTCGCTACAGCTCGGACTCGATTTTTGTTGCGGTTCTAAATCTTGAACCAAAGAGTCCAAATCCGGCAAATCGTTTTGAAGAAAAACAGATTTTTTGAAAGAAGTGCCAAACATGGACTGCTTTGCCAGATAACAGAGTCGCCACCTAAATATTTTTAAAATGGGAAATTTAGGAAACCCTGACTCGGTGCCAAAAGGCCACGTGTCCGTCATCACCAAAGTTGGCTCGGGAACTTGGGTACGATTAGGGAAGGTCACATCGTGAGCACCCCCTCTCGCCCGGTCAAAGACCGGCCTCTACTAACCATGATATCTGATTTTGAAAACATTGTATGCTCTTATTCCGATTATTAGCCTAGGATTACTATGTGATGCTCGCAGCAAACAAGTATAGACTGGGCCGTCTGAATTGGAACAAAACATTTCATGTTTGTTTGTGAAAGATGGTTTGCTACCCGCAGGTAGGCTTAAAATGCAGATTTTGCCACAATCTAGTGGGCTTAACAAACAATCAATGATTTGCTCCACTTCAAATAACCCAACCTCCACCCACAGGCATTCAAGGCAGTTATATCACATAAGCATTTAGCCTCATGGCAAGCATGCTATCATGGCAACACTCACACGCATGCAAGGATGCTAAAGCATAACCACTTACCGAGTACTCCAAGCCAAAACAGGAAAACGATTAGAAATCATGCATGAATCCTAAGTATACTGAAATGCCTAATGCAACACATGCAAAAATGCAACTATAGCAGGCTCGGCTATTCTAAATATGGCATATGAAATGCAATGACTATCAAGTACTCAACTTGGAATTGAAATCTGAATCACGGTTTGTATGATCGTCGAGCCGGTGCATGCAATCTGAGATGAATGATGCAAACATCTTTGTCATCTTGTATGCTAATTGAAATATGCCCTATATCTAACCATCCAAAGGGTAAATAAAAGGGAGAAAGAAATGGGGGTGGAAGACATACATCACACTCACACACCCTTATTACATTTATGCCCTCGCGAGGGTCCGAATAAATATCTGATCCGAATAAAAGAATATACAATCCGAAATAAATATACAAATTCTAATTAATTAACAAGTTAATTACAAAAGAATTAAATCGGCGTGCAAGCCGTGGACGCCTCGCTTCGATAGATGATGTATCTTTGGATCTTTGGGCGGAAATCCTTTGGAATGCCTGATTAGCCTCTGTTTGCAATATTTCTCGAAATGCGCTATTTGGACTCGAAAAGTTGATTGTTGATTTTGCCGCAACAGAGCAGAAAAGGGCATAGCAATGTATTTTCACAAATATATGCATGCCTCGATCCTCGTACCACCAATCACGCATACCGATGCATGATGGCGGAGGAACCGGATTGCACAACTCAATATAGGGATGAATGCGTATGAATCGACAACAAAACCTAACTCCATCATGGGTAATCCGAGTGGTGGTGACTTGGGAATTGAGACTCATTCAGATTACTCGAGTACAAAAGCGTGCCTCGTTTCCCGCGGCGATATGCATGATATGCATGAAATGTAGGAGATGTGATATAGCATGCACAATGCCATGAAAATGAGATGCCTCGAAATGCGTGTCCACGCACGCAAACCGAGGCGATCTTGAATGACACGCGAAATGTAATGATGGAATTATACCAACATGAAGGGGCCTCCACACTCACATAGGATGCGGAATGAAAAGAATGAGGTGCCTCGAAATGCGCCTTGGCACGCATAACCGAGGCAATGATGAAATATAAAGCTGGATAAAACAGTGCCTCGAAATCGTGCACACGCACGCAAAACCGAGACGAGGCATACGGTGCCAATCGGATAAAGCAGAATGTCTCGAAATCGTGCACGGGCACGCAAACCGAAGCGAGCATACGCAATGCCAAGCGGATAAAACAGAGTGCGAAATCGTGCACACGCACGCATAACCGAGGCGAGGCATACGCAATGCCCGGCGGATAAAACAGAGTGCCTCGAAATGCGTGCACACGCACGCAAACCGAGCGGCGGCATACGCAATGCCAAGCGGATAAAGCGAGTGCCTCGAAATCGTGCACACGCAGACGCATAAGCGGCGAAGGCATACGCAATGCCCAGCGGATAAAACAGAGTGCCTCGAAATGCGTGCACACGGGCACGCAAACCGAGGCGAAGGCATACGCAATGCCAAGCGGATAAAACAGAGTGCCTCGAAATGCGTGCACACGGGCACGCAAACCGAGGCGATGATGAAATGAAAAAAAACGGATAAAACCGAAGTGCCTCGAAATGCGTGCACACGGGCACGCAAACCGAGGCGAGGATGCAAGAATGAAAATCGGATAAAACCGAAGTGCCTCGAAACGCGTGTCCACAGGCGCGCAAATCGAGGCGAAGCTAAAATGGAGATCAGATAAAACTGAAGTGCCTCGAAATGCGTGCACACGGGCACGCAAACCGAGGCGATGATGTGCGATGCAAAATCGGATAAAACCGAAGTGTCTCGAAATGCGTGCACACGGACACGCAAACCGAGGCGATGATGAAATGAGATGAAATGGCATACGGAATGCAACGATGGGCTTACACCAACATGGGAGAGCCTCAGCTCACTCACATAGGAGGCCGTCGGATAAAAATGAAGTGCCTCGGAATGCGCCTGCAGACGCAAAGCCGAGGCAATGGCATACAAGCATGTAAATACAAAATGGGGTTACGCCAACATGAGAGGGCCTCAACCACACTCACATAAAGGCTGCGGCGGATAAAACAGTATGCGCCGAAGGCGTGCACCGCACGCATAACCGAGGCAATGCAAAAATGATGCAAATGGCATAGGGAATGATATGTAAGCATGGAAATGGAATTTCAGCACCTAAATAAAGGGAAAACAGCCCGAAACAAAACGAAATGACACTCGAAGCATGCATTCAACCCGAAGTGTGAAATTAAGCCCGAATGGCCTATAGCCATGCTATACATGCAAAATATGATCATGGCAGCAAGAACAGTAGCAAGGCAGTCCCAAATATGGCATTTTTCAGTAACAAACATGGCCAAAATGCAAGCATAGATAGATCAACAATAGCATGCAAAATTAGTGGCCAAAAGAGGGGTATTGAGACAAGTGATATATGCAAACCCCAAATGGACAAACTTTCTTCTACAACATTGAAGATGAGATGAAAATAAGCACAATTTCAGAAGATGGAATCATCAAAATCAGAATAAAATCATGCTAACAATTCTATGCAAAAATGGAGCTCAAAAGAGGCTATAACAAGAGTCATGCAAAGCAAGCACCAAATGACAAAATTTTCTTCATGAAACATGTAAAGGGGGTCAAAATAAGACCCCTTTCAGTTCTGACCAAAGGACAAAACCAAAATCACAAGAGGCTACAAAACATGCAAGAATACGGTAAATTTGATGGATTTCAAAGGAAGTACCAAAAATATACACCAAATGGCTTAAGGCCCTCAACATAACATGAAAAGGAGACAAAAACAAGACTATTTCTAAGCCTGATGAAGGCTGAAATCCGGAGCCAAGTAAGCCTAACAAAGCATGCAAGAATTAGGGCCTAAAGTGAATTTCCAAGAGAGGTGGTATATAGAATGGCCAAAAGAGGTTGAGCCCTTCTACAATGTTGTAGAGGGGCTCAAAATGAGCACAAAACCAGTAGGGGTCGGACCCCTAAAAACAAAAGGAAATAGGCCTAAACTAGCATGCAAGATAATGGCATAAAAGCTAGATATTGAAACAAGTATATCATAGAAGCCTCAAATGAAGTTGAGCCCTTCTACAAAGTTGTAGAGGGGCTCAAAACAAGCACAAAAGAAGTAGGGGTCGGAGCCCCAATTCTCAACCAAATAGAGTATAGAAATGAATCAAGAAAAAGCCCTAAAAGTTGGTTTTGAAGACTTACCCTTGAAGACTTGTCTTTCTTTGATTCTTGGCTCTGATTTGTAGCTTCTCAACCTCTGAAATTCACTTCCTAGCTGCTGGAATGGTAGTAGGGAAGGTGAGGCTAGGTGTTGATGAAGAGAAGGCCTAGGGACTTGAAAGCTTTTTGAGGTTTTGAGCTATGAAAATGGAGGAGTTTGGAGAAGTATCCTTGAAGGCAAATTTTCCAACCTTGAAGAAGGAGAGGGAGGGCCCTTCAAATAGACAACAAATGGGGTGTAAAAGGGGAGGGAAAGCACCCAAGCTTTCCCTCCCGAAATATCCCCCGGATGAGGGAGACACTTTGAAAAGCAATGGAGAATTTGAAGTCTGGCCGGCCAGGTAGTTTTGCTCAAGGTGGCCGGCCAGCCACCCACCATGGCCGGCCAGCCACCTCCTATGGTCGGCCAGCCACCTCAAAAAATCAACTTCAAAATTTCTGGCCGACCACCATACCAAAGTGTCCTCCTAGGTGTGTAGAATAAGGCCCCAGGGTCGGAATTTGGCAACACTGAACCAGGAGTCACAACATAGAGCTTGAAGGAGAGGCCCAAAAATGAAAGGCACAATTTCTGGCCGACCACCATACCAAAGTGTCCTCCTAGATGTGTGCAACAAGGTTCCAAGGCCGGAAATTGGCAACACCGGCAGAGTCACAACATAGAGCTTGAAGGAGAGGCCCAAAAATGAAACTCACAGGTTCGGCCGACCCGATGGTTGGTAGGGTCCTCCCAGGTCCCCTCATCACAGATATGTAACTTTGGTTGGAAGAAAATACCCCCAAGGTGTTCAACATTGGCCCGGAAGTGAGCAAAAAGGGCTCCGGAGGAGCAAAACTGGTTATCTGGGATAATTGCTGGCCTCCCACCCCAAAGGATCTTCACGATGTTGAAACAGAGGTACCGCCAAGTTTGAACAAAAACTAATGAGAAATGAGCGTTTCGGGCCAAAACCGAGCAAATCGGGATCCGAAAAATGGGTTGCGCCGGAAGTGGTGTTCGGCGGCCAAGTGGGTATCCGCGACCCAGTGTCCTCTGGAATGACAAAACAGAGGTACCTGCCAAAAACCGGAGAAGATGGATGTGAAATGAATGTTCGGGACCAAAACTTCGGTTTGGGGTCCCGAAACTATGAGCACCGAAAGTGGCATCTGACCTGAAGTGGGCATCGGGGGCCCCAGGGTTCCTCGAAATATTAAAACAGAGATCTCCGCCAAAAACCGGAGAAGGCTGATGCAGAATGAATGCTCGGGACCAAAACCGCGCAGTTTGGGGTCCCGAAAACCGGTTACAGGCACCGGAAGTGGCATACGGCCACGAAGTGGGCATCGGGGGCCCCAGGGTTTCTCGAAATGATAAAACAGAGGTTCCTGCCAAAAACCGGAGAAGTCGGAGATGGTTGGGCGGTCCGTGCAGCGCCTGTGGCTCAAAGCCGAGGCAACCGACTCCGAAATGGGCAAAATGGCCTCTGACCACGAAAAAGTAGCTCACGGCCACCGGAGATAGTCTCTGAGACCACTCCCTTCCCTCAGGAAAGAAAACAGAGAAAATCGAGTCTGGTTTGCAAACCGAGACAAGGTAGAGAAGAGGGTTCGGAAGTCCGGAGGCAGGGCGCACGGCCGCAACTCTGAGACTTCTGAACGAGCACAGTATGCAACATCACCGAGTGCTCAATCGGTGACGTCTGAGTCTTAAGGTCGGTCAAAAATGGGGTGTCTACACATGTATAAAATAATTTACATTAAAAAAAAAAGAGAAAATTTTATAACATACAATTATGTTTTTCCCAACCCATTCATAGAGAACAAACCAAATTACTATACTTGTCAAACCAAAAACACATGAAACGTGCCGTTTTTGGCGTCAAAGCAGGCGCAGCAGGGCGGGGCTCACAGCAATGACCCCCCTCGCCGATAGTAGTTGACCACTAGATGCATTAGTGCAAACAAGTTTGGAGTTGTACGGGGCGAAATATTCTTTGCTCTCCGTATGCCTTGAACGTCAAGTTTCTGGTGACGGCGTCTATCTCTGCAACACAAAAACGGTGAGCTACCCGGCGGTGGTGTGCCGGAAAGACCCTCCGACGATCAAGTTAGATTTCAGGAGGAACACAATGAGGAGAGAATGTTTGTGAGAGTGAGTTCGCATACCTCCAACGTTCGTCTCTCCCCCTATTTCTAGGCTGGCCATGCAGCCTCAAGGTCGTCTTGCCACTTCCTCTTGTCCTTCCTCGACAGTGGCAAGGCGCCTCACCACCTTACGCTGTAAAGGTTTTGTCCTTTCACCAAGACACCTGAATCTAACGGTATTGAGGCGTTCGTGGAGCAGATGTCCTCTCCTTCACACCATTGGCCCAGGTGGCACCCTTAACCGGGGTACCATAACCGGCCTAAAACTTGGGAACAGGCGAGAGCTTAACCACCCACGCCGAGCTATCCTTGATCGTGATAGACCGGTTGCGAGCATCTTGAAGCCTCCAACGTTTGTTTCCAATCTCGATCATCGCTTTCGCCTTGGTACGGGCTGCCGGAGGCATTCTTACTGGCCGGACAATCCTCGGTTGCAACCACCTCTACGAACCGCCCTACGGCGACCTCGATTCGGCCCTCAGGAGGTTACCGGTTGACCTCGTCGCCCGCGCAAGCCAAACCGCTCGGCCGTTTCAACAGCCCAATCTGCTCGGCGCCGTGCAGTCCGTAACGCTGGACGTTACTTTTGCTCGACCGTACTATCTGATGGAAATCTTCCCTCTCAATTGCCCCTTAAACCCATCCAAGCTATCGTGATTGGATTTACCAGCGTGTCCGAGCTATGATCGAGTTACATCCTCGCCAGGCCGAGCTAGAATAGGGCAACGCTTGCCACCGTGCAATCATTGAATTGGGAACACTTCCGCCGCCGGGCAATCTCAATTGGCCGGCGATTACCACCACTGTCCCATCAAAGGTCGTACAATCGTCGTCTTGACAATTGCGTTACCGATCTGCCACGTGTCCAGCTATTAGATTAGGTCGTCGGCACCGATTCAACGCTGTAATTCAAGCGGCGCCGTTTGGGTTTCCCCCCACTCTTTAAACCCCATACGAAGGGTTTTAGCCCTTCACATTTCCTTTTGCTTCCTCATCCAAAAACCCTAGCCTCTCAACTCTTCGAAGCTTCGAACTGCCTCTGCCCCTCGCTGTTGCTGCCATTTTCACCCTCGAGCTCCATCTCCAGTCCTTTCGAAGGTTGCTGCCAAGCTTTCGAGGCCAACTTTCACTCGCATCCGTTTTTTGGGTAAGTTACCTCCCCTTCCCGTGTATTTTCCTGTTTCCAGACTTGTTCCTCATGTTGTCGCCACTGTGTTCTTCATTTCTGTACTATCGTTCTTCGTTTATGGCCTTCAAGGCTTTCTTTTGGGTCCCAACAACTTCACACCCTAGGCCAACTTGGAACATTAGGAAAGGATGGGGCCTTCGTGCCCCTTGTTCTTTCTGGATTCGAACTGGTTCGTCCCGCTTCTGGGATGAACAGTTTGAATCTGGGTTGGGCCGAGCTAAACGCTCGTTTTGATCCGTAGTTAGGGCGATAACCGAGCATAAAACTGTCAGTGGCTTCTCGTAGAGGCCGCGACCGAGCTGAAAACTTAGTAAATAGTGACGAACCGTGCTGAAATTAGATCCTTCTCTTGAGCCTTGACTGAGCTGAAGGATCAATTAGATCGGTCAATAGGCCTTAGCCGAGCTATAACCGAACTAGGAGGCTTGAGCAAACATGTAGGTGAACCGAGTTGGGCATGGAGTCCCTTACCGAACTATTTCCAGTAGAAGCCGCGCAATCTATGCCGTGCTAACCCTTGGCCTTATTTTTTAACATGCAGAACAAGTAGGACCGACCAATCCAGCCTAGATAGTTCGTAGAGCTCGAAGACTGAGCAATAACAGCAACATTTTTGACCGAGTTACGAAATAAAACCGACTTAGATGGGAAAATATCGGTTCATGGTCATTTCGCCGCCGGTCGATGGCGAATTCATAAGGATTACCACATCGGACGGCGTGGTTTTAGAACTCGCCAAAAAGGGGGATACACCGTGGGGAGATTTAGACCGGTGCCCCTTCACGGTCGTTTCAATTGTCGAAGGAGGGCTTCGCTTCCCCGTGCAACCCTTGATCTGCGAATTTTTGCGGCAGACGAGGCTTTGCCCGACCCAGGTCTCGAATAACACATACAAAATAATAAACGGCGTCGCCGAGCTAAACCGAAGGCTCGGTCTCAATCTCGGCCTCGCAGAAATTTTTCATCAATACTGCCTCAATAGAAATAAAAGTGGGTTTTGCTGGTACCTCAAAGTCAAGAAGGGCCGAGCAAAACTCATTGAGGGCAACCCGGACAAAGAGGCCAATGATGACGACTTCCTCTGGGTGTCCGGTAACTACGAGGACATTGAGGCGCCCATACCGGGCTGGTACATTAGGAAAGACTTCGGTCGTGCTGGTAAGTAGTCCGGTTGACCGCGCTATTTTCATTCTGCATTCCATTACTGTTAATTGACACCAATCTAACACTTGTCTTTTTCTGCAGATAAGTACCTTGCAGCGGACTACCACCAGGCCAACCAAGAGGCCATCCGAGTTACTGCGCCCACCGAGGAGAAGAGAGGCGCTAAACCGCGCTCGGCCGAACAAACATACCACTACCAGCACGCGCAAGAAGAGCGAGTCATCGACTTTTCTGCGTGAGCCTTCCCCAGAACCAGATCCAACTCTACCACCGGTCAGACTCGTTCCCTTGATCGCCGAGCAGGATATGGCAAAAATCAGAGCCATCAAGTCGATGATAACCGGGGAGGAAGGCGAGTCTCAACCTCCCGAAGCAACCGGGGGAACATCCTCCACCCCTGCCGGTCAAACAGAGGCTGTTCTTGCCCTTGCCAGCGAGTAACAGGCTGGCCGGCCAAAGAAGAGGCCGAGAAAGGAAAAGGCCGGTCAGAGCCTCGTGGATGAAGATTCAACCGAAGTCGCCTCCACCGAGCTCGGCGACCAGACCGAGCAACCACTTACCCGCAAATCCAAGGGCAAGGGCCTCCGCTTCTCCGGGCGCCCGAAGTTCGTCTATCGGTACGGCGGTCTCAAGTCGAGGATTCGGTCTACGAGGACAAGGACTACTCGCTTGGTTTCAATTTGACCAAGGGGCTGATCCTGCCTGCCGACATGAAAAGGCATGACGAGCTGGCTGATCTCAAGGTCCTCCGCTCGGCGGCAAAATCCATCGTGCTGGTAAATTCTTTATTTATTCTTTCCTTTTCCTTCAAGTTGTTGCTCGGTTTTTTGCTCGGTTTTCTCATGCTTGATTTTGCGCTTGTTTTCAGGCCGCGCAGAAGAACTATTTGGCGCACGACCAGATGATCAAGCTGCGCCAGAGCCTCCGAGATGCTATCGCCGAGAACAAGGCACATGTGGCCGAGATAGCAAAACTCAAGGCAGTGAGGTGGTTCTTGGCGGCGAGATGCATTGAAAGTCGGCGAGGCGGACAAGCAGAAGGCCATGAAGTCGACCAAAGCCCGGTACCTCGCCAAGTGCGCAAGTGCGAGGATGCCAACAAAGACGCGATGGACAAGGCGGTCAAGAAGCGGAGGACCGAGATACATACAGGGAGACAACCTCTGGCGGCGAGTCCAAGCGACCAGGACATCTTTTCGGTCTGGTGGAAGGCGCCGTGGAGAAAGTTGGCCTTGGCCAGGATTCTGAGATGTTCATCAATCTGCCCCCTGCCTATATCCCGGTCTACATGCTGGCTTACTCCAAGGCCGAACAAAACCGTCTGATAGCAGAGGCAAGGAAAGAGAAAGAGTAGGCCGTAGAAGCCGAAAGCGCAGACTCCATCTGAAGCATCTTCAAATGCTGAAGATGAAGTGATTGATCGGGACGTCGTTACGGTGGAAGGCACTGACAATGAGGCCGAGGAAATCCTGCCCGAGCAAACTGCACTGAGTGCCGAACTAACGGTGGAAGAGGCCGACCAAAACCTTGATCTGGACTGAATATTTCACTTTTCTGTTTTTCCCTTGTTTTTTGTTTTGAAATGTAACCGGGCTATGCCCCTCCACTTGCACTGAACTTCTTTCTATCAATGAAACTACTAACTTTTTGTTCGTACAGCTGTTATTTCTGTTCGGCTTGCATATGTGTGAATTTCTTGCTTCGAACTTTAACTCGCTGGCAGGACGGCTAAACCGCTTAAACAGACTGCTTCCAAGTAATCTAGCAATTCCTTGCATTTTCGAATAGAATGATATTTTGCACTTGGCCGAGCAAAGACCGCTCGACCTTGATCGGTTTGCAGACACCAGCATTTGAATTCGGCCGAGCAAAAATCAGCTCGCCTTTCAAGTTGTTTATTAAGCAAATATTTCCTTTTGGCCGAGCAAAGTCAGCTCGGCCCTATAAATGTTGGACAAGACACCAACGTTGCCAACTCCACCGAGCAAAATCAGCTCGTTTTCCCATATTGGACAGGACACCAATATGCTGAGTGGGCCGAGCAAAATCAGCTCGGCCCCTTCATTGGGTAAAACACCAATGTTTCAATCAAGTTGGTCATGCCGCTCCCATTCCGAGGAAAACAGCCCGATCACATCCAGGTCGGTTCTTGCCCCTGGCATCCATAATTGCCTCTTGATATATCATTGGACAAATGTAATACAAAACAAGAAGAGACTATTTTTCATTACAAAAACATTTCTATCTTTTACATCAGGTGCCAAAGGGCTAGGGGTCTAGAAAAGCTAAAAAAACATGAGCAAGTTACATGTTAAAAGTAAAAGACCTTCAGGTTGGCTGCATTCCATGGTCTAGGGATGGCCTTGCCATCTAAATCTTCCAGATAGTATGCCCCTTTGCCAGCAAGTCCAATCACCTTGTATGGCCCTTCCCAATTTGCACCAAGTTTTCCTTCACCAGGTATCACTGTGTTGCCGAGCACCTTCCTTAAGACCCAATCCCCAATCTTGAATAGCCTAGGGTGCACTGCCTTGTTGTATTTTTTAGAGAGTTCCTGCTGATAGGCCGCTATGTGGATCAATGCGCGCTCCCGTCTTTCTTCAGCAAGGTCCAACTCTAACGCCACGGCTTCATTGTTCAAGTCTGGTTGGAAACTTTCTGAGCGGATGGTTGGCATGCCAATCTCTAATGGGATGACGGCCTCCATACTATAAGCCAAAGCGAACGGTGTTTCTCCGGTCGACCGTCTTGGCGTAGTGCGGTATGCCCATAGCACATTAGGAAGCTCTTCAACCCACTTTCCCTTTGCCTTCTCCAGCCGCTTCTTCAGCCCATCCAGGATGGTCTTGTTTGAGGCCTCTGCTTGACCATTCGACTGAGGATACGCTAGCGTTGAATTGTAGAATTCAATCTTCAACTCTTCGCAAAATCCGCGAAAGAGTTTCCCATCGAATTGAGTGCCATTATCTGAGATGAGCGCCCTGGGTATGCCGAAGCGAGTGATCACATTTTGCCATACAAATTTCTTAACGTCCTTCTCCTTAATGGTTGCCAGTGGCTCGGCCTCCACCCACTTGGTGAAATAATTAGTGGCAGCGATGAAAAATTTGCGATTGCCCAGTGCGACTGGGAGGGGTCCAACAATATCCAATCCCCACAGTGCGAACGGCCAAGGACTTGTGAGGGAGAGCAACTTCCTTGCTGGCTGGTGGATCTGGTGAGCAAATTTCTGACATTTTTCACATCGGCGAACGTATTTTTGCGCGTCAGCCTGCATGCATGGCCACCAATAACCCTGCGAGATTGCTCGGTAGGCTAAAGACCTACCCCCGGTATGGCTACCGCAGATGCCTCCATGGATCTCATACAGGAAAGCTTCCACCTTAGAGGGGTGGACACACTTCAGATACGGCCCCGTGAGTTCGCATACCTCCAACGTTCGTCTCTCCCCCTATTTCTAGGCTGGCCATACAGCCTCAAGGTCGTGTGCACACTTCCTCTCATCCTTCCTCGACAGTGGCGTACAGCCTCTCACCACCTTACGCGTGTAAAGGTTTTGTCCTTTCACCAGTACACACTGAACTGTCTAACGGTATTGAGGCGTTCGTGGAGCAGATGTCCTCTCATTCACACCATTGGCCCAGGTGGCACCCTTAACCGGGGTACCATGACCGGCCTAAAACTTGGGAACAGGCGAGAGCTTAACCACCCATGCCGAGCTATCCGTGATCGTGATAGACCGGTTGCAAGGCATGCCGGCCTCCAACCGTTTTGTTTCCAATCTCGCGAATCGCCGCTTGGTCGACGGCCGAGGTTCGCTACCGCCGCATTCTCCGCACAACCCGGACAATCCTTCACCGGTTGCAACCACCATCGCGAACTTCGCCCTACACGGCGACCTCGATTCGCCCCTCGAGGTTACCGATTGACCTCGTCGCTGAAGTTAAACCGCTTTCACGTTTAACAAACCCAATCGCTCGCGTGCAGTCCATAACGCTGGACGTTACTTTTGCTCGGCCGTACTATCTGATGGAAATCTTCCCTCTCAGGAGTATTTGATAATTTTCAATGTCTTTCATGTTATCTACAAACGTGTTGAACGTTTAAATAATTGAACTCAGTCGGTTAAGAAATAGTCGAGTTTAAAAAATTGACTTTGAGCTCAAGCTCGATCAAAATTAACTTGATTACATAAATGAATTGAGCACCAATTTGAGCTCCAATTTTTAAGGAAAAGAAAAAAACTTTTAAATTACTTTGTATATTAAGAGAAAAAAGGAAAAAAAATTACCAGCAAAATAATATTAATAAATCTCATCAATTAAATATGTAAATTTATACAAACACAAAATATAAATAGAATAAACTATTTGATATGTTATTAAAATAATTATTAATTCATTTTATTTATGTTCATGACACTTAACAACCCAATTTGAGTTTATTTCAGTTCGGCTCGGCTCAACTAGTAAACGAACTTAAAAATTGAGTTTAAACTCATTTATATAGTAAATTAATCAAATTCAAATGAGTTTTAAAGGAAGCGAATTTAAACTATTCATCACAATTTCATTTGTTTCTAGCCCAAAAAAACTCATGTAAGAGCAACTCTAAGGGTAAGAGGCAAAATACCTTGCAAAAATACACAGAAAAGTATCATTTTTAGTTTGCCTAACTAGTTTAGTCAGTGTACACTCCAACCATACTCTTTATTTTAACTAATCAATCAAACTAACTTAACTAATTTTTAAAAGAAAAAAAATTATAGAATAAACTAGGGAGCTTTTTTGATAAATCCAATTTTTAAGATCTTTATTTCATCCAACCCATATTCTTTTTAACTATTCCATTAGGTCCTATTTGAGATAAGAAGACCAAAATACCATTTTCATCTACTTATGTTCCATTTAGTTCACATTATTTTCTTATGTTTCAATAAGTCCTATGGGTGACACAATTACCAAAATATCCCTAATGTGAATGTTCACACCGTCAATGTGAATGTTCATATCGTCAATGTGTAGGAGCTCGGCCCATGTCAATCCTTGTGGGTGCTCAGAAAAATTCGAGTCGAGCTGGGGCAGGCTCGGCCAATTGACAATGTGAATATTCACATTGACATGTTAACATTCACATTAATAGGAGTGTAAAATTGGCCCGCATCCCGTGGCGGCGCGAAACCTGCCCGCGGCCCATGGGCGGCCCGGGCGCGGGCCCGGTCCGGCCCATTAACAATGTGAATATTCACATTGACATGTTAACATTCACATTGATAAGAGTATCAAATTGGCCCGCGGCCCGAAGCGGGCTCGGCCTGGCCCGTTGACAATGTGAATATTCATATTGATAGGAGTGTAAAATTAGCCCATGCCTCGTGGCTGCTCGAAACCTACCCACGGCCCGTGGGCGGCCCGGGATGGGCTCGGCTCGGCCTATTGACAATGTGAATATTCACATTGACATGTTAACATTCACATTGATAAGAGTATAAAATTAGCCAACGGCCCAGGGCCGGCCCGGCTCGAACCGTTGACAATGTGAATATTCACATTGACATGTTAATATTCACATTAATAGGAGTATAAAATTAGCCCATGCCTCGTGGTCGCCTCCGCCTTACGACCGTGGCGAACTGGCCATTTTTTCAATTCTTCTTAATTTTTTCTACCAAAATTTTATTATTTTCCACGAAAAAACACACTAGGCCTCAGTGCGGGCCGGGCCTCGGATCGAGCCTTGAATGGGCCTTAACCGGGCTGATGGGCCGGGCCGGGCTTCAAAGTGATGGCCCAGGCCCTAGCCTAGGGTCTCGAACTAGGCTTGAGCCTGGGCCCAAACGAGCCTTTCCCGGGCCAAGTCGGGCCGGCCCATGGGCCAAAAAATTAGGCCCAGGCCCTAGCCCTGGCACAAGGGTATTCGGGTTTTGGACGGGCCGATAGATCGAGCCTCGAGTCGAACGGGTGGGCCTGGGCCTAGCCTCAAGCTTAGGTCGGGCTTGGGAGGGCCTGACCATTTTTTTTTAATTCTTTTTAATTTTTTCTACCAAAATTTTATTATTTTTCACAAAAAAATACATTGCGCCTCGGGCGGGCTAGGCCTCAGACTGAGCCTTGAATGGGCCTTAAGCTGGCCGATGGGCCGGGCCGGGCTTCAAAGTGATGACCTAGGCCCTAACCTAGGGTCTCGGACATGCTCGGGCCCGAACCCAAACGAGCCTGCCCCGGGCCGTAGGCGGGCTTCGGGCAACCCACAGGCTGCGGGCCAATTCTACATTCCTGTTAATGTGCATTTTAACATGTCAATGTGAATATTCACATTGTCAACAGGTCGGGCCGGGTCTACCCCAGGTCGCAGGCAAGCTTTGGGCAGCAGGCAAATTTTACACTCCTATCAATGTTAATGTTAACATGTCAATGTGAATATTCACATTGTCACGGGTCCGGCCAAGCCTGCCTCGGGCTGCGGTTGGGCTGCGGGCCAATTTTACACTTTTATCAATGTGAATGTTAACAAGTCAATGTGCATATTCACATTGTAAACAGGCCGAGTCGGGCCCGACTTGGGCCGCTGGCCAATTTTATACTCTTATCAATGTGAATGTTAACATGTCAATGTGAATATTCACATTGTCAATAGGGCGGGCCGGGCCCGCCCCGGGCCACTCACGGGCCGCGGGCGAGTTTTGGGCAGCCACGAGGCGCAGGCTAATTTTACACTTCTATCAATGTGAATGTTAACATGTCAATGTAATTTTCACATTATCAACAGGCCGGATCCGCCCTAGCTAGCGAGCGGGTTTCGGGCCGCCCACGGGCCAATTTTACATTCCTACCAATGTGAATTTTAAAATATGAATGTTCACATCATAAAATTGCTAACCGTTCAAAAAATATTTATAAGGGTATCAAAATTAAATATAAAGGCATAAGTGTCCAAGAAAATAGTGTAAATCAAGAAAAATGACTTTATAGAATAAAACTATACATACATGGGACTAAATGAGTTAAAAAATACTTTCATGGACTTCTTGAATTAAAACACTTTTAAATGGGATTTATCAATAAAAATACCTTCAAAATTATAAACATAGATAAATGAATAAATAATATTTTCATGACATGTTGCCTGTATTGACGTGACATTTGTAAGATATACAATTAAATTATTTTTTAAAAAAAATATATTAAATTATTTTTTAAAAAATATTTTTAAACGATCATATTTTCAAATTGTGATATGCAAACACAAAATCAAATAATTTGAATGCACTATTCAAACACAAAACCAACCAAAAGAAGAGTACTTGAACAGATGGAGGGAGCAATTTTAGTGAGAAATCCTTTTGCTTCTCAATGAAGACTAACTAATTGTAGAGAGCCAAAATCAAAATAGACATTTTATTTCTTTTGATATAGAGCCACTTGCCGAAGTGGAAAACCAGTTGCACTAACAAAAATACCTTAGGATGCTCTTTTGTCTCCTCTCTTGAAGACGCTCTAGTTGGTATAGTAACAAGTAGGGCTGCAAACAAGTCAAGCCGAGCCGAACCGAGCTTTGCTGAGCTTGACCTCGGCTCGTTTGCTTATCGTGCTCGTTTATCGAGCTCAAGCGTAGCTCGATAAGTAACAGAATTCAAACTCAGCTCAACTTATTAATAT
This sequence comes from Camellia lanceoleosa, assembly GCA_025200525.1. Lineage (NCBI taxonomy): Eukaryota > Viridiplantae > Streptophyta > Magnoliopsida > Ericales > Theaceae > Camellia > Camellia lanceoleosa. The sequence continues at coordinate 79,127,997 of CM045766.1, forward strand.
TAATGAAACTCGAGCTCGACTCGCTCGGTTCGGCTCGGCTCAGCTCGATAAGATTTTTTTAATATTATTTATATTATTTAAATAAAAATATTATTAATATTATTTAATATATATATATATATATTATGTATTTTTATTATTATTTATATATATTTATATATTATTTAATATATAAATAATATATTTATTATATAATTTAAATAAAGATAAACGAGCCGAGTTTACTCAAACTCGAACTCGACTCGTTTACTAAACGAATCTAATATTCGACCTCGAGCTTGGTTCGTTTACTAAACGAGTCGACTTGAGCCGAGCCGAACCCTTAATGAGCCGAGCTAAGTTTGTTCATGAATAATTCAGTTCATTTCCAGCCCTAGTAACAAGTTGTATTTATTATTATTATTATTTGTATGTGTTTAATAGGTGCGTTAAATGTGTTAGCTGCCTAACTTCTCCAAAATGATCCGAGTAAAAAAAAAAGGGTAAAAAATGTTGAAGACAAATTATACCCACAGGTCCTATAATTTATTTTTTGTATCAATTTAGTCCCCAATTCTAATTGCATCAATTCTATTATAATTTTTTTCACAATATGTCAATTTAGGTGGTGTTTGATAAAGTTCAAAACTGAAAATTGAAGTTCGAAATTAAGTATTGAAAAATGAATGCTGAATTTTTAAGCTAAAAAGTTGTTTAACAAAAGTGCTGAATTAAAAATAAATTATTTGATATGTATAAGATCAAATTTATAATTTATAATTTTCAAATTGTATATTTTGATTTTTATATTGTGATAGTGGCGGCGGTGGCATGGTGGTGGTGGTGGTGGTGGTAGTAGTAGTGGTAGCATTGATGGTGGTAGTAACAATAACGATAGCGGTAGCGATGATAGTGATAGTAAAATAATGGTAGTGCTTATGGCAACAATGACAATGGTGATGAAGGTAGTGGTAGCAGAAGCGATGGCGGTGATGGTAGTGGTGACAATGGTGGAGGTAGCAATGGTAGTGATGGTGGTGGTGGTGGTGGTGGTGGTGGTGATAGTAATTTATAATAGTTTATATCGATACTTATGTTTAATATTTATAAATTTAGTCAAAATTAAGTAAGTTTCATATATATATATATAACTTAATTTGAAAAAACAAAAACAAAATTAGCATTCATTTTAAGATGTACCTAAATTTTTAAGTGATATCAACTATAGTTGTCAAACGGGCGTAATTGATTATACATAATACAGTCAGTTTTAAGTGTTGAATCAGATTATCAAATACTCCCATAGTCTAATTTATAACATCTTTTTTGAAGATGAAATGAAATTAAGAGGCAAAATAGTTCATTCACTATCATCATAGTGATGGTTAGGAAGATGTCCAATTAAAATGGTCCATTTTTTAATGAATTATTTTGTCATTTATTTGTTTTCCAATTTCTTAACTAATGTTATTAATTAAATTAAATTGACAAAATATACAAATATTAAAGGCAAAATTGATACAATTAGACGTACTTAGGTCAAATTAACCTACGACACAAATGACAAAGATTGTGGTGTAATTGGCCATAATGCAGTTTGAGAAATAAAAAATTCATAAGCTTAATATAATTGTATTGACTTTACTTTAAATAAAACTAAAGCCAAATAGAATGAATGCAAGTGGTGTGCATACTGTCCACATATGAATAATTCAAAAGTAAAATATGCATTTTTGTTTAAAGAGGTGATACTATTAATTTGCATTCATACAACTAATAAATAAATTATGGAAAGAGAATATATTATTATGTGCTTTAAAAATTAAGAAAATATAATGGTCATCCATATATTGTAATGGAAAGTGATATACAAGCTTACTTCCACTTTCTAAATTCAATGATGTGTAAGTGAGATGATTGGTGTGTAGTGGTGATTTCTGCACTATAGAGAGGAGTAAAGCTTTGGAGCTAAGGAAAGTTTTCCACGGAAAAACTGCACAAGGTAGCAAACGATAAGACTACCGGACCGAGGTTAGGTCGGAAAGCCCCTCCGATAGTAAAGTCAAAAGTATAGAGAGAAGGTGGAGAAGATCAATGTAGAGAGAGAGAGAGTACTGAAATCGAGATTCTTGTAAAGGTAAACGAGATTACTTTATATAAGGGGAGATGTCTTTCTTCCCAAGTCCGTCTCTCTTTGCCACATGTCTCCTTTGTTGTTTACTAGGTAGCTCTTCATTGGAGAAGGACGACATGCCCACGTGATACTCTGATATGCAGGTTTGGTATGTGTGTGTACTGAATACCGCACTAGATGATTGTGGATCGGAGCTCCGCAACTAAATGGACTGTCCAGGAACCAAGGACCTACAACACAAAACACCGTTAAGGTTGCCCGGCCGGGGTTGGCCGGAAAACCCCTTCGGTGTGGAAATGAGTGATCGGAGAAGATGAAGGACTCTTTCTAGGTGTAGAGAGAGGAAATGAAAGAGTAAATTCGGTTGTGCTCAAGTTAAGATCAGATACTTTCAATGTGAAGAGGGTGAGGCTTATATAGAAAACTTTGCTTGTTGCCCAAGATGGTTTCATGAAGCTTTGGTGTTGCTAGGCTCCTTTTAACATTGCTCCATATAAGGGACCATTAGGTAGTTGACAATGTATGCATATACTCATTGTATTTATGCTTGTAACAGATCACATTCCCTTGATCAACTGTTTCCGTGATTCTAGGGGGAGGGGACCAGCTGAGGTGGCATCCTCCATGTGCATGCATTTATAACTTCCACGTTTCTCTGAGAGGTTGCCTCAGCTCAGTACCGTTGTGCCTCAGCTTGGCCCTTCACAAGATCGTTTATAGAGATGGGCTGGCCCATTTGGATATCTTTGTATGGGCTCGGCCCACTTTGGTTCTAATGATGGATTTGACTCATCAGTTCAGTCCATAGATTAAGTCCTGCAGCTCAGCCCAGTCCAGCACAACATCGCAGCTAGACTGGCTTTTCCACTGCGAGTTGGGCCCAAGTGCTTGAGGACTACAGTGGACTGTTGATCATGGAGTTGGGCTTAATTAGCTTGCCCACATGTTCACCTGACCCACCTGGATTTGGGCTTAAAGGATTGGATCTGCCCAAGTCTTGGATCGGACCTGTTTCACATTCAGCCCTTTCATTTGCCCCCTAGCTCGTGCTAAGGTTTCCTTTGGAGGGAGCTACTGTTCAATACCCCAACCGTCGCGTCGCTTTGAATTTGCTCCAGTTCGACCTTGGTGGCAGTTCAATTCTGACACACGCGCTCTGCATGTGTCATTTCATTGTGACACGTGACAGCGTGGTACTGGTGTGTAGAGATAATGCACCTATTCTATACAGAAGGACGTGATTCTGTATGACAAGCTTTTTCTCAAAGGCTGGACAAGTGCCCTAACTGCTGCCTAGGTTCTTGAGAAGTCCCTTCTGTTCCAGGACATCCATGTTCCTTCCAAATTCTTAAGCTTGAAAACTGCTACCACACCTGCTACTCCCCAATTAAAGATCTCTAGGTACTCGCTCTGCTAACAAGACTTCAGAGAGTGATGCTGCTAATAAGACAGTGCATACTGAAGAAGATGAGATCCCAGAGATTGAAGCTACAAAGGAGGTGGTCAAGGAGGTCCCTGTTTGCCAAGATGTTGGAGCTTCGTTTGCCTCTCCTCCTAAGGATGATTTGGACAAGGCTGTGAACCCTACTCCTGAGATTCTCCCTTGTGATGAAAGTTGAAGTGATCTTTGAAACAATTTGAAGTTTTTCACATTTTGCTTTTCTTTTTTTTTTGCTTTCTGCTGTACTGAATCTCGGTCTTCTTGACGAGTTGCCCTCTTATATTTGCCAAGACAATTTTCTTCATTTTTGTTGATGTTTGTGAGGCCAACTGTGCCTTTGTTGAATGATCGAATTTTCCTTTTAATTTTGCAATCTGATGCTTTCTTGCTTCTATGTCTGAATGTTATCTGTATTGTTTGCCCCCAGCCAAGCACCGTTGGGGCCTCTGGGTCGAATAGCTGCTCGGTCTGGTTAACGAATATGTTGTCCGACTGTGCTTGGTTTTGTAATGAAAGGAGAGGGTCTTACTTAGGTCCAGATTGGTTTTGAAAAACAATTGTTCACCCCCACCTGGAGCTAAGTAAAATTGGTACTGAAGATTGTGCTCTATAGGCAAAACTGTTTAAGTCTGTTACAACTTTGATAGCATAAGTGCATTTGAATAGGATAAAGGTATAAAGAGGTGTCTTATTCAGGTCTAGGTTGGTTTGAAAAAACAATTGTTTGCCCCCAGCTGGAGTTGAGTAAGACTAGTACTGGAAGTTTGCTCCCGATAGAATTTAGCCTAGTTTGTTCCAACTCTGTTTGTATGCAGCAGTACTGAAGTATTGATGTACTTGTACTTAAAAAAGAGTCGTTTTTTACTGTGAAAATTCTGTGATTTCCATAAAAGAAATGATCAATTAAGAAGAAAAAAAAAATGTTAGTGCGGTTTCTACCAAGCAGTTCCACTTGGCTAAGTTCCATTTTAGTTGCCAAACATAATTCCACCAAGCAATTCCACTTGGCTTGTTTGAGTGCTAACCAAAACCAAAGTCCGTTCGGTCACTCCAAAACTAATTCCGTTTGGTAAAGACCAAAGCTAAGTTCGTTTGGTAAACACCAAAGCTGAGTCCGTTTGATAAGCACCACAGCTAATTCCATTTGGTAAAAACCGAAGCTAATTCCAAAAGTCACTCCTTGACTTTGCTAAAATCCGTTCATTCCCAATGAAGCTTATTCCAAGAGTTATTGCTAACTCTACCTTAGTCAAAACCATCTTTAGTTTGAACCCCGGAACTTGAATCTTAGGGGCTAAGTTGATCAATCTATTTTGGTCTTAAGGCTGTACAGGTGCTGGAAACAAATGTTCAAGGAAATAGAGAGACTTCTTCCATTGATCAAAAGACAAATGCCGTTACACTTTGATAGATATTTAGAGGGGATAGTCTACTGATAGTACTTCTTGAGGTTTGCTATATTCCAGGGTTAAGGTATGGCTTTGCCCTTACGATCCTCCAGGTAGTATGCTCTATTTCCAGCAACGACTGTAACCTTGTAAGGCCCCTCCCAGTTAGGTCCTGAACTTCCTTTACCAAACACCCTTTTGTGATCCATGACTTTCCTCAAAACCAACTCTCTAGGTGTGAATTGTCTTGGGAGAACTTTCTTATCGAAACGCTTGATAAGCTACTGCTGATAGGTTGCAAGTCTGATTAGTGTTGCTTTTTTTCAGCCTTCTGCCATGTCCAGTGCTTGAGCAATGGCTTCTTCTTTACTTGTATCTTCGAACAATTCTGACTGGATGGTTAGGAGACCAACTTCCAGTGGAATAACAGCTTTCATTCTATAGGTCAAGGAATAGAGAGTTTCCCCGGTCGAGGGTCGTGCCGTTGTTCGATAGGCTCACAATACATGGGGTACTCTTCAACCCATTTCCCTTTTGCACTTTCGAGCCGCTTCTTTACGCCATTAATGATGGTTTTGTTTGCCTATTTCTTGTCTTTGGGGAGAGTGCCAGATCTTAGAAAACTAAGTATTGGATCCATCCAGCTTGGTCCTAAGTTCGTACAGAGGACTGAATCTGGAGACGCAATACTCGGTTTTGGTAAAAACTCGACCCAAATCTTTCCAGCATCTTTGGTTTCCACTGATGAGCCAAGGCAAGCTAGAACATCAACATGGTCGTTTCTGTCTCGATTGATCCGTATGGACTGAAATTTCTTGATTAGGTCTTTGGCCTTGTCTGCATACATAGCCATTCTTTCATCTTTTGCTTCACAGATCCCAATGAGTTGGTTGACGACCAACTAAGAATCGCTGAAAACCAGGAGCTCATCCGCGTTGAAGTGCTCGGTACTGCACAAACCAGCCAATAGTGCTTTATATTCCGCCTCGTTGTTAGAGGCTTTCCATCCAAGCTTCAGAACGTGTTCCCAGATGAGTCCTTCTAAAGAAATGAGTAAGTACCACCCCTGCCCCCGAGCCTCGGTTACTAGATGATCTGTCAACATAGAGTTTTCAAATGTCTCCAATGAAGAGTTTCCATGCTTCCGAAACACATTGCTTTCTCAGTTCGGTGGTGCATGACACCTGTACTGAGCTGGAGTTCAAGCATCCGATGGTTTGGACGGGGGCGAATTTGACGACAAAATCTGCCAAGACTTGGGCCTTGATTGTTGTTCTAGGCTAATACCGAATGTCGTACTCACCAAGCTCAACCGAGCCATTTCGCTGCTCACCTGAGCATGATCTGAGGGAGAACTCAGTGAGGACATTGATGCTATGACCTTAGAAGTAGTGTTGTAGCTTCCTTGAGATAATGAGTAGGGCGTAAGATAGTTTTTCCAATGGTAGGTACCGTGTTTCAGCATCAAGGATAGTCTTGCTGTATACATCGGCCTCTGTTCCTTTTCCACTTTGCAAATCAGTACTGCGCTTACAACATGGTCTGAAAGTGCTAGATACAGGAGAAAAAGAAGAAGAAACGAGTCAATTCAGTGCTCGGTGCTCCCTCTGATGAAGAGTGTGATAAAGATGTTAAACTTCCTATTCCCGTCGTTATTCATTTTCTCTGTTCCCGATTAACCAAGTACAGAGATCTTGAGGATGAATAGGATACTCTGTCTGCTGGCTGACCATTTTTTGCCTTTTAGCCTTCTTTAGGCGCGAACTACGGTGTGGCTGCTCGCTGTTTCACTTTGCATCGGAGTTGGCTAACTTCACTGGCCCAAAATCATTTCTAGGAACTTTCTTCCCTGGTGGTTCCAGGGTTGGACTTCTCTGGCGCAAGCGAGAGGGTTCTGCGTCGGTCCTTTTCTCCATTGGGTTTCCAATCATCTTCTTGAGTTGTGCTTTCAATTCCTGTATCTCCATTCCCATGGAATCAATGATTCTATCTCTGTAATCCTTCTCTAATAGGAAATGGTGAGAAGAACCTCTAGCGAAGGACAGTTGATGCTCAACAGATTCCGGAGTCCAGTTGTTGTTTCCGATCTATTCTTCTAGAACTATCGGAAGCGCCAAGCCTTTGTCCTTCGTCTTCTCCGTTTGTGGAGTCAATGCCGAGAATGGAATGTCCTCAATTCCCATTGCCGGAATCAGGTGCAGAACTCAGAGATAAAGCTGCTCCACGCTCACTGCACCAATTGTGCATACCGAATACCGCACTAGATGATTGTGGATCGAAGCTCCGCAACTGAATGGACTGTCCAGGAACCGAGGACTTGCAACACAGAAACACCGTCAAGGTTGCCCGGCCGGGGTTGGCCGGAAAACCCCTCCGGTATGGAAATGTGTGATCGGAGAAGATGAAGGACTCTCTCTAGGTGTAAAGAGAGGAAATGAAAAAGTAAACTCGGTTGTGCTCAAGTTAAGATCAGATACCTTCAATGTGAAGAGAGTGAGGCTTATATAGAAAACTTTGTTTGTTGCCCAAGATGGTTTCATGAAGCTTTGGTGCTGCTAGGCTCCTTTTAACATTGTTTCAGGTAGAGGACCATTGGGTAGTTGACAATGTATGCATATACTCATTGTAACCATGCTTATAACATATCACATTCCCTTGATCAACTGTTTTCGTGATTCTAGGAGGAGGAGACCAGCTGAGGTGGCATCCTCCATGTGCATGCATTTATAACTTTCACGTTTCTCTGAGAGGTTGCCTCAGCTTGATACTGTTATGCCTCGGCTCAGCCTTTCACAAGACCGTTTGTAGAGATGGGCTGGTCCATTCGGATATCTTTGTATGGGCTCGACCCACCATGGTTCTAATGATGGGTTCGACCCATCAGTTTGGTCCATAGATTAAGTCCTGCAGCTTGACCCAGCCCAGCATCGTAGCTGGACTGGCCTTTCCACTGCGAGTTGGGCCTAAGTGCTTGAGGACTTGAATGGACTGTTGATCATGGAGTTGGGCTTAATTAGCTTGCCCACATGTTCACCTAACCCACTTGGATTTGTGCTTAGAGGATTGGACCTACCCAAGGCTTGGATCCGACTTGTTTTACATTCAGCCCTTTCAGTATATGTGCTTCATGTTCCCCATATCCTTCTATGTTTCCACATTTTGAGTAGGTAGGAACAAAACAGTGTTTGTAGGGATGTTCTTTTTGTCATCGTGGCATCAGACTGTCCTTCAAGAACTCGGCCCACTTTATAGTAGGCAAAGTGCTAGCGCTGAACCCCTAGCTCAGCCGCATTTCATAGAGGGTAAAGGGTTAGGGCTAAACCCTTAGCTTGGCTGCACTTCAGAATAGGCAAAGGGCTAGGGTCGAACTCTTGGCTCGGCCTGTATCGAAGTGGGCCATCTTCTATCCTTGGCCCACTATGCGTCGTGTAATTTGGTCCCCTTAAATTGGTTAATATAACATATGAGAAAATGAGAGAGAGAGAGAGAGAGAGAGAGAGAGAGTTGCCTTACATATTTTAATAGATTATTATATCATTAGATTTCAAAAGTGAATCTAATTTTTGGATTAGAATAACACTACTCGTTGGTAATACTCGTAAATCAACTTTTGTTTAATTATTTTTATAAAATAAATTGATTAACGGTGTTTAGTTACAGTTTTAAGTTATAATCTTGATATTTTTTTTTTAAACTTTATTTGGCCACCAAAGAAAAAAAGATTTATTAAGTTAAAATTTTAACTTTTTTTAAAAGTTATTTGAAACTTTAGGATTGGTTTGGGATGTTCTAAAAAAGTGCACTTTTTGACTTATTAGCTTATATGGGTTGGGTTTGGATTGGGTTTGATGTGATGTGTTAGAGAGGTGATGTGATTTAAATAAGATGATATGACTTAAATAGGATAGTGACCTTTTATATTATTTAGTAGATGTCAAACTTGGCCTTAATATGTTTCAATAAAAAAGTCTCAAATCTTTTGTCTTAATTAATTAAACATGTATGATTTTTCACCGATTATAAAAAATTTTAACAAATAAATTTTCAATTTTTTTAAAAATTATGTAATTTAAAATTTAATAATCATAAAAACCACTTAACATACAAACAAGTTGAGATAATTATATTAAGAGTAAATTACACTCACCTTCTCTAAGGTTGGAAAAAAATACAATTAATTATTTTTTTTTTGATATAATTATACTAATAACTAACCATTATTTTAATAAGATTAAAACGTCTGAAACTATTGAAGATGGTAGGTAATCATTACAATAAATAAAGATAAATATATATATTTTGGCTAAAAATATATAATAATATTATTTTTTTCATTATTAACGAATCATCGGCAAAAAATTAATTAAAATTTTAAAAGAAATCAATATAATACATAATTATATAAAAGTGTGAGATTAATCATATTTTCTCTAAATCTTCATATTAAACTTGTGAAATTGATTATATATATTTACTTCATCAATTTTAATAATTAAAATTATAATTGTTTTTTTTTATAAATTTATAAATATTTTGTAAGTATACTTTTTGTAGAGAGCTGATAAACTCGTAGAAAACAGCCAATAATAGTCGTAACAAAACCCCAGGAAACCCCCCATTTTTGACTTGTGGTCATTCATAGTCCTTTTGGAGAAAACCAGAACAGTAACAACTGAGAGAGAGAGAGAGAGAGAGAGAGAGAGAGAAGAGACTGTCTGTATTCAATCCCTTTTGATAGTTTGTAAGTGATGGAACGCTATGAAATTGTGAAAGATATAGGGTCTGGTAACTTTGGGGTCGCCAAGCTTGTTAGAGATAAGTGGACCAGAGAGCTCTTTGCTGTCAAATTAATCGAGAGAGGCGAAAAGGTTTTTTTTTTTTTTTTCTTCTTCTTCTTCTTAATTTCATGCTTTTGTTCCATCTGGGTTATCATTTTTCCCATCTGGGTCTTTTTTCTTTTTGGGTTTATTCTGAGGTTCTTTTTTTGCTGCAGATTGATGAACATGTACAGAGGGAGATCATGAATCACAGATCATTGAAGCATCCCAATATTGTTAGATTTAAAGAGGTTTGTCATTAACTTTTGTCACATACTATGAAAATTTGTTATGTTTGTTATTAATTTTTGTCCGCTTGTATAATTTTGGAGTTAGACTCCTGTTTTGGTCCATTTTGGGTATTGGGAGTGTTTGATAGTGATATATTTTTCATATTTGGAAATGATCCGTTTCACTTTTTTTTCCTGTCCCTGTTTAATGAGCTTATTTTTATAGAATTGTCTTGGAAATGTTTGGCTGCACAAGAAATGGATATCAATTAGCCCTCTTGATCTGTCGAATTCAAAAAAAAAATTGCCCTTTCATATGTGTGGAGTTTGGGCATGTATTTCAAATTTAATTTAAAATCTAATGTAATATACCAAACAGTGGAATTGGAATTGAAAGGCATCCAATTTGAATTCTGAAGTTGCCATTTATATCCAATTTAAATTCTTTCATAAAAAATGGTTAAACATATTTTTAGGATAATTTTGTAATTTTTCTACAACTTTTGACAAAGAAAACGATTAAGGATTGGAGTGTTCATGTCAGACTAAGTTTTTAACCAAAATTTCACTCAAATTTGATGAAAAAAGAGCGGGTAAGCATGGGAGATGCTCTAATAACCCAATATGAAACCTCTGTTTTAATTTTCTAGTCAAGTTAGTACTTTAAGCTTGGGTTTGCTTACAGTACTCATGACAGTTCCCCAAGACAGGATTAGCAAGTGTTAAAGTAGTTCTTACGATTGATTTGATTCCTATTGAATTTAATGTCAGCAGTTTAAAATAAAAGGTAAAATGGACGAATGCTTTGTATGGAGTGAAATGGGTTTAATTTTTGATGTTTTGAGTTGGGACCATTCTTTGCAGGTTTTGTTAACGCCCACTCATCTAGCAATTGTTATGGAGTATGCTGCGGGAGGAGAGCTCTTCCAGAGGATATGCAATGCTGGCAGATTCAACGAGGATGAGGTAAAGTAAAAAGGGGAAAGTTCACTTAAAATCTTGAACCATGAAGGTTTGCTTATATTGCTATTGGGAAGGAAATTATTCATATCATACACGGTGTCTACATGACATTTGAGTCGAGTCCATCCAATTTTCATTCAATTTGAAATGACTCCCCACTTTGTGCAGCAGATTAACACAATTTTCAGAAGTGATTCCAAGCATCTTACATTATCATTTTGACCCGGATTTCATTCTTCTTTTGCATGATATCATTTCAATCTGATGTCCCTTTCCTGTTCTATGTAGTTATGATAATATGTAAACCACTGTAGTATGTTGCTGCTGAAGCCTGAATGTGCTCCACATAGTATGTTTAAAAGATTGTGAACATGTAAACATACAATGTATATAAGATACTAAAAAGATTCAGCATGACCTTCAAAGTGAGCAAGAAATCATTACCTTCACTCAGAAAGGAACATATTAACCTTGAATGATTTCATAATTTCTAACTTTTTTATTTGAGGAAGATAGTTTTTCCCTGGCAATTTAATGCAACATCAACCTCGTTTTCTTCTTATTCCTCAAAATTATCAATACAACTAATTCGGGGCTCCTTTTGTTGATCTGCATCAGGCAAGATTCTTTTTTCAACAATTGATATCAGGGGTCAGCTACTGTCATTCAATGGTATTATCTTTGATCTTCCCCATCATAAATCAGCTGTGGTTTTGTGTTCAGTAGTGTTAGTTTTAACATAGTTTTATCTGTTGCAGCAAATCTGTCACAGAGATCTTAAGCTGGAAAATACACTTTTAGATGGAAGCACTGCACCACGTGTCAAAATATGTGATTTTGGGTACTCCAAGGTAATTAATTCAACAGTTATGCCAACCCCATTTCTTTCTTGAAATCTGCTAAAAGATTATTTTATGGCTTCGTTTCGCAGTCATCTGTGTTTCATTCTCAACCAAAATCAACTGTCGGAACACCAGCCTACATTGCACCCGAGGTCTTGTCAAAAAAAGAATATGATGGAAAGGTGATATAAGTACACAATGGTTCTTTGTTCATGCATTTCTTTTTTTTTTTTTTTGGGGGGGGGTCTCTTGAAACTTATTACGTATGTCTAATCGTGAAGAACTATAGCTTGCAGATGTTTGGTCTTGTGGGGTCACTTTATATGTGATGCTGGTTGGAGCTTATCCCTTTGAAGATCCTGCTGATCCTAAAAACTTCAGAAACACTATTGTTGTAAGACTACAAACTTTTAATGAGAGTGGAAGGAAAACTATTTGCCATGTCAATTTGTTTTATTGTTATATTGTAGACTTCTGATTGAAAATTTTGGGTTCATGACAGCGAATTCTTAGTGTCCATTACTCAATTCCAGATTCTGTCCAAATTTCCATCGAGTGTAGACATCTTTTAACCAGGATTTTTATGGTTAACCCTGAAAAGGTAAATATTGTCTATCTAGTAACTTGATTTACTACTGTTGGAACAAAATTATTAAGAGTCCAGTCAAGTACACTACTGCATACCCCGATAAATGTTGTGCTCGCCTGTGTTACATGACTCTTTGGATTTGACAAGGGTAAAACTGTGGGGTATGTGTCCGATGCTTGTACCCATGTTGGACACTTAGATTCTAATTTTTAGGGTGTTTGAAAAAGAAGAAACGCATATTTGCTGAAGAGATTGAAATTTCATTTCCCTCCTAAATCTTTTTTTAACTTCAAATACACTTCTACATAATTCACCACATCTTATTCTAAAATTTTTATACAATATGCAATGTATATCAGTATCCATGATGTATCTCCGTACCCATATCTAATTTTGGATATATATCCCAATATCTTAGGCCTCGCTTGTTTGGTTCCATAGAATGAAGGGGATTAAGGTGGTGTTTGTTTGAAGGATTCAAGCATGAGATAAGACTAATAGTCATTCCGGACTAATAGTCCGTTGTTTAATTGAAAATTTTTGTACCGAACTATGAATCCCAAATATATGGGATTGTTCTATCCCTTTTTTTTGGGGGGGGGGGGGATAACTCATTCCTTGGGGATTAGATAGTGAAATTACATTTTTGACCCTCTACTATTTAATATCTTTTTTAAAATAAAATATATTTATTTAATTATTTATACTTTATTAAATTATTTATTTTAATAATCATATGGTATTAATTATACTTAGTAAAGTAAAATAAAATTTTAAAATCTCAACTACAAATTAAAATAAATTTATGTAATTTTTATTAATATTCTATTTATTTAATTTTTTAAAATTTTTAGTAAAAAAATTAATTAAAATTAGTTTGGGATGCTCTAAATAAATGCACTTTTTGACTTTTTATAAATAATAAATAAATAAATAAATAAGAAAAGAAAAAAAAGTGTAGAAAAGTAAAGAAAGTGGGGTAGAAAAGTAGAGAGAAGATGTTGATAGATGTTGATTGATGTGACCCAAATAAGTATATATATGCAAAAAAAAATGCACTTTTTTAGTACATGCCAAACACCTAATTATTATTCTTATTATTTTAGTAAATAATTCAAAAGGGCAAAATAGTCTTTTGAGCTTTTATCCTTCTCCATAATATCTCAAACAAATATAGAATTCAATAGAATAGTCCAATCCAGACATTTAATTCCATAACTAAACAAACAAAGGATACAAATCTAATCTAACTAAATAGTCTGGGGACAATGTATCCCAGGATTAACAGTCTGGTGGATTATAATCCCTCTTTATTTAGTCCGTCCAAATAAACATGCCGTAAGAGTATGGTGGGATTGAGTGAGTATCTTATTAGTGTGGTGGTATCACGTTGGAGATGTAGGATAAATAGTATTTGTTTGTATACCACCAAAGTAGTAATACTGTATATAGTATCAATATATAAAATTCATATTTTTTTAATTTTTAGTAATTATTTTTAATATTATAATAGTAATTATTTTTATACTTTCTAAGAGAGACTCAAAAAAAATATAAATTTTGTGTAAAAATCATTTAAAAAATAACTAAATATAAAAAAAAAATCATATTTTTAGTATTTATTAAAAAATTAAATATTTCTTTCACAAATAAATTGTTTGGAAAAGAATAATATTAAAAATATTTTAGTCCATTTTATTTAATATTTTAATTCATTAATCTCATCACTAGATTTCTAATTAATATTTTATATTTAATCCATTATTTAATATTTTAATCCATATGTTTTCCTTCCATACTAGTACAACTGACGAGGGGGATTGCTAGTCCCCTTGGAGTGTTAATCTCATCACAACCTTCCACACTCTCTATGTGGCCCTCCCTCACTATTAGTCTAATCTCTTCACTCGTGGAGCCAAACAAACATGGCCTAAGTCTATGAAAATCAAACACTTGGACACACACTCGCATTTTACCCAAGTCCGTGTAACGTAGGTTCCAACTGTGAGATGCCAAGCAATATATAATGATTATTAAAAAGCTGAAGTTATTTCATAAATGAGCCGTGCTCAAGTTTTGGTATTCTCTTTAGCGTCAGTTCATACCTGAACCTGATTCCTAGACCGGATTCATTAATAAACGAGGTTATATTTATCTTAATGTGTTTTCCATTGATTCTTTCACAGAGAATAACAATTCCAGAAATTAAAAAACACCCATGGTTCCTAAAGAACTTGCCTATAGAATTGATGGAAGGGGGAACCTATCAAAGCAATGATGTAAATAACCCATCCCAAAGCATTGAAGAGGTAGTGGGAATTATACAGGAGGCGATGAAACCTTCTGAGGTGCCCACAAATGGAGGTAATTTTGTTGGAGGCAGCATGGATCTGGATGACTTGGATGATGCTGATACAGAAGATATAGAAGCAAGCAGTGATTTTGTGTGCCCCTTGTAAGCAAAGTATACAAATCAGTTGTATTTTACTGAGGTATTGTTTCCACTACTGTGAGCATTGTGTGTAAGATAAATTGTCATATGAGGATTATTTGTGGATTGTCATTACTCTTGTTTTGTAATGTATCTGTTTTTTGTGCATCTTGTTGGGAAATTATTTTAAAAAAAATGATGTGAAATGTGATGTAATGGTGGCTTTCCTTCATGACGAACTTATGGGAATTATGCAGATGTCATGGATGATTTTAGAATTCTCTCTCTCTCTCTCTCTCTCTCTCTCTCTCTCTTGTGTGACTGAAATCTTTTGGATTCAGTTGGATCTTATTGGTAAATTTTGTAGTCAAGGTAGGTAGTTTATTGTAGTTCTTCAAGTACCCTATGCCAGGCTGCTATGAATGTAGATCAGCTTTTAATTTAAATGAACAAGGCATTGGTGCTCTCTTGTGGCTCGTGTTTGGTTTTCTGTTTTTCTGTTTTCCTTATGTGTTGTTCGTATTTTTCTTTGTTGTCTATTTTTTTTTGGGTAGATACTTCAGGGTGAGTAATAACAATCAGTGAGGCCAGTTGATGATTCTGTTTTTGCCACCAAATCGGATGACACATTCAACTATACTGCAACTCTGGTTTATATTTTGTGTGCTTCTTACCTTTATTTGTCTTTTCTTTTTCTTTTTCTTTTTCTTTTTCCCCTGTTTTTCACATTCCCAGAAAGCCCTGGAAAGTGATCAACAACATTGGGTTAGTGGTGTTGGTGGTAAATATGAAATAATAGTAGCTAAATTTCAAGTGTTTTATGGGTAACCTTGAAGTCAAACACCCTCAAAAGAACTTTGTTGACACTCAGTTCTGTTTCCTTTTAGTTTGAGGATGCTTTCTGGTCATTAGGTAGTTGGTATTGTTGCTTCTGTATGTTTCAGAGTGTTGAACTGATCTGGAACTACAGAATTTGTATTGTGTTTTGATTTCTGATATGCTGTTTTATCTAGTGTCTGATTTTCTAGAATGAAATGGAATAGAATGATCAATTTATCATAATGTCTATTCTCACGTTCAATTTACTAAAAAGTGATGAAAAATGCATTGCAAATGAAAACAAGAGAATAGTCATTCTATATATAAGTTAAATGATCATTTCATTTTGTTTTTATTCAAATGTACCATACAATGATGTATTGTAAATTCTGTGTCTTGTTGCACCTTCATTTCAAAAGCTTCATAATTACCCTTCTTTTTTATCCATTTTCTGTTCTATTATTCTGAACATTCTGTTTAGTGGCTGTTGATTTAGAAGATAGCTCTAAAGCAGAGATGTACATTTTTGTTTAGGGAAGCGCTACATTTTTGAAGATAGCTCAAAAGATGCATATAATATACACCTAAATTTTAAATTAGAATGGTTCATATCTTTTACTAATTTAGATCATAACCAAAGCAAAATTGGTTCATTAACAAAACAAAAAATAACCAAAAAAAAAAGGAAAAAGACACACACTACAAAAAGCTTCATAACTATAAGGTCAATTCAGTTCATAATCAAAAACTACAAAATTTTAAAACCATTTGGGTCATAATGAAAAACATCACAAAAGTCAAATAACATCACAAAGCCTCAAAATCAAGTTGACCAAAAATTGACCATCACAGGAAATATTTCGGTGTGTAATGCATATTGTATATAACTCTATCATAAAATTATGTAAGTATTTACAAATTTGCATAAGTGAGATCACAAAAATACATAAATTGAACATAAATTTGCCTAAATTCGTGAAAATTTAAGACTTATGCGAATTTGTATTTAATTTATGTGTTTTTGTTAGATCTCTTATGTAAATTTGTGTAGAGTTGCATATGGTCTATATTGCACATCAGAGAATTTTCCAATCTACTCTGCATAATTAGCCATATGGTACAAACTTTTTGAGGACATGTACCATTAAATTTTCCTTGTGTATGGTAATCATTGATATTATTTTTTAGTTTGGATGCCATGAATCTTAAGGGGAGTGAGAATGCTTTTGGGTACTCATGATTCCACCATTTGAAAACAGATTGGAATGGAAAAGTTACCAATTTTTTTGCTTAAGCAACAATCATTTTCTCAAATTAAGTAAAAATTTGATATTAGATTATTGCCTCTAATATCATGATCGAAAATTTTATTGCCTCTAATATTAGCTAACTTAGCATTGAATTGTAAGTAATGAGAGAGACTCATTTCATTTCCCTTTTAATATTTAGGCATTCCAAACATATGTGAAGGGCATCCAAAATATGATTCCTGACAAACATTTCACTAAAGTTTTTATTTGTTTGATTCAGATGTATTTGATTAGAAAGGAGATGAATTAAATTATGAAATTAGTTTGTTACACTTTCTATGCTAGTTTACAAAATACATACAAGCATGCAAAATTTACTATATCTAAAATGGAAATGTTCCGGTATGTAATACACATCGTATGTAAACTTACCACAAAATTACTTTAGTTTTATGAACTTACATAAGTGATCTCACAAAAATGTGTAAGTTGAACACAAATTCACCTAAATTCGTGAAAACTTAAGACTTATGTGAATTTATGTTAAACTTATGTATTTTTATGATATCACTCATGTAAATTCGTGAAAACTTACGTAATTTTGTAATAGGATTGCATACGATGTGAATTATACACCGGAAAATTTTCCTATCTGAAAGATCATGGTAGATCTTACTATTTTTTTTAATATGGTGAATCTTACATATAGGCATGATATTTGATGAATGTATTCATGTAAGACATGAAAAAACTCATGAAATTCATGGAATTTGCTATTGATGAAACACATATATTATGTTGGAGTTCTGTATAACCTACCAAAATATATGATAGGAAGCGAGCATTGCATTATCAAAATTGACTTGTGTTCAAGTAGCTTGCTTAAAATAATGGAAACCCTTACAAAGTTTCAATTGTTATGAAACATGTGGAGACATGTTGGTCATATTTATTGATGTATAGTCTTAGTGGGTTTAGTAAATGTTTTTCTGTTTGATATTTGAAATAGGAATTTTACTATTTAATTTTTTTCATATTAATGGAGGGATCGTTCATTCATTCAAATGTACAAGAAGTGATGAAAAAGAGAGAGTTGAAATCAAAAGAAAAAGAAAGAAATAGTGAGAAGTATACCGAAATATATAGTTAATCATTGAATTAAACAACATAACTAAATTCTAGGATTTTTATTTAAAGGTTCTTAAAGAACCAAACAAGAGTGCTTGAATAACTCCATTATCTCTATATTTTGTGTTCTGTAATGCTTGGTGACCCAAAAATTTATGGTTCGAATGTGTCAAAACGACATCGTTTTGGGGATAAAACAACGCCGTTTTGATACATTCAAGCCATTCGGGCCACACAAATTCAGGCCACCAAGCATTTTTCATTTTGTGTTAAGTTTATTATTTTATTTACTTTACAATTTATTACTTTATCTGCTTTATATTTTCTTAATTTTTATAACATCAATGATTTTAAGCACCATATTCACTTTGTTGATGAAAAATGTGGTGGTGGGTTTTGTTTTTGGAGAGACAAGATAATTTGAAGCAGTAGAGGTGGATTTAAGCCTCATAAAAAAGCTCATGGCCGATGGTCCAACCCGAGCTTGGACTGGCTCATCAGCCCATGGCCCGACTTGATCGTAAAAACATGGAGTATGCTTGGGTTGAGAGGTTAGGCCCATGCCTCACCCCAATGGGCTTTCAAAGGCTTCGACCAGGGGCTCAACCCATAAGCCCATATCAAAGACCCATTTGAGTTTTGTTACGGTTGAAAGCTTTGTTATGTTCGGTATTTTTTCTATTAATTTGTCGTGTATACATAGTTTATTTGGATAGAAAATGCAAAGGATTGAAGAGTTTATATGTGTCAATCTAATTGGTATATAGTGATGCCTGTAATCCATCTTGCCTTTACTTGTTTTTATGTGTCAATCCAATTGAAATATAGTGATGCATGTAATCTATCTCGCCTTTACTTTTAATTTAGTAATGCTATAAATATAATTTTGTATTTTAATTAAATAAATAGAGTTCAACTTTAGTGTTTTTTTTTTTTTTATCATTATTAAAATATGCAAATATAATTGTTAGGGTATCTTTAAAAATATTATATTATAATTTTTGAATTTTTTTCAATTACTTTTTAATTTAATAAAAAAACTCATATTAGGCCCAAATAGGATAAGTACGACCCAAACTTACAAATCCATATTTGTAAGCCTGTAAGCAGGATTTGCACTCAACAAATATAGAATGAGTCGATCAACCCCGATCTGTTAAGGGTATCTCTAACGATGTATTACTTTTTTTCACTAAATTTAAGTAAAATTTTGAGTAAAAACTCTCTTTGATATCGCCTACTCTAATGAAGAAATTTGACTTTTCATCAAATCACCGATCGACCTGGCGGATGACCAGCCAATGCAAAAAAAAAAAAAAAAAAAAAAAAAAAAAAAAAACAGTTGAATTGTTTGTCATAATAATTATGAAAGAAGAGAAGCATTGTTTGGTTGGGAACTTAGGAGTTACAGAAGAAGAAGAACATTAAGAATAATAATATACACCAGATTCTCCATCCCGATGTATGACCATCCGCTCATTTCGGTTGTGAGAACCTGCAACTAAACCTGCACTATCTTCCATCCCTCAGAAATTGAAAGAAACTAAATTCTTGGTCTTATAGGAAATATCTTTCTTACCAACACAAACTCACTCTCTCTCTCTCTCTCTATATATATATATATATATCTTCAATTTCTAGATTCTATATGACTGTTTTCTTGAGAAAAATGTTCTCTATATTGATGTTTATGCACTCATGCAACTTTTTGATGCCTTTTGTTCTTATCAATTGTTATTATCTTCTATTTTCTTTGTTTGGATCACTATATACACATACATCTTTGTTTGTTTCACAAGGTCACATACGTACACATACATGCATACTCTGCTTTATATTTATAATGTAGAAAGGTAAATGATGATGAAGAAAGCAGAGCAACTACTGTGTTGCTGAAGCCTCTTTTGGAGTCAATTTCGCATTCACTCGGAAAATGGTTTGAACAATTAAATATACGAAGTGAATTACCACCCAAGCAAATAACATGTTTTCACTCGGACACACCTTAATTGGTGTTCAGAACCCATCTCAATTTAGGCTTAAAGTTGGTCAAAAGTCATTGTCGCGCAAAACCACGTTTCCAAGACTCTATGTTGCCTACTTTTGTGGGAATTGTTCATAGAAGAGGATGATCGGGAGAACAACCGGCTAGATATCCGATGGGTCTCACCCCCAACGTTCACGCATAGTAAACTGGTGAAAGCTGACTCAGGTCCTCAGTTTGGTGAAGGATTGATGTTTTCAATTTAATACAGTTTTGATGAAACCATTAGAGACCAACAAAGTATGCTTTGTTACCAAATTTAAATTTAGTGACGGATTTGGTTAAACGTTGGAGATGGCCTAACTAGTCGAAGTCTATGGATTTGAGTTTGGACCAACTGGCGGCCTATTGCCAAGTCTTAGCTAGATTTTTGTAAAAAAATAATTTTTGTAAATCAAATCAATATGAGTTTGTAAAATGGGGGAATTACAATAGTATAAAGGAAAATTATTAAAAAAATAGTAATAAATTTTATAAATATTAATAATTAAAATCATAATTTTTTTTTACTATTTTGTAATAATTTTAAAAAGACCTGTAAGTGGAAAATAATCAGTATTTTTGAATTTTTTGAATTTAATTTTTTAAAAATTGAGTTTTTTTATTTTTGGTATTTTTTTTTATTTTTAAGTGACTATTTTTAAAATTTTAAACAATTTTTTTTACTTTTTTAGATGCACCTTAATTAAATATATCTAAAAAATAAAATATTTAAAAAAAATTAATAAATACATAAGAATATGAAAAATGTATTGAATTATTATATTTTTTATATTTGCGCTGTGTTTGGTTATGAGATTTAGGAAGATATTTGAAAAAAGAAATGGAAAATATATGTGAAATTAGGTGAAATATAAATATATGTTATTTGTAGTTTACTTACTTTTTTATTTTTTCTTTTCAAATCTTTTCTTAAATTCCCTAACTAAATACATTGTTAGTGAATTTTTTTTACAAATATTATAATTTTTAAATGTATTTATATTAAATATATCTAAAAAAAATTAGTTAAAATATTAAAAAACAATCAATAAAAATAAAAAATAAAAATTTTAATTTTAATTTTTTTAAAATTAAATAGTTTTCCCTTATAAAACCGGAAGAAAAACATAAAATAAAAGACCGTAAATAACCCGCACTCTTTATCATCATACAGCATATATATACGGAGTGTAAGAGCAGCTGACAAAACCCTAAATCTCATTTCTTCCCATTGTTGCCGCCGCGTTTCCTCGAGACTGCTCGGCTGAAGCCAAAGCCTCGATTCATCCACCATGAAGGTTCGATCTCCAAAGATCACAATTTTTTGATCACTCTTTTCTCTTCATGTTGCTCTCTATCTCTATCCCTAATTCTCTTTTATATGCATATCTAATGTATCCATACCTGTTTTTGCAGTTCAATATCGCCAATCCGACCACTGGCTGCCAGAAGAAGCTTGAAATCGACGATGATCAGAAGCTGTGAGTTGATTTTCCTCGGAAATTTTTGTTATAAATACACACATTCACAAAAGTGTTTTTTTTCCCTTGATTTGTTCGTGAAAATGCTTACTTTTTGGTTAATATAGTTGGTGTTAAGAAAATTAAGATACTGGTTTTTACTTCATATGGAACAGTCTCGTGGCATAGGAATTTTTGTTGTTTGTAGAGTCATAAGAACGGTAATGTTGTAGAGAAACCCAAAATCAAATATCATTGGCAGGATGTATCACTTGTTGAAATGTTGGATTTAGGTTTATTATTCCAAATGGTTGTAGAAAGGTATTATGTAACTCAACTTCATTGTTGTGTACTCATGGCAATGGTAAAACATAGATTCAGCTTTCAATTACTGATTTTTTTTTTCATGCCTTTCTGTCAATTCCCATATGTCAGATTTTAAGAATTTAGTTGCTGTTTTTTTCTCTGGGTGAAGACTTGTTCTTAATGTAATTTCAATCCCAAGATGTTTAGGCTGTGTTTGGTTTATTGATTTGGGTAGAGATTTGGAAAGGGAAAGGGAAAGGGTGTGTAAAATGTACCCTTTCCCTTTCCAAATTCATCTCCCGATCCATGAACGAAACACAGCCTTAAGGTTTCATTGCATACTGTGATCACTTTCTCAATCCATCTTACAAGCCCTCTGCAAAAGCATGAAGCTCTGAAGTTTTAACTTTCAACCACACAAACAACCTACTGGTTTGAAATGAGTAGAGTAACCTGTTTACACTCCAAAATTTCATTGTAGCTTTTGAGGTACCTGGGTCACGTGAAATGCATGACCTTTTGCTTCTTTTTGTTAATGTATAGTCATGACGTCCAAACCTACAACTTCTGTATGATGAGGTGCAAGTGAAATTATTGAATATATTTCAATGAAGAAAATGGGTGATAGAAGAAACGAAAGACAAAATGGCATGACATGCTTGTTATTTATTTATTTAGTTCTTTAAAAACTCTTCCCCAAGTTTCCTTATATTCAGATAAAATTTCTTATGTGGCTATAAATTCCTTATTTGTTTGCATGTATTTGGATGTCCTTTAAAAATTTAATGGCCCTTCGCTGTTTTATGTTACATTCTCTAGTGGAAGTACTTTTCTTTTTTGGGTGAATAATCTCTGGTAGAAATATACAATGTTGAAAGGAGGCATTTGATAGAGTGAAATTCATTCAATAAAGAATGGGAATTTTTAACTTGCCTTCTCAGAAAGCTTTAAAATGGACTCATGGTTGCCATTTTTTTTAAAGGCCTCACTTTAGATGACGAATTTTGATCTTCATGTTTCACAGAAGCACAATGGGGCAGTTCATATTCTAGTAAATATCAAATGCTTTTCCAGTCTTGCTGAAATCAGGCGGGGAAATCTTTGGGCCTTTGGAGTCAATTTCATTTCATATTTTTAACTTTATTGCAGTTGAACAAATTGACATCTTGATTTTTTAATATCTCATCATCACCACTGTTAGAACATTGAGTTGTGTGTCTATCTAATATCATTGTGTCTGATGTTGCATTTTTTTAACTGCTATCTGGTAATGAGTAGTTTAAAATATTGTGTGTAATTGCCCTAGTTCAAAACCTTGCACGATGCACCATTTTCTTTTCAGCTAGGCTGTCTTATAACTTATGCATACAGAGTATAAAACATAAGTAATCTCCATGCCTTGTATGTTCTGCAATTACAGGAAATAGTTCTGTACATATTCTTTGTTCTTTTAGTAATTTTTAAGTGACTGACATGTCTCACTTTTTCACCTTTTGTTTTGGCTGCATAGCCGAGCTTTTTTTGACAAGAGGATCTCACAGGAGGTCAGCGGAGATTCCCTTGGAGATGTATGCATGCACCACTCCTCCATAAAGCTCCAAATTTTACTGTAGTTGTTTATTTATATATATTTATTTACATCAAGGCCTTTTTCTATGTTTAATAGGAATTTAAGGGCTATGTTTTCAAGATTATGGGAGGCTGTGACAAACAAGGCTTCCCAATGAAACAGGGAGTGTTAACGCCTGGTCGTGTTCGTCTCTTGCTCCACAGAGGTTGGTATACTTCCTGTTTTAGTGTCGTACTTGCCTATTGGCCGTCACAGCTCTTTTGGTGCATCATGGCCTTTTTTAGAAGCTTATTTTGCTTTAGCTTATTGTTTGTTTGCCTTCCTTCAGGATACTGACCTCGAACCTTTTCATTTTGATTGGCAGGAACACCTTGCTTCCGTGGATATGGTAGGCGCAGTGGAGAGAGGAGGAGGAAGTCTGTACGTGGGTGCATTGTGAGCCAAGACCTGTCTGTCCTGAACTTGGTTATTGTGAAGAAAGGTGACAGCGACCTTCCTGGGTTGACTGACACAGAGAAACCAAGAATGAGGGGTCCGAAGAGGGCATCAAAAATTCGCAAACTCTTCAACCTGTCCAAGGAGGATGATGTTCGAAAGTATGTGAACACGTACCGTCGAACATTCACAACCAAGGCTGGTAAGTTTCTCAAATTTTAAGCATGCTACATGTTTAAATAATTCCAGTGGGCAAAAATTGGGGTTTTTTTTCTTCTTTCTGTTTAACAAGAACTGGGTTATTGTGATGTTTTGACGTGGCTTCTCTAGATGGAGCTGGTAGTGTGGTTTTAGACCAAATGGGTTAACCATACAATTTTAGTGTATTTGAAGGAGGCACTTCTTGTTTTCTTCGACTCCATTCTGTTGATTTGTATGGTCCGTTTTCCATGGAAGCATTGGGTTGATTTAATTCTGCTGTTCTTCGGGGGATAAATGCCTGTTATAAAGTAATTCTTCCTTTTGGATAGTGCTTTAGGAAGATTAGGTCTGATTGTATTTCTGTTTGCTTGGTGGACATTTTTTTGACAATTTTTGTGCTGTATATTTGCAGGGAAGAAGGTCAGCAAGGCTCCTAAGATCCAGAGATTGGTTACTCCATTGACTTTGCAGAGGAAGCGGGCAAGAATTGCTGAGAAGAAGAAGAGAATTGCAAAGGCTAAATCTGAGGCCGCTGATTACCAGAAGCTCCTTGCTTCCAGATTGAAGGAACAGAGAGACAAGCGAAGTGAGAGCTTAGCCAAGAAAAGATCCAGGCTCTCTGCTGCTTCTAAGCCATCTATTGCTGCTTAGGCCAATCCTTTCAAGAGAACTGCATTTTGGTTGAGTTTTGGATAATTTTCACTTGCTATGTTATGGTATGGATTTCATGTGTTGATGGTACTTCCGTATTTTTATCATGATATTTGAAAACTTACTGTTTGGGATCTTAAGTTTTCATCAATTTTAATTGATACTTTTTTTAACCAAAATGAGTGAAGACGCTGTAGTCGTGCATTAGCTTTGATTGCTGATTATTTACTATTTTGCTGCGTCGGCTTCTCAAGTTCTTGATGTATTCGGTGAGCTTGAGAAATAGGTTTACATTACATTACATTAAAGGTGTTCTATTGATATATTAGTTGGTTGGGCAAATTACATTTTTTTACTCTTGGTCTTAAATTTTACTTTGGGCCTTGCATTTTTAATTGTGAGAGTTAAATCTTAATGATATCCTTGGTGCTCTAGGGTACCAGTTTTAGTCAGGTGACAAGCCATATCATCGGATTAAATGAATGTTTCTTAGTTTTATATCATTTTGGAAAATGCTCAATATAATTTTATTTTTTATCTCGTTTTTTCACTTCTAAATATAAGTGAGTTGGTCTCATTGACGTGGCCTTCATTGTTTTGTGTCTAGGAAATAAGATTAAAAAAAATTAGATTATGTATGAAATTGCCCTATCATTTTATCTTTATGGTCGTTTTCAATTTGCGTCTAATTTGATAATGTTTTACTTTCCTAAATGAATGTTTTGTTGGTTTGTGTTCTTTTAAAAAATTAATGAGGGATAATTCTAGTTGACCCATATTACGGTGATGTTATATATATTAATTAATATATCAATTAGTGTATCAATATATATTATGATATTATTATTGACTCTATTTATTATATAAATTATAAATATTCAAAAATTTTAAATTATGTCATATTATCTATTAGTATATTAATTAATATGCCAATCATTGTATATAGCATTACTACTGAAATCTCATTAATGTGACTTTAAAACAATAACCACAAGCTAATGTCCACTTCACTGGATTGGTAACAAGAGCCCAATCAACATGTCAAGTTCTGAAATATTTTTAGGCCTTGAAAATGAGAGTTTTTTTATTTTTATTTTTTAAGTATGATTCTGAAGTGTAATATCAAAAATATGTTCTTACAAAGTCGAAATAAAATCTAGGCATGTCTCTTTTATGCATTTTGGGGAGTGTATTTTAGCCTAAAAGTTTAAAAAAAAAATCATAAATTATATAAAAAAAATCAAAGATTTTATTTATTTATTTTGTACTTTTTATATGTATTTTCATAAAATGTTAAAGGCATCTCAAATATACTAATTTTTTTATCTCATATTTTAGTAAAAAAATTACTACAATAATCTGTTTCTAAATGAAGTGCTAATGTATGTACTAGTAATATACTTTATCTCTGATGCCAAACTCCTTTGTTAAATGAGTTGAGAGTCCTTAACTTGTACTTTGGGAATCTTAAATAGCCATTTAGCTAGAGGAAATTTGATGATAATTAAATTTGATTAGGAGCGCCTCAATGAGCATGTCAGTTTTTTGAATGTTGAGGGATTTTAAGCAATCAATTGCAGAAGGGAGAGGAGAGGACTTAACACATGATTGTAAAAAATAAGCAAAAGATATCATATGACCTTGGTGAACAAGGGTTCCAATGTCCAGATCATGCTTATCCCAATGTCTCAATCTATCACATGATTATGCTAGAGAAATTTATTGTGTGGTAGAAGAGTAGCTAGAGATAACATGTAGTCGTAAAAAATAAGCAAAAGACAAGATATCATATGACCTTGGTGAGTAAGGGTCCAATTAATGTGCAGATCATGCCTATCCCAATGTCCCAATCTAGCACATGATTAGGCTAAAGAAATTTATTGTGTGATAGAGGGGTGATTTGAAAAATGGGAATAGAAGATCTAAATTATTTCCCAAATAAATGATAGTTGGCCATGTCTAATGTTAGTTAGTTAGTAAACAATCTTTTCAAAGGCATTTTGATATTTTTGTGGTTCAAGGTGGTTAAAATTGTCACTTTGTGTGTTTCTAAAAGAGGGCAATGGTAGGGAAAATTTTATTTTCACACTCTTTTATCTTTGTGTATGCACATCATATTTCAGTTAACATACTTATGAATCTGATTATATATTATTATTCTTATTTCACACAATACATGTTCTAATTATAATCTTAACTCAAATATTGTGATAGAGGGGTGATTTGAAAAATGGGAATAGAAGATCTAAATTATTTCCCAAATAAATGATAGTTGGCCATGTCTAATGTTAGTTAGCTAGTAAACAATCTTTTCAAAGGCATTTTGATATTTTTGTGGTTCAAGGTGGTTAAAATTGTCATTTTGTGTGTTTCTAAAAGAGGGCAATGGTAGGGAAAATTTTATTTTCACACTCTTTTATCTTTGTGTATGTACATCATATTTCAGTTAACATACTTATGAATCTGATTATATATTATTATTCTTATTTCACACAATACATGTTCTAATTATAATCTTAACTCAAATATTGTACACACACCACCTAAATAAGATTTCCATCCACCTTGAAACACAGCCACACCCACCCACAGTGAAGACCCATCTTCTAGCAACTCCATAGAAAACTTGAATTATAATTTTCGGAAACAGTTCATTTTATCCTTCTAGAAATTATATATTCTGCAGTGTTCATTATGTTTCATATTACAAGAAGCAAAATTCAAAAGATACAAGGAAATAGTATTAAAATCTCATGCTAACTGAACGTCCAAATGAAAAATAATAAGATATAACCATACAACTAATAAAACCAGTTAAAATCCAGATTATTAAAAAGTGTTGAGATGCATGTTAAAAAGACTCAAACACAATGTATTAAAGTAAATATGAAGTTCCATAATTTGCACCATGACCGTGTAATCATTGAAACCTAAATAAAACCCATTGTTTTGAGTCTTTTGGCTGCAACTGAAGCCACACCCACAAACACAAGTAGGAATAAAGTAATGGTTAATGCTGCAAATTGCAACCTAAAAAAAATTTCGCTTATTCAAATCAGTGACCACTTAATGCATAACAGTGATGCCAGTACAAAACTAGTCATGCAAGTTACCTCAAGAACAGGGCAGTGATCCCACAAAACAAGGGAATGAAGGGGCAGCAACAGCCAGGAATGCCATTCCTGCCCCTTAATAGCATGTAGCAATCAAGAAAATACCTACTGCTGATGGCCTAAAACACATCACCATAGAAAAGTCGAGTGTGTATTGATATCTATTATAGTCATTCTGCTTCGTGGTAAAATGGTCATTAAAATTTTCTTTCATTAAGTGTGTATATAAAGACAAAATGACATGTGGAATTAGAATTTCCCTAATGGTAGGGGAGGGGTACTTCTAAATACACCTTCAAAATTTATCTTATACTCAGTGTAGACAAAGCTGTAAGTGAGATTTGTGATAGTTTTTTAGTTTAGTAGTTTTAGATACTCTTTGATCATATATATAGATATAGATTAGGTGTTGTATCATTTGGGTTTTGTGATAATGAGAAAACAAAGTGCTCAAGGTTTAGACAGACGTACAAATGACTGTATTTGATAAAAAAAAATGGAGCTCCTTCCCAACAGAGCCATTGGGGAGGATGCTAAAAGATGCTGATACACTATTTAACATATGTTTAGATTATCTAACAAATATAAGAGCAAAGCAACTACAACAATAGTTATTGAGAATCAACCTGTTTCAAATTGTAGAATATTAGTAGAGGGCATGGTTGAGATTGGATATGAAAAGGTTTGAGTTCAAAAAGAGGGGAAATACTATACAATCGTTGAAAAAAAGAATAAAGTAAACAACTTAAATGTCGTAAAAGTAAAAGAAAAATGTTTGAGGGCCACAAAATCAGTGGCTCAAATAGCTCGAAATTGTCAAAACGACGTCGTTTTGTGTCGTTTAGCGCCCAAAACGATGTCGTTTTGACAGTTTTGAGCCATTCGAGCTACTGAATTTCGGGCCACCAACCATTGCTAGTCGTAAAAATTAAAAAATGTATTAAAAAAAGTTTGCTCAGCAACAATCAGCACCGAAAATTATACATATAATTAGTTCTATAGGTAAGATATTATATATATGCAGTTTATTCCATTCACATATTACAAATGTCCACCTAATTTAAACAAGAGGATTCACTGATTTTTAGAACTTGCCCTATTAAGATTAGGAAAGAACGACTAGACCCATTTTTTAAAATGATTTACAGGTATATTTTATTCAATATATTTTAAAATGTGAGCAATTAAAATTAATTAAATAAACCCAAAAATAGGCCCGTTTGGCCCCACCCCATCTCCCCTATTTATGTGGTTGTCTTTACAAATCATATCAATGTTGATGGATATGGAAGTCCCTCTAAAGTTTTTTTAATTCTTCTCTCCAGGGTTACTAAATAGCTATGATGAGAAATTTTTTTGGAACGTGGCTTGTTTACTTTTCTCTCCATTTCTTACCTTCGCATAGTCATTTATTCGATCCTCATTCATATAATTAACGAATTATCAAGAAAAATGAGATTAATTAGTGTTATATAAATTTAAACGTTGAATTATAGGATGAGAAAAGGAAATAAATTATTGTAATCTTTCATCTAGGTGAGAAAGAAAAAAAATAATTATGTTTTCTCACCGTCATGTTTGGATGAGTAAGTAAATCAAAGCATGTGGGAGAGAAATATGAATGAGATTTTTTTTTTTCTTTGTATTTTAAGGGACAATATTGATATTATAAATTTTTTTATAACCAATTAACTTGTTTATCACAAAATCTCACCACTTTTGGTGAGAAATTAAATAAGCTTAGTAAGATAATTTTCTTTCTCAATATTTCTCACTCAATTTACAAATCAAACATGAGAAAAAAGTTATTTTTCTTATTATTTCTCACCAAATCACCCTAGTATAAGAGAACCACCTAATATAATAATGTTAAAACTATGAAATTTATTATGTTTTCACAAAATTTCAAGAAAAATTAATATAATTTACTCAATATGTTAGGTAGCGTTTGGTAACGTTTACGTTTTTGGTTTATGTTTATAAAAATTTTATAAACTGATTTTTGTTTATTTTTAGAAAAACATAAACTACAAACGCGTTTGGTTTAAACAAAATACTTAAAAAATTTTAAAAACATAAATTAAAAAATATGTTTGTTCAGACCTAAAATATTTATAATTATTTTTTTATTATTTATGGCAATAGGATCATACACATTATAATTGAAAAAAAAAATTAAAAAAATTAACTGAAAAAAATAATTATTTGAAAAAAATTAATTGAAAAAACATTATTTGAAAAAAAAATTGTTAGTCAAATTTTAAATTTCTATTTAAAAACCAACGTAAACTCATTTTTTGAGTTTACGTTTTTTTTTTCAAATTTATAAATTGAGACAACCATTTGTAAACCAAAAAAATTATCAAACAAGTTTTTATGACAGTTTTTTAAATTTTTATAAATATAAACTGAAAACGAAATGGTTACCAAGCAAGCATCATTTTTTTTTTGGGCTGTGGCCCTTGCCAACTGAATTTCAAATGTATAACTTCGTTTATAAAAGTCATAGGCCCTTGCGAACAGTTGGTTGTGGTGCACCATTTAACTAGTTGTTCAGCGATGGTTATACATTGGGGTTGAATTGAAGGACTACTCAAGATGAAATTTAGGTCACCAAAATAGTATCAGTGACTTCCCAATGGTTAGTTGCTCAATAATTTAAAGAACAACTCTTATGATTAAATTGGTGAAAAAAGCATGTGCCAATGCATCTTAAAAGGACCCACTAAGACCATGACACGACAAGCACAATAATATTGATTTCAGCATAGACAAGGTTTGGACACCCAGTCTGTCTCCTTCTCCTCCAATCAGGGACGAAGTACAGTATTCTTCTTTATTTATTTATTTATTTATTTATCAATAATTTATTAATTATATAAATGGAAAAAAATAATATTATCATATATTTTAGGTGAGAATGTATACTTTATATTATTTATTTTTATGTTTTTATATAATTTATATTAGTTTCAATTTTATTTAATCTTATTAAATGAAAAGTGAATGTAAATATAATTAAATTTTAAAACTTACTGTACTTTTTCTAAATATCAGAAAAAGTGTAATTTATATAAAATTGATTAATTTAAACAACAACTCTTATGATTAAATTGATATTAAAAAAAAATGTGCTAATGCATCTTAAAAGGGCCTACAAAGACCATGACACAACAAGCACAGTAATATTAATCTCAGTATAAACAAGGTTGGGACACCCAGTCTGTCACATTTGTTTCTCTAATTAATCAAGTAGTCTCTTTCTCATTTTTTTTTTAAATTAAGGGAGTAGTTTTCCTCCAGTACTAGATCGGACTGGAGAGTGTTGTTGGGTTCGTGGAGATTCACTAAGGGTCCTATTTTTATAATCTAAACCGTTCAATATGTAAAACTCGTCGAGTATTATATACTTGCAAAATATCACGTTGATCGGATATCGATAACTATGTGATCAAATCAATTTTGTATATAAAAAAATGGACGGTGAACAAATTAATGGTTGACAAAAAACTGATCCGATGAGATAGCTATCGATATCTGATCAATGTGATATTTTACAAGCATATAATAGTCGACTAGTTTTACACATCGAACGGTTTGAATTATCGAAATGGGACCCGCAGTGGGCCTTCATGGGCCCAACAACACCCTCCAGTCTGATCTAGGACTGGAAGGAAGCTACTCCCTATTACTAATAATTTGTTAGTGATATGAATAAAAAAGTAATGTAATCATATTTTTTTATACCTTTGTTATGTTATTTATTTTTATATTTTTATACCATTTGTATTAGTTTCGGTTTATTTTGATCGGCAATTCGTTTGGTTAGGACATTTTGGACTAAAAATATAAAAGACAAAATAATTTAAATAAGTCAATAAATATCACATTCAAATCATAATCATTTCATTTTTTTTTTTCACAAGAGTCAAAAAAATCCACCCAAATGAATTTTTTAGTCCAAGCTAAAAAAGTTTCAACCCAAAAAAGCCAAATAAAAAAGCCATAGCTAAACGACAACATAGTTAAAAAGTCAAAAAATCACTATAAGTTGTTACATCATTCTTTTTATTTTTATATACATATTTTTATAAAAAACTAAAATAATCACTTCTCAACCAAGATAAGTCAGTGTAATTATAATTAAATGGGTAAATTACATTGACCTCTCCTGAGGTTTGCCTTAATTACAGGTATCTCTCTTGTGGTTTCAAAAATAACACAAACCTCATTTACTTTTGAAACTAATATACAAAGACCATCTTATGTTACCCATTTGTCCAAATTCAAATAGATTATGCCAATGTCATTTATAATTATTCTTCAAATTCCAATACTACCCTTAAGGGAAGATAAGTGTAATTTACCTATATATATATATATAAATACATACATTCCATCTCTCTTTCCTCTCACTTTGTGTTCTGCCTCTCTCCCTCTCACTATCTCTCTTCTATCTCTCTGTGTAATCTTCCCCCTCACTCTTTATATATATATATATATATATCTCTTTCTCTCTCTCTCTCTCTCTCCTCGAAAGTTTCTGCCACCGTGTTAGATCCAAGAGGAAACCCCAGCTCTGATCGACGTTCACCGCAAGCGGTGGTACGTTCTCCGACTCTACTCTAGGCAGTGACGGATGTAGTGGCCGCCGTCGTCGTCCTCCGCTATCCTGACGCCTCCCTTTCCAAAACCTCCGCCCAGTGCCATCACAGACTCAAGAAGCAAGATCTCTCTCTTACCCTAGCCGATTCTCCTCTCGCTGATTTTAGGCCTTAGACCGAAGAATTGTAACAAGATTTATGCGAATTCTAACCCTAATCGCCGTTCTACTGTTTTGAATAAGCATTCACCGCATTTGGATGAAGGATCAGATGAAGATGTTGGGGATGATACTGCTTTTCAAGGCCTAATTAGAAGCAAGAAATTTGAGAAGATTCATGGGACCAATTGATTTAGATGGTGGGTTTTACATAAAAAACCCCAATTAATCAAGACTTGGTACCTCCTGGGTTTAGGGCAAAGAAATTCAATTCCTACTGGAATTAGATCAAAGAGTTCAAGCAAGACTAATGGGAACTCTTGACCTAATCTTGATTCTAGGTTTGTAAATGGGAATGGGTTTTCTTTGGGTGAAATTGCAGAGATAGTTTCTGCTATTAAGGTATTGAGAGAAGGTTTTGTGAAAATGGAGAAGATGTGTCTTTTCACAACGTGGTTTAAGGGCATTATGGTCAATTCGACTATCGAGTTAACGTCGTTTGTGTTCTTTTAATGGGAAGGGAGAAGCTGTATATTATTTTCAAAAGTAAGAGAGGTCAGTTTAATTTTTGAAACTACAGGGAAGGTACCTGTAATTAAGATAAACCTTAGGGGAGGTCAGTGTAATTTACCCCAATTAAATTATAAAGTTTGTTGTAATTTTTTCTTAAAAAAAAAAAAAAAAAAAAAAAAGAAAAAAAAAAAGTAGTCAATGTGAGCAGGTAGTCAACTGTAGCTTGTGTGGTAGATCCTCATGCACGTGATTACCAAATGACTAATAAATCATTCCAACCCAGACAGGCTTGCACTTCAAAATAATAAACCAATTTCTCATACCTGGTCCAGCCCTAATTAAAAACGCGGACCTTCAACCACCTCGTTTTTTTATGCCATGTGGAGGCTTTTTTATTATTTATTTTTATCAATCATGTAATCTGGTTTGAACCATATTTTTAAATGGAGAACTTACTATTAATGGTGATTTTAAAAAAATTATTACATACTAATGAAAAATTTTATGATATTATGATATTAATTTATAATTTTATTAATCAAGTAGTGGCTTTTGAATTTTTAAAATTTTTTTTTTTATAAATATATGAAAAGGTTTAGAGATTTATTTATAAAATTTTCAATTGATGTGTAATTTTTTTTTTTGGGTACTTTTACATTGAATTGCTATTTCCCCTAATGTTTATGCTATTAACAAAAAAGTTTATGCTATTAACTATTAGGGGTCCTTTGTTAACGTTTTTGTTTCTTATTTTCTAATTTTGTTTTCATTTTTTTTAAATTGAAAATAAAATCTTGTTTGGTATATTGTTTTTGTTTTAAAAAAAATGAAATTAATTTCAAAGTTTTCAAAATTTTTGAAAACACAAAAAAAAATAAAAATGTTTACTTGTTTTAAAACAAGTTTTCACTTTCTCTCACTCATCATTTTTGGCCACTACCTACCGCCACCGACCACCACTAGCAAACCACCTTTTGATATCCATCGTGATCTTCAACCACCTTTTGGTATCTTTTCGGCCAACTCGTATCCCCCAATGACATTTGACCACCTCCAGCAGACACCTTCAGCTCCTTATACTCATTATGCCTAGCATTAAATAGACTAGGTCTTCACCTTATCAATATCTCAAATCAATGATGGGTCCTGTTTGGCACCTAAATTTAATGGGCACCTCAATTAGACCAAACCATTTGTCAGGCTATTGTTCTCTTGTTCCCTCAAAGTTACGGAGTAAGGCATTGATTTTTCAATAAGATCAATTCTTTTGATTGCATGATGGACTCCCCTGAAAAACATTGGCACGCGTGTAAACGAGGTGTTCTACCTAACTGAGCTATAGCCCTTAGTGCTTGTGATCCAGATTTTATCATGTAGAGAATTTCTTGTCAAGATGACTATTCCATGATCCAACATCATAGTTGTTTGATTGGTATTGCTTATAAGTAATGTGATATTTATAATCCATCGATGTGATAGGTCACGTTTGGTTCCCTTGGGGATGATAAATGACCTACTTGACTCAGCGGTTAGAGTATCGCTTTCATACGGCGAGAGTCATTGGTTCAAATCCAATAGTAGGTAGAGCTTATTAGATACCAAAGTCAATGGTATCCCCGTCCACCCTCACTACCTTCCGCCACCGGTGGATGGCGAGCTCCAGCCAACCTTCGGCAACTTTCTAGTGGGTTAGCGGTCACCATCATGATCTTTAGCCACTTTTTGGCATCCTTTCGGCTAGCTCGTGTCCTCCAACAACATTAGACCACTAACTCCAGTAGACACCTTCAGCTACTCGCCATTACCGGTCATCACATTTGTCCACCCTCCATCTCCAGTAACCAAATTCAGCAACTCATCAAATATATTTTTCTATCTTTATTTTTATTTGTTTTTAAAATATTTTTGTACATCAAACAAGTTTTTTATTTTTATTTTTTACAAAAATAAATGAAAACATGTTTATTGTTTTTTGTAAACTAAAACCTGAAAATTGAAAAACATTAACAAACGATATTACATATTAATGAAAAAGTTTATGATATTAATTATTTATAATGTTTTATAATAAAAATTGTTACCTATTAATGTTTTATGATATTAATTATTAATACTTATAATGTTTACCAACTCAAAGTTTATGACATTTTTTACCGATACCATGTAAGTATAATTCTCTTGTTAAATTATTAACACAAGAGGTGCATCAAAGGAATTTTGAAAGAAGAGGGGCATTAGGGGAAGAAAAAATCTGAAACTTGTAGTAAGTAAGAATAAATGGTGAGAAATTCTATTTCCATACATTACTTCCTTTCTTTCCACACACTTAATGATTTTTTTATTACATTTTTGTCCTAAAATTAAATTACCAAAATATCCCTTTCCCAAAACCCTAACTCTAACTCTATCAAACCAGCAGTTTCCACCATCACCATCCATGGCCGCCGCCTCTCCCCTCCTTCACTCTTCCTGTCGTCTCTTCTCCATCACTGTGACCCCCATTTGCCTAAGAAAAAGATCGGCGCACCACTGCGATCTCCCTCTGCCTTCATTGCCCACCACCGCGATCTTCCTTTGCCTTCTTCTCTTTCTGCCGCCAAGCGAATTGCAGCCGCCTTCACTTTCTATCCCCTTCGCGACTGTGAGAGAAAGAAAGAGAGAGAGGGATCGATCTCAAGGGGAGAGGGTTGAGATCGCAATGGTGGCACTGGTAACAGCCTTACTTTGTGATTAAGAGAAAGAGGAAATCAGAGATCGATTTCGGTGATAGAGGTCATAAGTAGTGGAGGAGGGTAGGGTAACAACCGAAAGTGAAAAGGAGGGAAGAGGTGCTTGGCAAATGACAACAATGGTGGTGGCTTGTTAGGGTTAGGGTTTGGAGGATGAAGATGGTAAGGGTATTTTTGGTATGGTAGGATGTGTATTGAGTGAACGTTAATAATTTAAATTTATTTAGTGTGTGTATTGTGAAAAGATGTGGAAAGAGAGGAAGTAGTGTGTAGAAATAGTATTTTCCTTAATTTTTGTTATTATTTTTATTACAATCTTACCCTTATCTGAAATGACCAAAACATCCTTACAACCCTAATCCAATTTTCTGTATCCACCCATCCTTCACCCCCTTGCCAGGCCACCACTATTACCTCTGATGCCGACGATAATATTGTCAACATTGCCCCCTCATTTTCTGCCCCACCTCCGCTCACACTCTTTCTTATCATCATCATCATCTTTTTCTTCTACTTCTTCTCTAAAACCCTAATGATCTCTCGCTCTTTATCTCTTTTTGGTTCATGGTGAAAGTGGTTGTCTAACTGGGTCACAATAGAGGGGCACGCGACAGAGACATGTGGTTGATGGTGGTTGCAATGGAAGGGATTGGTTGCGGCGAAGGTCAGGCGAAGGAGAGTTACAACAGTGAGAGAGATTGAAATGTTAGTCAGAGATGAAGATTGAAGGTAGCAATGGTCGAAGTTGGTGAGGAATGTGGTTGGTTCGTAGGGGAAGAGTAGTTTGGATGGTTGGTCAGAAGGGGGAGGTGGTGGTGGAGCTGGTGGTTGTAAGGAGAGAGAGGCTAGGGAGGGGGCTCGCTATTGGGAGAAGGGACTGTGGTTTGGTCGTTGGAGTAGACGGCAATAGTTGTCGCCAGAGGTGTCAGCAGTGGTTACCAGAGTTATGAGTGAGATTTAGGGTTTGAAAAAAAGGGTAAAGAAGGTAAGGGCAAGTTAGGTATTATGATAAGTGTAAAGTGAAAAAGATAAAATTTAAAAATTTTGATTGTGGTGTAATGAGAAATTATGTGTAATGAGTCAAAATTGTTGTGCAAGTAGAATTACCCATAAAGGGCATCACACTTTGAAAAACACCTCAAACCAACAAAGATTGTGAGTCAAGTTAAGTCAAGTAATAGATTGTTTAAATTTGATTTTATAACTTAAACGAGTTTTAATCAAGATAAACTAAATTAGTTTGGTTTTTTTTATTATATATATATATATATATATAAACTTATAGAGGCAAGTTTGAGCTAAGTTCAAAAAATTAACTAATGTCAAAATGTGTTTAAATTTAAGTTATTTATATTATGAGTTGATCTCGAATGAGTTTTAACAAGTTGAACTAAATTAACCCGTCTCAATATTAGCAATT
Organism: Camellia lanceoleosa; assembly: GCA_025200525.1. Lineage (NCBI taxonomy): Eukaryota > Viridiplantae > Streptophyta > Magnoliopsida > Ericales > Theaceae > Camellia > Camellia lanceoleosa. Next base: position 79,165,194 of record CM045766.1, read on the forward strand.
CCATTAAGCTAGAAAACTATTAAATGATCAAATATTCACATGCCAACACTCCAAAAACTAAGGCACGGGTACAACAATACATGATCACTTTAAATCAATTTTTAGGCTTTTCCCAAGTTGTTCAAAATAAAATTTTTCAAATCCAAGCAGATTTAAATTAATTTTTATAAAATTTTAATGTTTCCAAGATACAATTTTAGATTTAAAACATAAAATTATGTTTTGAAAATACGACTTTAATTGATTTATTGTAAAATTGTTTAAAATTGTGTTTTCAAAACACGACATCAACCTGGATTTGGAGAATTCCCAAACCCTGCTTGGGTTTGAGAATTTTATTTTAAATCGACCTGAGTTTGGTAAAAAAATAAAATGAGGAAATAGCATTTTGTCTCCCAAACTTTTACGCGTTTTTCAATTTGACCTCCATATTTCAATTAATATCAATTTTATACCCGAACTTTCAAAAAATTGATCAATTTAGCCCATGCCGTAACATTCCGTCTACAATTGGACGGAATATGCTAAGTTGTCCCCCTAAACTATCTTTTGGAGGGAATATAAAAGGGCTTTGCTTACAAAATGAGTTGGTGTGATGGACAGTTGAACTAGGGCCTTGTTGGGATCAAAATCGCTTTTAGGATTTTCAAATTCCTCATATGAAATCAAAATCAAAGTTCATCATTGAATGAAGGGCATGAACTAACATTGAATAATGAATTGGGTTTTTGAAAGTTCGGGTATAAAATTGGACGGAATACGCTAAGTTGTCCCCCTAAACTATCTTTTGGAGGGAATATAAAAGGGCTTTGCTTACAAAATGAGTTGGTGTGATGGACAGTTGAACTAAGGCCTTGTTGGGATCAAAATCGCTTTTAGGATTTTCAAATTCCTCATATGAAATCAAAATCAAAGTTCATCATTGAATGAAGGGCATGAACTAACATTGAATAATGAATCGGGTTCAAAGAGAGAACGATGACAAGCGAAGGAATCAACCAACTGTTTATGGTATTTACTTTTAATATTTGTTTATTTTTTCAGCTAATGATTATTAAAAATCGATTTGTGATATAATACTAATTTGATTTTCCATTTTTTAGAATAAATCTTTGTATGTCTGCCTTTGAAAAGGATTTGTTTAATCAGAATTATTTTACTTTAATAGTGGAATACTTGATTAGTGTATTAGTTTAATCAGTCCTTAAAAGAAACTCATTTTTTATGTAATGCTTTTTAAAAATCAATTTACCAAGAATACAGACAAAGATTTGTCCTTTTTGTATTCCTATGTAGATTTGTTGAATTGGAACTGTCTTACAGTAATAGTGTATTAGTTTAATACTGTATTATTAGTAGTTTAATACTAATTTTATTAATTTATTAGTATAATTAGTCCATAATAGCATATTTTTTCATTAAAAAAATGTTGAGAAAGGATCTTCTTATTTCATAATCAAAAAGCATTATGGGGGTTGGTAGGGTTTGGTTAGTTATAATTGTCAGAGAGTTTATAGTGGTGGATTTATCAGTTATTTTGAATTTTGTAATTCTGATGAAAAATCAATTGTGGAGTTTGATAATATGGCAAAGGAAGTAGGCTGCAGTGGATGTAATATCTATTACTATAAGGTTAATAATTGTGCTAGGTTAGAGTTGATTGACACTGATCAAGATGTAATGAGGTTGGAGACACTTGTGGATGAAAACAAAGTAGTAGAGGTTTATATAGGTTGTTTAGAAATGTATGATATTATAGGTACCCAAGTTAATTAAATAGGGTCAAGTGCAAAAAGAAGTCAGAGAAAGGGAGTACCTGTAGATATACAGGTAGCAGAAGAGGAAGATAATGATGACTATGATCCTAATCCCCCAGGCCCTTTCTTATCTAATGAGTCTGAGAAATATAAGGCTAGTGACTACGGATTTTTTGATGATGATGCATTGTATGAGGCTAATGTTGACAAAAATGTAGAGTTTGCTGGTGTAAGAAGTAGTAAGAATGTAATGGCTGAGGCAATTGATGAGCTACAAAGCCTTGGAAGCTCCTCTGATGAGCTAAGAAGTATTGACAGCTCATCTGATGAAGGTGGTAGTTCTTATAGAAAGAAGTACCCTGTTTTTAATGCTGAGTCTGATATGCAGAATCCTTAATTCAAACTTGGTACGGAGTTCAAGACTCATGATATGTTTAGGGATGTTGTCAAGGAGTATGCATTTAAGTAGAGCAAACATATAACATTTACCAAGAGTGACAAACAAAAAGTTAGAACAGAGTGCAAAGTTGATTGTCCTTGGGTTTGTTATGCTTCATATGTAAAAAGTGATGGGGTGTATATGATCAAAACACTTGTTGATGAGCACACTTGTAATAGGTCTTTTGATGTGGCACATGTGAGTTCCAAATGAATTTTGAAGAGCTACTTTGAAAGAATTAGGTTAAATCCTACATGGCCAATTCAGACATTGGCAGACATGATTTCAAATGAGCACAATGTCAAAGTTGACTTACAAAAAGTAAGAAGGGCAAGAAAAAAAGTGTTGACACTGGTAAAGAGTACTGCAGCTGAGCAATTTGCACTGTTATGGAGTTACATTGAGAAGATTAGGAGTACCAATCTTGAGACAACAGTGTGCATGAAGGTGAAACAAGTTCCAAAGGTTAATGAAGGGAGTAATGCAAGGGTTAATGGTGGGAGTAATACAGAATCAAAGTTCAAAAGGTTGTACTTGTGTTGGGGTCCATTAAAGAAAGCTTTTATGAATGCTTATATGCCAATGATAAGGGTTGATGGATGCCATTTGAAGGAGTCACATGGTGGTATTCTCTTGACTACTGTTGGGATAGATGCAAACAATTGCATATTTCCATTTGTCTATGTAATTGTTGAGAAAGCGATGAAGAAAATATGATTGTGGTTTCTAAAGCTGCTAGGACATGATCTGAATATTATAAATTCTCATTGTTATACCTTCATGAGTGATAAACAGAAGGGTTTGATTGATGCAGTGGCTGAGTTGTTTTTAAATACTTCACACAGGTTTTGTGTGAGGCATTTGTACAACAATTTTAAGGGTGAACACAAGGGGTTGGTTCTGAAAGATCTATTGTGGAAGGCTGCCAAGGCAACTGTTATTCTTGCATTTACTAGAGTGATGGAAAAGATTAAAGAAATTAATTGTAAGGCATATGCTTGGTTAGTACAATGACCATCAATTCATTAGAGTAGGAGCCACTTCAACACTTTTTCAAAGTGTGACATTTTACTAAACAATCTATGTGAGTGCTTCAATTCAAGCATCTTGGAAGCTAGGAGTAAACTGTGGTGACAATGTTAGAGCAGATTAGGTTGTTGTTGATGGACACAGTATAAAAGTGACAGGGTGTATAGGATCAAAACACTTGTTGATGAGCACACTTGTAATAGGTCTTTTGATGTAGCACATGTGAGTTCCAAATGAATTGTGAAGAGCTACTTTGAAAGAATTAGGTTAAATCCTGCATAGCCAATTCAGTCATTGGCAGACACAATTTCAAATGAGCACAATGTCAAAGTTAACTTACAAAAAGTGAGAAGGGTAAGAAATAAAGTGTTGACAATGGTAGAAAGTACTACAGCTGAGCAATTTGCATTGTTATGGAGTTACATTAAGGAGATTAGGAGTACCAATTTTGAGACAACAGTGTGCATGAAGGTGAAACAAGTTCTAAAGGTTAATGAAGGAGTAATGCAAGGGTTAATGGTGGAAGTAATACAAAGTTAAAGTTCAAAAGGTTGTACTTGTGTTGGGGTCCATTAAAGAAAGCTGTTATGAATGCTTATAGGCCAGTGATAGGGGTTGATGGATGCCATTTGAAAGGGTCACATGGTGGTATTCTCTTGATTGCTATTGGGATAGATGCAAACAATTGCATATTTCCATTTGCCTATGTAATTGTTAAGAAAGTGAAGAAGAAAACATGGTTGTGGTTTCTAAAGCTGCTAGGATATGATCTGAATATTATAAATTCTCATTGTTATACTTTCATAAGTGATAAACAGAAGGGTTTGATTGATGCAGTGACTGAGTTGTTTTCAAAAACTTCACACAGGTTTTGTGTGAGGCATTTGTACAACAATTTTAAGGGTGAACACAAGGGGTTGGTTTTGAAAGATCTCATATGGAAGGCTACCAGCAACTACTATTCCTCAGATTTACGAGTGATGGAAGAGATTAAAAGTTTATTGTAAGGCATATGCTTGGTTAGTACAAAGACCACCAATTCATTGGAGTAGGAGCCACTTTAACACTTTTTCAAAGTGTGACATTTTACTAAACAATCTATGTGAGTGCTTCAATTCAATGTGCTGACAATGTTGGAGAAGATTAGTTTGTTATTGATTGACACAGTATAAAAAAGAAGAGATACAATGCAAAGGTATAATAGTCCTATATGTCCTAAGATTCAGAATCAATTGGAGAAAATGAAAGTGGATGCAGCTGGATGGATTCCTAGATGGAATGGAAATGAGCAATTTGAGGTTGTAGGGCCATATGATAAGCAATACAAGGTGGATTTGTAAGCTTGGAGTTGTGGCTGTATGAAGTGGGATCTGCTAGGCATTCCATGTGCCCATGTTGTGGCTGCTACAAATTACTTGGGTCAAAAACCATAAAAATATGTTCATCAGTACTACAAGGTGGAGACTTATCTGAAGATCTATGACAACATGTTGAGTCCTATTAATGGTAAAGAAATGTAGCCAGGAATTGAGTATGCAAATGTGCTGCCACTTGATGTGAAGAAGAGAGCTGGAGGCCTAAACTAAATAAAAGAAAGGAGATTGAGGCATCAACTGAAATAGCAAAGCTAGGAAGGCAGGACACTCAAATGACTCGTAAGAATTATGGGAAGTGCGACACAACAGGAGAAGTTGCAAGGTGAAAGGCAAATTCAACTACATGCAAGAAAACGTAAGTTAACTTATTGTTTATCAATTTTGTTTATTTTATTTCATGTTTGTCAACATTGTTTTATGCATGCAATCATGTTTTTCAGCCTGCATGGGGCCAACCTGAAGGGAGCCAATCTTAGGGAAACCAAACTCAAGAAAGCCAACCTCAAAGTCAAGTAACTGCAAAAGAAAGTGTGGTCAAGCCACACAGAAGACAAAAGAAACTGGCTATAAGTGTAGTAATTTTTTTTTTTAATAGTAACTTAACTGTCCTATATTTGATTGCGTTTAATTGTGGATAATTCAATCTTAATGCAGGTTAAAAGGACAGTGGTACAAGAAAGTCAGTCAACTCCATCTCCAATGAGTTCAACCACCTCACCAAAGTGGGTCAAATGATGTGGAGAGGCAAGGTAGTGTACAATGCTAGTGGCCTTAAAATAACATCCACTGAACAGAAGAAGGAAGCACCTGGAGATTGAATCCACTGCACAGAAGAAGAAAGCATCCACTGCACAGAAGATTGAAGAAACATTTTTTGTTTTTGGATAGTAATCATTTAGGATACTAATCACTTTTTTTGGAAATCAGCATTGAACATCACTTTGTCATTGGGGCTTTTTGTACATGTAATATTTTTTTGTTTGGAATGGTTGCCCTGAACTTCTTAGCTACGTAAAGGTTGTGTTTTGGTTGTCATAAACAATTGTGTGTTTTCAAAACTTGAATGACAAATTTATGAATGTTGGTTTTGTGCAAGATGCTCTATTTTATGGATGCTGATCTGATTTGTATGTAAATTTATGAATGTTGGTTTTGTGCACGCTGCTCGACTTTAGTAGGATCCATGTGGTTAGAATTCCTTAGCATGATTTCAAATAACTACTTTTGTATTATTTCAAATCCATCATGACATGATAAAGTTATTCAATTCAATCTTAAAATTCATAAGTAAACTATCAAATCTAATTTGAATTATTCTCCTCCAATAACTAATGTCAAATTCATGCATTTCAAGTCCACATCCATCCAAATAGACTCTAAATGATATTCCAATCATAGCATTCCGAAAAATGAAATTTTTGCCAGATGATAAGTCCAACAATTTGGTTATATCAAAGAAAAGTTAGATCCACCATTGTCTTGGCAGTGCAATTGTTGTCTCTACTTCTGCCTAGCTTTCACTTTCTATTTGACCTTATATCCACTGAATGGAAGTTCTGAATAGCTAAAATCTATTCATGTAGTTGTTGATTTATGACCTTATATCCATTAATTATTTTTTGACTTAATGGTGACATTTTTTTTATTTTTTTATTTTTTTATAATTAATTAAATGGTAATGCTCTGTTTTTTTAAAGGTGAATACAAATTGTTTTTCAAGGGACAAACAAATAGTGTGATGCTTTTTTTTTTTTTTTCCAAAGTTCAACCTTAACACAAAATATGAAATTTTCATTCAAAATACTTCCCTCGTAACATTTCATTCATAATATTTCCCCCATTACATTCATTCATTCATTCATAATAGTCTCTCCCTTCTCCGGTTACATTCTTTCTTACACTACATTACAAACCAGATTGATACAATAATGCACCATGAGGCACCAAGTGTATCCATAGCTTTCTCTCTCTTCCATTCCTTGTTTGTAGTCTTACTTCTAGCTTATTGACCTTCTTCAACAACCCAGGGATGATTTGCACTGCCCGTGAGCACATGGGTGGGTCCACCCCTGGTGAACTGATTACAACCATTACTGGGATAATTGAGGAACTTCTTACCAGGATTTGCATCAGTCCATGATGTTTGTATCACCCTTCATCTTCCATAGAAGATGCACCTGACGTCTTTCATGTCACTTGAGCTCCATCTTCCCTTAGTTGAGCTCCATTTTCCTTGATTTCTTAACCCTCTATTCCTCATTCTCTCTCATCCACCCAAATGATGCTCCGTTTTTTTTTATTTTTTTGGAACTTGCCTATGTTAAATAGTAGAAGGGAGAGGTTGAATATGGGAGGAAAGACTACAATTTCCCTCCAAAAGATAGTTTAGGGGTATAGCGCAACACATTCCGTCCAATTATAGATAGAATGTGACAGTACATGCTAAATTGATTAATTTTTTGAAAGTTCAGGTATAAAATTGATATTAATCGAAGTATGGAGATCAAATTGAAAAACGTGTGAAAGTTTAAGGGACAAAATGATATTTCCCCAAACAAACAACTCGAGATTTGTATGAAAGGAGCCCAAAAAGAACCAGCAACTAAGCATACCATACCACCAAAACAGAGAGATTATATGCAAGTTTATTTAAAATCACACTAAATATCAGACAGAAACATTAGGCTTCTAAACAAGTTCAAAGTTGAACCAAAACTGTAACAGTTAAGAGGGTACTGAACTAACCACATACAGTTTTAACCTTATACTTTGACCTTGATCCATTTTCAACCATAAACTCCACATGACTGGCAGTTGTTGGCTCAATCAAATGGCTGTAAGCTACACTATTAGTGCAACTAATAATCAGAAAACAAAAATTAAAAACTGATAATAAAAAATTAAATGTAAAAAATCATACATAGTCACCTTCCCAATGATTTGACTTTTAAAATGTAATTAAATTATTTTTAGTGCATAAATTTGTTTAAATGATTAACTTTTAAAATGTATTTAATTTATTTTTAACACATAAGTTATAGACAAAAGTTACAATAAACAAACACTACCAATTTCTAAAATAAAAAATAATCATAAGCAACTCCAATAAACTACACTATTCCACTAAAACACCATTTATCAATGCATAATGCAGCCATAATTTGTTGCTTTATTACCGTCTCTTCAGAGTTCTCAAACCATTACTTCCCAATATACACATACAATACATGACATGACATACTTTAAAACTAAAACAGCCAAAATACAATATTGTACTAATACAGCCCAGTGATGCAAATTTAGATATTAAAAAGAAGCAAACATATTTGGAGGGTCTCTTGATGAAGCCATTTTACAGCTTTAATGAATTCTGCGATCCGAGCCGCCTCTTTCGTAGTCGCTCGGCAATGATGAAAGCAAGCTCCAGAGATTGAGAAGCGTTAAGCCTAGGATCACAGTGGGTGTGGTAGCGCGAACTCAGGTCATCGAAGGTCACAGTTCGTGACCCACCAATGCACTCTGTCACATTTTGGCCAGTCATCTCTAAATGAACTCCACCCGGGTGACTTCCTTCTTGCTCATGCACATCAAAGAAGGCTCTCACTTCGGCCTGTTCATATGAAACGCAAAATTTTAATATTTTCAACGATTAATTTTTATTAGTTTCTATCAAAAGACAAAATTCCATGATAAGTAAGCTTGCTTGTTTGCGGGGATTAATGAAAATGAAATTCATAATTTAACCTATCAAAGACGAGGACACCACCACACCTACCAATCAAAGAAATGTCTAACTTGCATCATTGAATACACGTTCAAGGAATCTCATTTTGACTATTTCACCAAAACACACCTTAAGTTGTCACTTTCCCACCTACCACGCCTTATTTATAATCTTGTTCCAAGTCTCTTAGCTAAGAAATGAATAACCATCTTCACTGTAAGCTAAACAATGCCCCATAATTCAAGGTGGTTCAACTAAGTAGGCCCACCCTCAGGATTGAGCCAAGGCTCAATTATCCAGCTTATCGAATAAAAAAAGAATAAATTTCAAAACAATGGACCCTCTTCGTACGATCATGCGCGTGGCAAAGATCCTGATGTTCTAAAAGAAGCGATCATTGATGAGTAATGTGATTTTTCATACTATGACTCTTTACCAAATAATTAAAAGTGATGTGGCAGAAAATTATTCACACATAATTCTCACAATTCCATTGCTGAAAATCTAGCTTATATTGGTCAATTCGTAACAAACAGTACAACAAAAGGCATCTTAAAAGCCATAGCTTTAATGGGAATTTGGCCAACTCATGTATACAAAACTATTACGTATTGCTTCATTTTAGAAAGTACTTATAAATGGACATACTATTATTTGCAATTAGTTTTGGGCATGAATTAGTATTTATGTTGGTGTCATCCTGAGTGCCTAGTTCCATTTTCGTTCTTATTGACGCCATTGTGTAGGTTAAATTAAGTAAATCATTCAAATTGAATAAAATATCCAACCAAAAAAAAAAAAGGAAAAAAATAGAAAAGTGAGCACTTTACCCTGATGGCATCGAAGGGGCGAGTTTTGAGACCGCAAGGAGCCTTGATGGTGTTGCCATGCATAGGATCACTAACCCAAGTTACAATTTGCCCTGCCCTGCGAACTGCCCTAATTAGATGAGGAAGCTTCACCCTCATGTTCTCTGCTCCCATTCTTGTGATAATTGTAATCCTCCCTGGTTTGTTCTGAGGATTCAATATCTCAATGAGCTTAACCAGCTCATTTGGGTCCATTTTGTCACTCACCTGTTTTAAAGCAATTTTATTAGGCCACCTATTCTCACTCCACATATTACACATCAACCTAACATTCGACATAAATAAACAACCTAAATAAGACTAAAATAATGAAGTTACCTTAATTCCAAGGGGATTAGCAATTCCTCTCAAGAACTCAACATGGGCACCATCAAGTTGCCGAGTTCGTTCCCCAGCCCAGAGGAAATGAGCAGAACAATCATAGTACAAGCCGGAAGTTGAATCCATCCTGGTAAGTGACTGCTCATAAGGCAAGAGCAAGCACTCATGCGATGTCCAAAAATCAGTGGTTGTCATGATAGGATGATCAACTGTAAGTCCAGCAGCAGACATGAATCCAAGGGCCTCATCAACCCGGTTAGCTAGTTCCCGATACCTGATGTGCCATGACAACAATAAACCTTGTAAGATCTAAATACACAGTAACTTAACCACCCACCTAACTCAAATATGCACTGAGCGTCCAACAAAACCTAGTTTTAAGTTCAAAATTCCCAAGCACTAATAATAAAAGCGCAAGGCAAAAAGGTCTGTTAACACGTAAGAGCATCTCTCAAGGACATGTTAAGAAGATGCTCTCATCAAAAAAATGGCTAGTTAAGCCATCTCCAATTCTTATTCAAAATTGTACTAAAAAGTAGAGAATTTTTTTGAATAAAAGCTTTATTTGATATGAACCACTCACTGGATAAACTCATATTTAAGCATAAATTGTTGTAAAAGCTTCACTAATGGCAAAGTGGTGATTTTGAGAGCAACAAAATAGCCTTGAAATTTTTGAGTAAACATTTGAGTCTCCCCTGATTTGGATTGAGAAAAATTCAATTTCATGTAAGTTTGGGTTTAAGTTTGAGTCAAGAATTGGAGTTCTTGAGAGGAATTGCTAATGCATATATTAAGAATTGGAGTTCTTACTTTTGGGAACTCCAATGCATATATTATCTAAAATGCTAACCGGTCAATCGGTAAGTTGTTTGCTATATGTGGTTAGCACTTTAGCTAGCCACGGTGGCATTCACAAGCCTCTCAGCTTCAATTAAACCGCTATCTTCTAAAATAAATAAATAAATAGACAGTTCAACCCAATTAAAATATAGCCTTTGGTGGCGTTGGGGTGGTTGAGTTGGTTGCTTGCATCTAACTGTTGGTGGTTGTTGGGGAGTGGCTTTCTCTCCACGTGGAGATGCTACCGGCCTAAACTTTCACCATCTCCACTAGAGATACTCTCATCGACAGCTATTATATTGTATAAATCCAAATATATATATATATATATATAAAATACCAGTGACATTGATAGAGGACTAAATAGAATTGAAATTCACCATAAAAGCTCTAATATGACAAAATTAAAAGAAGCCATAAATATCAACAAAGCACATGAAAGTGACCTAGAATCAGAATGTTCATTTGTTTTTAAACAGAAATATTCCAAAGAAAATCTTTCAAGCTAAAGCAGGATTAGGAAACAAAACAAAACATCACTGAGGCTGAACTGGGCATACCTATCTCCCTGCTCACTGTGCTCTGTGAAATCCATATTCCACTGGGTGACTCGCTGCATGGCGGCGTACCCTCCGGTGGCGAAAGCCCTCAAGAGATTGAGAGTTGCTGCAGATTGACAGTAGGCTCTGATCAACCTCTGTGGGTCCGGAGTTCTCGACTTCAAATCGAAGGCGTCTCCATTGATATTGTCACCTCTGTAACTCGGAAGCTTCACACCATTCTTCTCTTCAAATGGATCCGATCTGGGTTTCGCAAACTGACCAGCCATTCTTCCCACCTAAATCACCAATACCCAGAATCCAAATTTCGTTCAATTTCAATAAAAACACCAAAACAAGACAAAAATGAGCTTGATTACCAATACCCAGAATCCAAATTCTGTTCAATTTCTATATATATATATATATAATAAAAAAATAAAAAATAAATAAAAAAAACACCAAAACAATCTCGAATCAACAGAGAAAAATGACCTTGATTACCAATACCCAGAATCCAAACTTTGTTCAATTTCAATAAAAACACCAAAACAAGCTCAAATCGACATAGGATTTAAGAAAGAAAAAGGAAAAAACTGACCTTGATTACTGGCATTTGTCCACCGAACATCAACACAGCACCCATCTGGAGGATAATCCTGAAAGTGTCTCGAATGTTATTCGCGTGAAACTCCTTGAAACTCTCAGCGCAATCTCCACCTTGAAGCAAAAACGCATTGCCCATGGCAGCCTCGCCAAGGCGTTCCTCGAGATGCCTAGCCTCTCCGGCGAACACAATCGGAGGGAACGCATCGAGGGTTTTGAGAACCGTTTCGAGCTCTTCCTGATCTGGGTACTCCGGAAGCTGAAGAGCCTTCTTCGCCTTCCAGCTATCGACAGTCCATTTCTTCGGAACAGTATCAGGCTTCGTCACCGTCGCGGCCGCCGACGTTGCCGCCGCCGCCGCCGAAGTGGTTGGCTTCGGTGGCTTGTCGGAGACGATGGGGTTCTTGGATGGCTCAGGGGAATGGACGGCGGAGATGGGTTTGATGGATCTGAGGGATTTGGGGAGAGAAGGCTGGTTGGTTTGGGAAGAAGATGAGAGAGATTGGGTTTGAATCAAAGTTTTGGTAGGAAGGAGAGAACTAGTGCTAGCAATAGCCATTACTGGTTTTTTTTTTTTTTTTGGCCTTTTTTCAGAGAGAGATTTTAGAGAGAGAAAGTGGGGGTACCTTTTGCGTGTGAGTTTGAAGGGTACCTGAAGAGAAGAGGGAGGGGAGAGAAGGGGTTTTATAGGGTTGGTTTAGGTGGGTCTGGTAAAACCGTGGTGGAGGTGGTAGTTGAGAAAAAGGGTACTTTGGTAACTTAATAAAATCATCAACAACATTTGAAGAGAAAAAGTCAATCACTTTTGTGGACTTTTTAATGAGCTTTGCCACTTAATTTTGGAATCATTTTTTGGGCATGAGAGAGAGAGATGACGAGTCAGCTGGGTTAGCCTAGCCATGAAACTGAAAAGTAGGTATTTATTTATGATGTAAGGCTTTTAAACTGAAAATTAATTCACTAATGGTTCCTTCATAAAACCACGAGTTTTGTTCCCTGAGTAGGGCGAGTCAAGCTGAGTTGAATCAAGTTTTGTAATACGTTGTTGAAGTTTGGATTTAAAATTTAACGAAATTCGGAAATATGTTATTTTAATAATTTTTTAATTTTTAATTAAAATATAATGTAAAAAAAATTAGTATATTTAAAATATATTTTTTTTATTTTTTGAGAAAAAATATGTAAAAAATAGAAAGAAAAGAAAATTTTTGACTTTTTGATATAGGTTATAAGATTTTTAATTTTTTTTAATAATTTTTAACTTTTAAACTAAAATATTCGCACGCTAAACGAGACCTCAAAATGTATTTAAATTTGATTTATTAATAGAATAAGCCGACCTTTAATGAATTTTTAACCAATCAGCTCTAATATCTTAATTTTTTATAGCGTATATAAATTTATCGAATTAAGATTTCGTTTGGAAACATGCTTTTTAGTAACTTTTTGACCTTTTAACTAAAATATAATGTAAAAAAACTGAGTCATGATAGAGACCCCCTCCAATCACCACCCCCACCACCCCACACACACGTGGCGGGTGGTGATTGGAGGAGCAGGAGAAAAAAAAAAAAAAATGTAACCAATGAGAGAGAGAGAGAGAGGGAGGGTCAAAGGGGATGGGGGAAAAGGGAGCCTGAAACATTTTAAAAAAAAATAATATGTTTAGGATGATTTTTTGATTTTTTATAAAAAGATGTGCAAAAAGTAGAGAGAAAAAAGAATTTTTAATTTTTTAGTATAAATTATTAGCTTTTTTATTTATTTAATGACTTTTTAGCTTTTAAGCCAAAAAGTAGGTGGCCAAAAAGTAAGGTTGCCAAACGAGATCTTAATTGTTTAAATTTAGTTTAACAACTTAACAAATTTTAATGTGTTTAAGTTTAATTTAATTTTAACCAATTATACATGAGTAGCCGTACAAATGAAATGAATTTTTAACGTGTAATTATAAAATTAATCACTTAAAAAAGCCAACTAATAAATGTAACATAAAAAAAATGGCCAATCAGATGACTTTCGCATCAAATCATGAAATTCACTTGTAAGTCTTATATTTTAGTGAATATATTAATATTTACAATCACAAGCCAATTAACAAAGAAGCTGGTGAATAAGAAGGGATTTAATCTATTTAAAATTATAATTATTGTTTAGTGTTTATATAATTTTTTTTTTTCCAAAAGAAATAAAGCATATTAAATGAAAGAAATTGTTAATAGCTTTTTTTTTTTTTTTGGATTGGATTCCCTCTACTTCCAGATCTAGAGTGGATGGTATTGTTCGGACTTGCGAGGCTTACCACGAGTCCTAATTCGATGATTATAATTGTTTAGGTTGTCGGACCCTTTGCGTGTATCATCTATAACAAAATTAAGCCGATCTGATAATCTTAACTTGTTTAATTTATCACTTTTGTCTTAAAAAAATAAAATACATGATAAATGTACTTTTGAAAATAGATTATCCATTGCTTTGATGATAAATGCGATAAACTGAATATGTCACGATTATCGAATCGACTTAATTTTTTTGTAAATGATAAAACGCAAATTTTTTTACAAATGAACAATTTAAATTATTAAAACAAGACCTGAGCAACACCATCCAATCTAAATTTGAATTGAAAGGAGTCCAATTTTTTTTTTGGCTGCCCTTAAAAATAGGAAATAGCACCACCAATTTGCTTTCCATGATAGTATACTTAATGAAATTTATTATGTGAAAATTTAACTAACAATTATTAGTCAGTGTAAATTTTTTAAAAATAATTTCAGTTTAGTAGTAAAATTTATGTACATTAATAATTAAAGTCTTAAATTTTTTTTATAAATCTATAATTATTTTGTACAACCACTTCCAAGGGGTAATTCTTCCAAAATTTAATGTGAAAGCTCTCGCATCAATATTAGTTTAATGAAACTTTTAAAAGTGGGAAAATGATCCGCTTTTAAGCCATGTTCTGTCTAGCCATATCTTGCACTCTCTAGTAGATGAAGACGCATGGCAACCAGGGATTCAAAGGCAAGGGAGAGGCCACATTTTGTGCATGTCAGTCGACCGGCCGAACGACTATCTGGACAACTAGTGCAATACTTGTCTATCATGGTTGTCACCCCTATCAACCGCGACTATCACTTGATTACCGGATGACCTGTCGAAAGACCCTAAAAAAATCCAAGACAATAGCCAGATTGAATAGTGCTGAAGAGGAGGCGGATCCGTGGAAAAGAGTATGCTGTTCAAATAAATTTCATCCATTGATAATGTCAAGTGGGTGGAATGGAAGCATTTAAAGAAATTGTATATTGCACAATTTTGATAGTTGGTAACTCTTTTAATTGGTTTCAATTTTACTTGTTGAGGAATGGATGTGCCTTTTCCCTCTCACTTTCTCCCCCATACCATTCTCTCGTGGATACTCTCCTAGTAGTTGATTTTGATAATATAAGAATTAGGGGTGGAATTAAAATTTTTAGGAAAGATTATAAAATTTAAAAAAAAAAATTTGACTCCGACAATAAATCAAAAAACTCACTTTTTAATTGATTCAATTTAAATTTCAAACTTTTAAAGTAATATAACTGAAAAAGGGTAATTTAGACAAATTGATCATTTTTTTGTTGGTTACGTTGAAGGACAACAATGGCTATGAATTGGGGAAGAAATAAGAGAGGTAACAATGAGCTGGAAAAGGAGAGAAGTAGCGGTCGACAAGGAAAATAGATGGAGGCTTGACAATGGATTGATGAAGAAAAAATGGTGGTGACGGATAATGGTAGAGTGGGAGATGGCTGTCAACAGTAATGAAAGAGAAAACAAAATAGTTAAATTGTCTAAATTATCCCTTTTAACATATATAAATAGATTGTTAGAATTTATTCACTCTTGAAAATTTTAGGATTTAAATTGAAACAATTAAAAAAAATAGACTTTGATTTGTTACTAAGCTAAAACCTTAATTTTTTATATATATATATTTTAATTTTTTCAAAATTTTAGGGAAATTAACAACTCAATAGAAGTTCTAAATAAATTACAAATTAGTAATAAACTTTATCAATAATAAGAGTCTTAAACTTTGCCATTTCTATAATATTTTTTTTGGGGATAAATTACAAATAAACTCCTTGATATTTGCTTAAAATACAAATATGGTTATGAAGATTACAAATACTCCTTTGTCATAATTTTTTATTTAACAAAAAAAATGAAATTCTTAATTATTCTCCTATACAATAATAAAATTATCTGAATTATTAATTGAAATATATTTTTGATATTATTAAAAATTATTAATTGACTTGATAATTTATTAATAAAACGAGTCATTTGTTATGTGGTTAGAAACTTGAAGGAGCAAAATGTAATTTTTAGAATCATAGGGACCAATTCATTTTTAAGTATATATCAGAAGATGCATTTATAATTCATATTTTTTGAAAGTATAGCTGGATAGTAATTCCCCCAAAATTTTATGTAGAAGGAATCAAATTAAAAATATCAAACAAAATTTTATAGTATTAGACATTTTTCGTGCAAATCAAACACACAAGTTTTTAGTGATTTGTGAATGAATTTTTTTTTGAATAATAATAAATATGAATTAAAAAAATTATATTATAGCACCATAATTAAATTCATATAACCATTCAGTCTAATTGTATGCTTTAAGAGATCAGAATAAAAGATTTTTTTTATTATTATTATTTTTTTAAAATTTTTTTTTGGAAAAAAAAAAAGAAAAAGGAAAAAGAAAGAAAGATGGGGCCATGACACCACCTTAACTACTCGGCTCCATCATTGATAACAATGAAAGAAAGATATAGGAAATGAATAATGTTTGGTAGTTCGAGGATTTCACCCCCGAATCCCCCTAATGCCCAAAACGACGTCGTTTTGGACATTAGAATTTTTTTTTCTTCTTTTTTTTCTTCCATTTTCAATCAGCTCAGGAACAGGGACGAGAGGAAAGAAAGAGAAGAGAGAAAGAGGAGAGAAGAGAGAAAGAGAAGAGGGAGGGCCCCTCCTTGCCAGCGCCGACTTGCCGATCGTCGAGCAGCTCCGATCGTCGCAGCAGCAGCTCCGCCGTCACAGCCTCGCCCCTCGCAGCCCCTGCCTCTGTCGCATCTGCCGCCTCCACCCTCGGCCTCCGCCTCCAGCCCCATTTGTTGGGCCCCTTCTAGTCCCTCCTCCTCCTCCTCCTCCCCCTCACCCTCCAGTCCCTCCTCCTCCTCCTCCTCTTCCTCCCTCCTCCTTCTTCTTCCTAGTTCGATTTGCAAAAAAAAAAAAAAAAAAAGCGCCAAAAATGGCGTCGTTTTTGGCTTGGGAGATTCGGGGGGAGGGGTTTCGAGCGACGTAGCACGACTGATATGAAATAGAGAAAAAACACTAATTAATCAGTGAATTGTGCCTTTACAGCACTACTAATAAGGGCATTCATACCCTCCACATTAGAGCATCCCCATCAAGCTCTTCAAACTTTATTTTTTAACTAAAAACTTCAAAAACGAGATTGCATCAAACTCGCGTGAAGCTCATCAAAATTTACGATCGGTACAGTAACTCGTTACAACAAACAAGGTACTGTTCATCGCTATTTGTGTGTTATCGAATGTCCACCCAAAAGTCTGGCTGGTCAATCGATCAACGGCAAATTTTATTTTTTTTTTGCTTTTTTAAAAATTGTTTGGCTGATAACTTATCAATTTTATCAAAAAAGAAAGACTAACAAACACAATAAGAAAATAATATTTAATAAGAATAAGTTAGAATAAAGAGTTTGATGCAGTAAGTTCTAAAAGATGAGTAGCTAAAATAATGAAATAGCTTTAATTTAACTTAGAGTAAAGAGTTTGGTGTGGATGCTCTAGAAGATTTTCTTTGGAAAAAAACTATAATAAAAGAAATTTATGAATAAAAATTAACTTTTTATTTCTTTTCTTTTTCCTCACAAATTCAAGATCACAAACAACTTGACATTTTATAAAAATAATGAAACTAAAAGTTTGATTCAAATCTCTCGTTTTGAACTCTTGATGGAAGGTAAATATATTTTCATTCATTCATTTTTTGTAATCCTGTGACGTCAATATTATTGCCTAAGAGTACTCATAACAATCTCAACAAATTTGGAGGCAAATTATAATCCAATGGTCATTTTTTTGACCATTTAGACCATCTCCAACGCTTCATCAAACCCAGCATCAAATTTAAAATTTGGTGAAAATGATACTGTTCACGGCTCCAACGCTTCATCAAACCCAGCATCAGATTGAGTTTTCATCAAATAATTCATCAAACTGAGTACAGCCAAAGCATTTCACCAAATCACTGTTCTTGACCGTTGGGGGATATCAACCGGTCGACCAGTCGGTTGCCCGGTCGGTTAACCAACCGGTTGTCCCAGAAAAAGGTTCAAACAATTCAAAAAAAAAAAAAAAAAAAAAAAATCCTCACACCGACCAACGATTCGATAGCCAGTCGACTCAACCCGGTTGTCGAAAAAGGTTCAAGAAAAGGTTCAAACAATTTAAAAAAAAAAAAAAAATTTCTCTAACGGCCATTTTCACCGATTGTCCTGAAGCATATTAAGTGAATTTGGTGAAGCATTGGAGCAGTTTGCATCAAATTTGATAAAATGGTTCATTTTTGACTCAGATTTGGTGAAAAATCTGAGTCACGGTTGGAGATGCTCTTACACACAAGTTTTAATCTATGAACTTATACACCATTAAGTTATAATTAAATTTTTTTAGACCTTCAAGTCTCATTAAATTTTTAATAGTTAGAGTTACCCTTCAAAAAATGATTGTTCATCATTTATGATTATCTACAAAAGAACATGATGATTTGACATTTATTTTGATTTTTAAAATTTTTAAACATCAACTTTCAAATTGAAAAAATTTAAAAAAAAAAAATTATGTGCAAAAAAAAGCTTGTTTGGTTCCATTTTTCAAAAAATAATTTTCAGAAAATTCTACTTTTTTATTTTTTGTATTTTAATGTTTTCAATGATTTTTTTAATATTTTAAGCAATTTTTTTTAAAAATTTTTTAGACACACTTAACATAAGCACACTTAAAAAGTATAATAATTGTAAAAAAATATTTAAAAAATACACCAAATATCAAAAAATACAAAAAAAAAAAAAATACTAAAATTTACTACATTTTCGTATTTTTGTGTATTTATTAATTTTTTAAAATATTTTTTCACAAATATTTTACTATTTAGATGCATCTAAGTAAAGTGCATCTAAAAAAATTAAAAAATTACTTAAAATTTAAAAAATATTCACTGAAAACAAAAAAACACGAAAAATAAAAAACTTAGTTTTCAAAAAACTGAAACCAAACACATTGAATAATTTTTTTTTTTTTTTGAAAAAATTTAAAGAACCGAATTAATTTTTTTGTACAAAACTGAAAGTTTTGTGTTTATAAAGGAGCATGATGATAGAATATTAATGTGCAAAACTAAAAAAAAAACTTTAAAAAATGAAAAAACTAATAACGTTCTCAGTTTTAAAATTGAAAAAAACTGATGATATTTTTGGTTTTGTTAAATAATTGAATCAAACCAATAAGTAAAAGGGTGAAAACGCACTACAACAAAAAACACATTTGGCGACCCACAAATTTCGTCGCCAAAAGTACAAATTTCGTCGTCAAAAGAATCGGCGACAAAATATACAACTTGTTGCCAAAGCCCTGTCACTAAAAGTATTGGCGACGAAATCAGAAATTGTCACTGTATGTAGACATTTAGCGACAAGCAAAATTGGTCGCCAAAAATCATATATTTTGTCGCTATAAAATTACAATTTGTTGCTAAAAGTTTAAAATTTGGATAGGCTATGTACCTTTAGCGACAAATAAAAGCGTCGCCAAAAGTACTATTTAACGACAAAATTAATTTGGTCGCTAAAAATCACGTTTTTAGCGACGAGTAAGTTCTGGTTGCTAAAAGTTCCTGGAATAACCACTAACTTTTAGCAACAAAAACAATATATTGTTGCCAAATATATTAACAGCGACAAAAACACATGTTACTAAAAATTCACTACACAAATTTTGATTTTAATAATTTTCCTGTTCAAAATAATCCAAAACACCTATTTTCCTGTGCACAATATATACACAAATGTAATGTAAATAATAATACACCTGTGCAAGACATTCATATTAATTCAAAATTAATAGCTATGAAAAATCCCAATAAACATAATTACAATTCTCTGACAATCTAAAACATGCATACCAAAGTACTTACAAACTACTAATATCAAACCCATAAATACATTACCAAATCATATGTCAAAATATTTTCAAAATTACAACCAAATATTTTGATGTTAAACATCTAACCAGCAAATCATTTACTAAAATCCTATGTCAAAATATTTACAAAAACATAACACCAAATATTTTGATGCTAAATATTTAATCCATAAATCATTTACCAAAATCCTATGTCAAAATATTTCCAAAAACACAAAATCAAATCTTCTGATGCAGCCCAAACTATTTTCCACCATTGCCAATCTGTCACATGAAAAAAGAAAAAACAATATTAGATTGACAAAAAAAAAAAAAAAACTCGATATGAACTTCACAATTTTGATTTTAATTTTGTAACGGGAAGTCCAATCGGTCTTTGTTTGCTCATACAACTCTATTTAGGCTTGAACAAGCTACGTGCCAAGTTTCGTGGTTTCATTGGTCATTTTGCTATTTTGACTCCGAGCAGACCTTTTAAGTCTTGTGTTTTACATTTTTTTTTTCTAATTTTCTAATGGAAATCAATTGAGGTCCCGTTTGTTCCTACAAGTCTATTTAGGTTTGAACAAAATTTGTCAGGTGCCAAGTTTTGGTGGTTTCGGTTGTCATTTCGCAATTTCAACTCTGAGCGAGCCTTTTAAGTTTGTGTATTACAATTTTCCTTCTAATTTTCTAACCGAAGATCCAATAGAGGTCCCGTTTGTTCCTACAAGTCTAATATGGACCCTGTACATCAAGAATTCCTTGGAAGAAAACAAGTCAAACTTTTCAAATACCTCATTGACGGATTGTTACACCTTGAGGTTGTGGGTTTGAAACCAAAGGACGGCCACTTTTGTACAAATAATACCAAAGGTTAGGTTTGTACCCAATCTATGCCTCCCAGACCCCATCCAAGCATCCAATGGGAAGTAAACTAGGTGCACTTTTTAATCATGAATACACTAAACTATGGTTTATTAAACCATGGTGAATACCTATCTCTCACTTTTGGAATATCAATAACTTAAAAAATTTAATAACAAAATTAGCATGAACACGCAACTAATAATCAAACAATAATAGCAGAGGAAGACAACTCAAGAATCATAAATGAGAGAGAGAGATGAAAAAAAAACACCACCTTTAACGAAGCACATAATAGCATCCGAGTGGTGCGAGTGTTTTAAGGGTGGACTCACTTCCTTCAATGCCAGACTTGAGTAGCTCTACTCCCAAGTAGCATCTGTCAAGAGAAAATACAAATATATGTCACGGAGCAAGAATGCTTAAACTTTTATTTGAAGTTCCAAACAAGACCAAATGCTACAATTCCTTGCATGGGAATTAAAAAATTAGGTATTCTATCACTAACCAACAAAAAATTCAGAAAATTCTTCTTGATTTGACATATGACAAGAGTATGCAAAGTTCCCAAATTTTGCTTTCACTGGCTTTTCAACTGAGAACACTAATACAATGTAAAATAGACTACCATACTTCACTATATCTTGTTTTCAATTTTACAAAACATTTCATTACCCTAGTAAGGACAAAGGGCTATCAAAGTCATGCTCCACTGCAACTTGAAACCATTTGCTACTAGTACCACAATAAACCATACAAATGGAAACACTAACATCACGAGAGCAATGTATGAAGAAGATATTAGTTCTGAAAAAAAATCCAAATCTCTAATTGTTCTAAAGATGGATCACCAACTCTTTTAGTCCATCTAAGCAATCAAGCAAATAAAAATAAATAAATACATAAATCTTTTTAAATAGTCGCAAACAAGTGAATTTCAAAAAAATTATAAAAATTTTTTGAAAATGAGAAACAATGTTGAGAGCAAAGAAGAGGAATGATGCGAAAACCGAAGGCAAAGAGGTGCATCATCGACAAAAGAGGCATCAATAGGAGCAAATATGACTTCAAAGACAGCGGTGCAAAGATTCTCATCCATGCCATGCATAGTCATCATAGAAGTATCTGAGAACATATGCTCAAGATTGAATAAATAATGAACACAATAAAAAATATCTTCATCGATTGGAATTTCTATGAGAGTTTCAACTACTTAACATAACTACATCCGAAGGATGAAAATATCATCTTCAACAAAATTCAAGTATTTATCCTACAAGTTTACATCGACCATAGAGAAGAAAGATAGGAAAGACTTTGCTAACTTATCTGACGAGAGTCAAGATAGACACAATCTGCCCAAAAGGCGCCTTATTGAAAAATTCCAACAGAAATCACCATACCTGACAGGTTACTTAGTCGTCACACCTTCGAGAATTAGCAAACCTTCCATTCTCTATGACCACCAGTCCTTACCTGTGCTCCCGCAAGAACCTAAGAAGTATTGCAGGGGGCACATTCTGAAAGAAAGGACAATGCAGAGAAGAAAAAGAAATGTTAAACTTGAAATGAGAAAATGAATCCAAAGGACAAGTAATCAAACTCATTGGGTTGGTATCTCAAGGGGGCATGGGCAGTTTCACAACTGAATGGAAGCTAAATCAACTGATTGGTAAACTAATCAAACTCATAGTAATGAAAACAAACATCTATCTTTGTGTTTGAGCTATACCTGATTTGGCTGATTGACAAAGAGGCAGAATCAGCCTCATACAAGCTGAGCCCCAGCATACACACCAAAAACACTAAGCCTGAAAACTTTCAATTAACAATTGTGCCCTAAAAAAAGCAAACCATGCCTTGCATATATGCACCTAGTCACTGTCCAATAAGTAAACAAAACATAAAAAATATAATGAAATATAAATAAAATCCTATTGAAACTAGAATTCCTAATAATTCAAACTAGTTTTTGGTTGACGCCTCCGTTGCTTGAAATATGTGTGAAGGCCTCTTCTCCTCCTTGATCCCCATCACTACCATCCAATGGTTGCAAGCCTGCAATCTGAAGAACATTCAATACCTAAATTAACCTGAAGAAATAATCTCGCTCTCCGCTTATTTTTCAACTATACAATAAATAAATATCACCAATCTTCTTGAATGCCGAGATGGGGGCAGATTTTATTGTTTCTAAGTCTACCCTTATCTTGTAAGAAAATGGTGTCATTAGATAATCCTCGGTTTCCTAATTTCATGGCCCATTGGTTTCTTGTAGATTGATAATTTTAAGAATCACGCACTTTGCTTAGTAATTTCTTACGCCCAATATATGAATATATGTGTGTGCATATATGTATATATTTAAATTTCCTATTTCAAGACCATATATTTACATATCCTATTTAAAGACCAATTATGAATACATATATATATCAAGAATATTTGCAAAGAGCAGAGAACAATCTTACTTTGAGTTTTTCATCTCCAAGATATGTTTTCAAGCTCTGCAGAGAAAACCCATCAAGTAAAAATGATCATCAATAAACAAAAGAAGGAAAATGAAAAATATAATGTTGATTAAGACTATGGCCTAAGCGACTATAAGCTTCAGAAAAATATTAATACTATGGTCCAAATGATTAAGAATTTTAAGCTATTTAGGGATGAATTGGCGGATTTATTAGATATTGAAAAAAGTTAAAATATGAGGAAACACATATTTGAATGTATATCAAATACTTTTTATGGTGCTATATTTTCCTTTATGCAAACATATTTGAGAGTATAATGTTCTCTGTTTCAATCTAGACTTTATCTTCTGACATTAAAACATTATTTTACCAGATTTCTACTCTCTGTACTTTAATCTAAAGTTCTCAAATGTATTATTTTATTTTTTTCTTCCTCTTTTGGTACTCCCTAAAGAATCTGTTGTATCAAGGCATCGTTCAAGGGTTATAGCCTCCTAGGCATTTAAGAGGCCAAATTGGAAAGTCAAATTTCAAGCCTCCTATGCAAGTCCTACCATTGATTCTGAAATATCGAAGACCTTGGTTGTTCATAAGGACAGTGTGAATCATTTTCAACAAATTTTTATGAAGTTTTTTTTGAATGTTGGACCTGAGGTAAAAGATTCTATTATAGATTTACACAATACCTGGGTCCCAATGAGCTTCCCGTCCTTATGGGCCACAAGACCATTTTCCGCAAATACATAATCATAGTCATTTATAACTGTGCATTAAGCATGTAAACAATACGCATTAGATTTTAGAAACAGCGGAGTAAAAAGCTATGCAGTCAACAATAGTATTACTTCCAAAATAATTTTAATTGAAACTTCTGAATCAAATGCAAGTGGTGTTTCCTACTGGTATCACCATACGGACTTATAAGCATCAACTAATTTTTTAGCCTTATGGTGGCACTTAGACATCAGAAGTAAAGTTTCAATAGTAAAGGGCAATCTCAAGAAGAAATGATGTCGTATGATATTTAAAAGCAGGTTTTTACTACGGTTATTTATATGGAGACCCCCAAACTATTGAAAAACATTACTTGGACCATCTGAACTTTAAAAGCGTACAAATGGACCCCTTAAACTATTGAGAAGTATCGCTTTATCCTCTAAACTATAAAAGCATACAAAGCATACCTTCCCAAATCCCCCAACCAAACATAGTGTTAGTTTTAGTATATTGGATTAGAATCAACAATCACTTTTCTTCTAAGTTAATGTGAGAACCAGTCATTAAATAACTCAGCCTTTCTAAGGGTCGACACCCGAACTAAACAACTACTATACATAATAGATGTTATAGTGTATATTGTCTATTATGACATAATAAGCAAGATATATTGTCTATTATGACATAATAAATCCATTAAACTAAAGGCAGCTTATAGTAGGATTCTTACATTAATAAATCAAAAGAAAACCAAGGAAAAAAAAAAAAGGAAAAAGAAGAGGATAAATGATGGGTCCATGCAAAGAGAGTTATATGAATGTAGATAAAAGAAATAACATGAGGAGGTGTTGAAGAATCCAACTCACATCATGGTCATTAATTTCCTTTTCCCAGGACTTAGCATTCCACTCATCCACCCCCTTGGCTCCATAGTATTCTTCCACTTGAAGATTTGTGTGAACCTTCATAACTTCAAATTGCTACAATGCATAGAAAGACTTGTTCTTAAATAAAACCACATTTAATTAGGTAATCTCAATCCATAATTTTAAAAAAGAGGACAAAGCAAAAGGTGAATACAACTATTTTGCCCAAATTAAAGACACATATTTAAAGAGTATACATTGGAAGGACTTTGAAAAGGAACATGCACAGTGAACAAGGTAAGCGTGGGAGCCAAGAATACAATAATATTTTTATGAGGGGGAACTAGGTTGAGAGATGGAGCCATGTCATTGATGATCAAGAAAACATTAGTCAGAGCTGATAAAATGCAAGTTATATCATTAATTACAACAAAGAATCTCAAAAATACAAACTCCTACTCTATATAATTGAAAGTTTCACTTTCCTAGTCTCCCTGACAATGAGATATCAAAAAATTAGAATTAGAGAATTTTACGAATACGCATCAAAAGAACACAAATCAAAGCAATGAATCTTTCATATCTCAATGCTGATAAACAAATAAAAAAAACAAAAATCCACCAAACTAATAAGCATAATAGACACAGCTACTTAAGACTTCGATTACATCGAAAAGATTCAAAATTTTCCTACTGGATTTCTAGTCAACCAAACAGAACGAGAAAAAAGACGAAGGCAATTGAAATCGGCATTGATTGAGAGAGTATAGAAGACGAACCAGATAGAGTGAAAAGCAAAAGAAGCGTAGAGAAGATAGAATGGAGCTTGAAGCCATTGCTTTGCTCAGCGATTCAACGCCGTTCGACCTCCTCGCGATCCCTAAATCACGACCACCATGGCGCTCCATCTTGCTATATACAAAATCAATTCCAAAATCAAATCAAATTCGAATATACCGATCCGAAAATCAGTTCCAAAATCAGTCCAAAAATTAGAATATATCAGTCCAAAAATTGATGCCGAACAAGAAAGAGAGGAAGATGAGACAGTGTGAGAGAGTGAGAGTGAGAGGGAGAAGGAGAGGGAGAAGGAAAGAGAGACGAAGAAGAGGGAGAGAAGACATACCTATTTCTCTTCTGTTGCGCCGCTTCAGCTTGTGGAATGAGAAGACGAAGAAGCCTTAGGTCAATTTGGTTTATTCACCTAAAGGTCATTAAAAAAAAAAAAAAAAAAAAAAAAGGACAGATTCAAAACGACGTCGTTTTGAGAAGAAATTTATTGGCGACGAAGATAATTATGTTGTCGTAAATATCATTCACCTTTCAGCGACTAGTTTAATTCCGTCGCCAAAAAGTCCCAAATTGGCGACAAACAGTTTCGTCGCCATATATTAATTTCGTCGCCAAAACTTTTTTAGCGCTCCCGCCCAAAAAATTAAATTGGCGCCAACCATTTTTTGCGACGAATTGAGATATTTGTTGCTAATGGTCTATTTTTTGGCGACCAACATGTATATTGTCGCCAAAAACATACAATTGGCAACGAAATTAAATTTGGTTGCTAAAAAACGTCGCAAAAAATGCTTTTTGTTGTAGTGACGTCTAATCTCATTCTCTGTTTTTTTTTTTTTTATCAATTAATGAAATAATTATTTGAAACATTACTATGCAAAATTGATAATGTAAAGCTGTGGGAAAGTACTTATAGCTTATGCCTAAACAGCTTATAACTTATGCCTAAACAGCTTATAGCTTATAACTATGAACGCTGATTTCTGACTTATAAATTAAGCATCTCTTACCTCACTCAAAGAATAAGTTGATTTCTGACTTCCAAAAAGCTATACGTTATAAGCTATAAGCTAAACCAAACACATCAAAATAACTTAAATTAAGCTGAAAGCTGAAATAAGCAGCTTTTAAGTTGCACCAAACAGGGCTAATGTTCTTAATTTTAAAAACTGAAACAAACTGATAATATTTTTAGTTTTATTAAATAGGACTTATTGGTTTAAAAAATCTTAGATAGGACCCGAGTTAATATAATATTTATAAATAAGACTTTTTTAGACAATTAACTTCTTTCTTTTTTTTTCTTTTTTTTCCATTTTAGTTATCCACCTTTTTTTTTTTTAATGTTCATTCCATCATATATATTGTAACTCTATTTTAATAAAATTAACGGTTGGTACATGCAACGAGTGAGCAATTTAAATAAATAAAAATAAAACAAAATATTTAGGCTTCGTTTGGAAAGTGAGTTGGTTTTTTGATTTTTTGGTTTTTTTGGCTATTTTAGCCTGGGTTAAAAAGTTTAGTTTGGGAAGGGCTTTTTGACTTTTTTTGTGAGAGAAGAGTGTAATGATTATGAGTTAGATTTGATGTTTTGTTTGTTGTCACTAAATTAGTATATTTTGTCTTTTGTAACTAAAATAGCCACAAACCATCTTCCCAAACGGTCTATATGTTTTTTTTATAAAAAAAAAATTCTTTCTTTGGTCTTTCTTTTTCTATTCAAGTATTATTTTTGTACTCTTTTGAATGGAAAATGAATTTCAGATCTGGCATAAAAATATTAAAAAATATGGGTTTAGCCAATGGATTTGTTTCTTCTGACAAGGAAATATAGTAATGTTAAAGATTGAAGAGTGTCACGAGTGTGATAGACCCAAGTTTTTGGAGATTTGCTTTCCAATTTAAAGAAAATTGAGTGTAGCGAGATTGATGCTGTTGATCTGGGAATGGCTGAACCTGTGAACCTGAGGTTGGTGCTATGTTTATAAGATACAATTTTGTATTATGAATGCATCATATAAGATTTATTGGATAGATCATTCATGAAAAAATTTAAATTAATTAAACATTTATAAATTACAAAAAGATCATGCTTATGTCTAAAAAGAATAAACAATTAATACGATTTTGATAATTTTTTAGGTTATTATTCTGCTTGATTATGGGATTATACTTGTCTGATTAATTTCATATTTTATACAAAAGATATACGTAACTAATCGTATAATATGATTGACTCGGATCATCAAATATAGTCAGAACAAATCTCTTGAGGCGTGACATCATGGGTGCTGTCACAGAACCCACCCCAAACCCCCGAATGGTTTATTTCCATATCACTATTCTCTATATTTCATTATATTCTATTTTATAAGTCTTATTTCAGCTCGATAATGATTATTCAAACTGTTCATATTGTAAATCTCGTAATAAAAATTGTCTGTGCAAAAATTAATTTCATCGAATATTGATAAATAATTAAATAAAATCACAATTTATTATATAAAATTGGTAATTTAAGTTTAAACTTATAGTTGTTGTTCATTTTAAAAAATATATATAATTTATTCATATGTCTAGTGATATTTGATGAAATTAATTTTTTATATAAACTATTTTTACTATAAGATATACAAAATAAATATAGTTTGAATTATCATTACCAATTCAGAATAAAACTCATAAAAATAAAATAGAATGTAGTAAAAAATTTATTCAATAATATGGAGAAGAGTTATAGTTCCCCTTGCTCTAGTCCATTGAAATCTACACAAAAAGCATGGAAAAAATCTGCTAAATATACTTTAATTTTCTTGGGAGAAATGCAAGTCAGTGTACTTTAAAAAAAAAAATTCAAATAAATGAAAAATTTTATAAATATTAATACTTAAATGCATAATTTTTTTTTATTAATTTGTAATTTTTTTTTTTAATTTTCTCTATTCTCTTCTTCTTCTTCTTTGTGTGGTGTTTTAAGTTGATAAAAAGTTAATTTTTTTTGACTTTTTTAACTTTTTTGCTAAAAAACTGATTTTTTTGTGACTTTTTTTTTTTTTGGTATAAAAAAGCTAAAAAGTCAAAAAAAACTAACATTTTATTAAAGTTCCCAAATTGCCCCTGTGATTCAACATAAAAGTAGTACTGCTTTATCATTGTTGCCTAAGGTCAAGAAAACTAATTCTTTCACAAATATATGCATTCTTTTTTCTTCATTGTATCACATAAGTTTTTACAAATTTAAATGAATTGATAAGAGTAATGTTAAGAATCTCAAATGTTTTATTAAATATTTTATCAAATGTCTCACATGAATGTAAGAATCACATGGTATGAGTCTCACATCTATGTAAGACATTTGGTAGAACATTTGATAAAATATTTGGAGTTCTTAGCATTTTTCAATTGATATTCAACTCACGCATTTTTATAAAATCACTTATACAAATTTGTAAAAATTTATGTTTCAATTAAAGTTACTAATGGTGTACATTGCACACCGAAACATTTTCCTAAAATAATACAATTTTCATCCATAATTCAAACCAGAATATTCCCATAGAATATGATGATGGAGGAATCTATAGGGCTGGATCAAGATATGCAACATGTGAAAAAGCGTGATTTAAGATCCGGATTGATATCTGTTAAAAAAGAAAAAGACAAAAGATCCGGTTTGATATGATCTTTGCGAAATGATTAAGTTAGAAAATAATTTTAGAGTTCAGGATTTTAATGAAAATACAAGCTTTACGGGTGATTTAGCTCAATCAGTGATGCCAAGTTAGAAACTAATTTTAGAGTTTAGGATTTCAATGAAAATACGAGCTTTACGAGTGATTTAGCTCAATCAGTGATGCTATGTCGTCACTTATAGTTTGTTGGATCGGAGATATTGAGCAGGTGTTTAGAATGAATTTTTAAATTTTTTTTAATAAATGATAAATAATTTAGTAATTTTTTTTACTTTTAATTATATACACATCAAGATATACATATTTTATAAAAAATATTTTGAATGCACTCACCTAATTTCTCTCCACATATGTAATAAATATTGTACTTTATAAACAAACAGTAAGAGAAAATTAAATAAAAAAATATAGAATTTGATATTTATAAAAAAATAAATCATGAGTTTTGATTTTATCAATTTAAATCATAATCTTTTAATTTATTTTCAATATAAAGTATTTATCTATTTTTGTTAAGTAAAACTGATGAAAAATTAAAATTTTAGTCGTTAAACTCAATATAGATGTATATAAAATATCTAAAATATCTTTTATGGTTAAATTTAATGACTAAAATATTATTTTTCTGTCAGTTTTGTTTTATTAAAATAGATAAATAATTTAGATTGAAAATAAATTAAAATATTATTTAAATTGATAAAATTAAAAATTAAAGATTTATTTTGTTGTAAGCTTGAGGATTTATCAAGTGCGGCTCATAGCTGAAAGCCTAAGAGAGCATAGTCAGGCCCAGGTCTCATTTTGAGTGGCTTGAAATGGCCAATCAGACAAACAACTGAGCTAATAGGCCAACTAATTTGAAGGGTGTATCTGAGATTAGACAATTACAACTGAGCTAAGCCATGTAAGTCGAGCCATGCAAAAACCAGATGCCTAATTAATAGCTCTTTTTTTTTTTTTTTTTTCTCAAATGAAGACTTTCATAGATCAAGATATTAAGGGATGATGTAGATACTCAAAAGTGATATGTTTAAATGTAATTACATATTCCTCAAAACAAAAATGAAAATTGTGTAATTACAAAAATGACCCTCTTCAATTTCACAAAAAACCAGCCTTATCATTGTTTGATGATTTTATTATTATTATTATTATTTTTTGAAAATCACATGTTACTGAAATTTTTAAAAATTGTGAAAAAAAAATTTATAATTTATTTTTTAATATTTGTAAAATTTATCACTAATCTGAGAATAATTTTTCAAACATCCATTGAAGTGAAATTTCACTCTCTTCATTTTTTGAGACTTACGTGTAAGTCTTAATAGGTGATTTTATAATAACTAATAGTGTTTTTCATTAAACAATATTAAAAAACATCACTAAATTTTAATTTTTTAGAGACAGTTTGAAAATTTTGTCATAAAAAATGTTAATAATTATAAGTTTTAGTGACAATTTAAAAAAATCGTCAAAAAAAGTCACTAATTTTCAAATTTCAGTGATAGCTTAAAAAAATTATCATAAAAAAATGTCATTAGTTGTAAGTTTAGCAACAATTTATAAAAATTGTGACAAAAAAGTTACTAATTGTCAATTTTTAGTGACATGCAAAAAATTATTACAAAAAAATTATTTAGCGATGATTTTATTATGATTTATTTTCAATAGGATTTTATGAGAATTATCTAACTATTAGGACCTATTGGTAGTTGCCTTTATTTTATTTTATTTTCTAAGATATTAAATCAGTAATACTATAAACTCATAAACTTTATCCTGAATTTTATTCAAAAATATCAATTTATAATTTAAATTCATTTATATGTGGACTCAACACTATACCAATTTAAAATCTACCACACAAACACATCATCTAGACAAATCTAAAATGATATATTTGGTAACAATAGCATTCATCATGTTTAATAAAAAAGGAAAATCTGGGATGATAAATACAATTTTGTTTTTTTTTTTTTTTTTTTTTATATAAAACAAGTCACAGAAAATGATATGTCAAAAATATTTTATAATGATGGGTCTTTTGATTTTCAACAAGTAGATATCAGTTGGCCATATATAAATGTTTTGTACATAAATTCTGATAATATATCATTTTTATTATTATTTTTTTAAAAAATATAATAATATAATAATAATAATAATTAGGAGGTCCTAAATAATCCGTCTGATTCATTCACCTACCCTCCTCCACTTGGTGCGCCATTCTTCACCGACTCCTTTTTCCCCCAACAACAACAATAACAATAGACATCTCTCCTCTATTTTCTCTCCATCCAAACACACCTGTTGTTCAATAGCAGCACATTGGTATACATGACTTGGCATATTCTAGTAGTGAACTAGTCTTCATTACATGCACTCAAAGTCATCTACCAACTTTCGTTGAAGCCACCCCACTGTGTGAATGATGCTTGTTTTAAGTTACTACATTTCAATTATTTTATTTTCCGCATACAATCATATCATATAATACTTTTCCATTTTTCTCCTTTTGGTAGGTGAGAGTGTACTGTAAGGATTGAAATGTTGAACTGTAGATCTCAACATATGACCTCACGACATGCTGGCCACTTATGTTTGTGCCATGCCATGTGAGGTTGAAGAAACTTTTCAATTAACATAATATCATGTGACCTTGTGAGAAATATGTGCTATATGTATCTTATTATATATTTTTGTGGTATATATATGTATTTTTATGATATATGTTACGTAATTTTTTTTTATAGATTTATGATAATTTATAATTTAGAAATGAAGTTACGTATTTTTTTGTTGTTGTAATATTACACAATTTTGTGAAAATATTATATATTTTTGTGTCAAAATATATTTTAACACAAAAATATACGTAACATTTATAACAAAAATAAATAACATACATAAAGCATGTATGTTTGAAAGGTGTGTACCAAAGAAGTTCCCGAACTTGTGAGTACTTCTTGACATATATTAACTCTCTTTTTTTTTTTTTTTTGAAAAAAAAAAAAAAAAAAGAAGTTAAAACCCGCACTGATTTATTGTTAAACACTCAACAATGTCACTTACCCCCAGAGTCATTTATTCTTAACACTTAACACTGTAATAGAGAAATTTTTCAATTTTTTTTTTTAAAATGTAGAATTTTATATTTGTTTTATATAATTTCATATTGAATACAAATCTTGTTGATTGATCTTCTCGAATAAGTCTCAAAAAAAAAAAAAAAAAAAGCTTAGAGACAATTAGAAATTAGGGTAATTGACCAAAAATATTTACAAATACGTGGCGTGTAACTCTTTCTTGTAAAAAAATAAAAAAGAAAAAGAAAAAATTGCACCCCATAAATATTTTTATTTTTTTGTTAACATTTGCTCACTGATTGATAATTTTTCCAAACTCTAAACTCAAAAAAATATATTATAAAAGTTACAAAATTTTAAAATTTAATAAAAAAGAAAAAGTCAGTTTTTAACTTTTTACCCATTTTGGGTCCCATCACCTCTCACATTTTTTACTCACAAAAAGACAAAATAGATTAAAAAAGTCAAAAAATTAATTTTTTACCAACTTCCCAAAACATCACAAAATATATGAGTACTATGGTAATTGAGTGGCACATGGGATTTATCTAACTAAAAAAATCTTTTGGGAGACGTAATTTACTATAAAATTGTATTATGGGACCTCTCCTAAAATTTCCTTCCATTTAAATGTAAGTATGGACTAGATTACAATAAGGACTGGCTTCCCTCCGGTCTCAAATTAGACTAGAAGATACTGTTGGGCCCATAGAGATCCAACACGAGTCTCGTTTTAATAATCTGAACCGTTAAATGTGTAAAACTCGTCGATATATGCCTGTAAAAAATCACGTTGATCGAATATT
Source organism: Camellia lanceoleosa (assembly GCA_025200525.1). NCBI lineage: Eukaryota > Viridiplantae > Streptophyta > Magnoliopsida > Ericales > Theaceae > Camellia > Camellia lanceoleosa. Next base: position 79,198,264 of record CM045766.1, read on the forward strand.
GATAGCTACTTCATAGGATCAGGTTTCTGTTAATCGTTTATTTTTCACCATCATTTTTTTTTATACAAAACGTATTTGATCACATAGTTATCGATATCCAATTAATGTAATTTTTTACGAACATATAGTACTCGACGAGTTCTACACATTGAACGGTTCAAATTATCGAAATGAGATCCATAATAGATTCTAACGGGCCCAATAATATCTTCCAGTCTGAACTGGGACTGTAGAAAAGCCAAACCATTACAATAATACAATGTATTTTTTGCGAAGGTCGGTCTGCAAGCTGCCCCCAACCGAGCCCCAGCCATCCCATTAGATGGGTTTGAGCCTTGAGGGAATCTGATGGGTTTAGGTCCATTGTTCATGGGCCAGTCCGGATCAGGTTTGACCCTCACCCTCGCAGCCGACCGGACATGGTTGGGTTGTCATTTAGCCAAACCATTTTCAAATCAAATAACCTGTCGAAATCGACTAAACCACTATTCGGAGTTTTGGATCGGGTGTGGTCAGATTTGACCGTTTGGACTGATCACATGTTGGGCCTATTTTATTATGGACATTCCATTTTTTTCTTAGAGCATCAAGGGAATAAATTGCTTACTGCCCATTTGAAAATTAAAATTAATCCATTATGGTAATTAAAGTTAGTTCATTGGAATTAACATATTGATAAAATTAGTATTACACTCCTACTATGCATTGTATCACATAAATAATTAAAAAATAATATTAATATTCAATAGTAATTAAGATATATTTGAAAATGTAGATATAAAAGAGATTTAAAATCAAATAACTTTTAATTATTTTCATAATATTTACAATTATTATTATTGTAGTCTTGTCATCAATAGTGTGTTGTACATATTAAAAACAAAAATATGTTATAATATAAATAGTAAAATATAAAGGCAAAAAATAAAATAAATTATAAAAATTGCACTTATGGTTATGTCATGAAATTTTGTAATTGTAATTTATATTATGTTCATACGATAATATAGCAAATCAAATGTGTCAATTAGCTTTTACCCTTTATTTTCTTTGTAAAATTCAATAAAGGAAAAAGATTTAGACCCCCAGTGGGGTGACCCCTCTCCACCCTCATTATTTTTTGATTGGCTCAATTTATTTATTTATTTATTTTTTAAGTTTGGCTCTCACAGCCCCCTACGTGGAGTTGGGGGTGCTGGGAGTCACCCTCCACTGGGGTCCCCAGCACAGTTGTTCAATAAAAATAGTTAACAATAAGACTAATTTACAGAATAAAATAACAAAGAGAACAAAGAGAATAATATTTTTCTCAATTACTCCTTAAATTAATCTTTACCTTATTAAACGTACAAGATCTCTTTTCAAACATATTAGTTAAGTCAACCATTAAAAATATAAAGTAGTCCTCGTTTGGTAAACTTGTTGGAGTTAAAAAAGCACAAAAAGATAAAACAAGCTATATAAGCCAATAAAACAAAATATAACTTTTTATCTATAATCATTATACTTTTTCTCTCACAAAAGTCAAAGAAGCCCCAAAACAAAAATCAAACGAGGTTAAAAAAGTCTCAACATAAAAAAATTAACTATTTTAGCCAATATCAAATGACACTTTAAAGTTAAAACTTAAGTTAAGCCAGTCTAGCACTTAACCTACCTCAAAGCTATTTTTTTGGTCTAACTCCACCAGTAAAGCCAATATTTTCTTAATTTTAAAATTAATGTATACATATATGGTTTTCATATTATAAATAAGAAAAATGATTCAGGCCTCGACAATTCGAGGCGCGAATTGGCTCGAGAGAGGAGAGAGAGAGGAAGAGAGGGAGAGGGAGAAAGAGAGAGGAGAGGGTCGTCTGCTGGTGACCAAATTTCCCCGTGGTCGTCGCACTGCAGCTCACCGTGGTCGCCCCTCGCGCATGCCTTCGTCATTCCGCCTCGCCCTCCTCCCCCCTCCTCCTCCCGTTCTGCAGAGCCTCCCCTTCTTCCCCTTCTTCTTCTTCTTCTTCTTCTCTCGTTCTTCCCGATCTGCAACAAAGAAAAGAAAAAAAAAAAAAAAAAAAACTCGACACCAAAACGACGTCGTTTTGGTGTCGAGGCAAAGAATTCGAGGCCTCTATCACGACTGTATAAATAATTAATCATATCAATACCTCTTCAACTATTTACGAATATCAATTTATCCCATAAAATAACTTTTCTCGATTTAGACCCACTAAAACTATTCTCATTGTTTGAATTATATGTCACTTTTAAAATGAGAGATTTATCAAGAAATCATTTTTTAATTACTTGTATTCCAATTAGTTCATAACATATTCTTATATGTCAATAAGTCTTATTATTTAGATATTTGATCTACCAAATCCTAATTATCATATTTAAGATATTTTATGGATAATTTTATCCTTACAAATATTTTTTAAACGCTTGGCAACTTAGTGATGTGAAGATTCATATTTTACGGTGTGAGTGTTTACATTGACGTATGAATGTTCACATTGACAATGTGAACATTTACAATGTCAATGCGAATATTATTATTAGAGGTATTTTGATAACTATGTACACCCATATAGGACCTATTGAAATATAAGAAAATAATTTAAACTAAATGAAATAGAAGTAGGTGAAGAGATTTATGAATAAATGCCATTTTTAAACTTAATCTACTAAATAAATAAATAAAATATATTTTCATATAAAATAATATAAATGAGTTAGCTCACAAACTTCTTTTTTGCCTTTTTTTAATTGAACCATTTTAGTGTTTAAAACCTAACCTATTGATAAATACTCTAGTTTAGGCTTGATTTTTTTTTTTAAAAAAAAATTTTGGGGACCAAATTATTTTGACTGTATAAGTTATTCAATTATGGATAACATTAGATAATAAAGTATATTATGGTTTACCTTAAATATAGTTTTCACACTTCATACAAAGATTTTTAAAATGAGTAATATTATGTGTGACTACATTTTGGTATCAGATTTTGATACCATATTGTAACACTTTAGATCATTCGATGGACGTCACATGACACATAATTATGGAGAAATCATTAGTCAATAACGATAGAAAAAATTATTACACATTCATGTTAAAGTTTATATTTCTAATTATTAATATTTATAATGTATTTCATTAATTTGTAATTAACTTTGGCTGACACCACTATTCTGTAGTTTTTCCTATAATTATTGTGGTTATGGCGTTACATCAGATAGTAAGTTTTCATGGTTGAAGATGGGCTAGATTTTAGGGATTAACACGATGTGGCCCAAAAAAATAAATGAAGTGAAAGATTAGATTTTAGGGGCATGCACCAATAAACCTTAAATGTGTATCTTGTAACTCATTTGGTCCTATGAATTTTCTTATAAACCGTTAGGTCTTATCCCAATGTTAACGACCATTGAACATTATCAACATCAAACATTATCCATCAAATATCAAAACATCAAACATCAAATTTATGAATAACATCATCGAAATAATATCAAATATCATCATCAAAACAACATCAAACATCAAACATCATATAACATCATCAAAACAACATAAAAAATAACGATTAAATAATTTTTAAAATAATGATTAAACATCAAAATAAAGATTAAACAATTTTTTAAATAACGATTAAACATCAAAACAACAATTAAAATAACATCAAACATAAAAAATAACGATTAAACAATTTTTTCTGGTCAAACATTATCATCATAACAATTTTTTTAATCAAACATCATCCTGACAATTTTTTTGAACATACATCATCATAACATTAAAAACATCTCAGATCGAAACCCAAATCTGATTCGGAACACATCTCAAAAACCACAACTCCTTGGCCTCTTTCATCAAACATCAAACACATATTCTCAACCATTAAACATTAGGACCCAGATGACAATTTCAATCGCAGAAATCCGGCACTAAATCCGATCAAGAGAGTGATTTGAATCCAAAGTCGTAAAAAAGATTTGATAAAGGAATCCGAATTCAGAGGAAACCCAGATGAGAAAAATTTTAAAAAGTGATGGGCGATCCGATCATGAATGGAAAGGAATCAAGACAAAGCAAATTCCCATAAACCAAACACAACTCAATTAACCCCTCACAATCATGACAACCAAGAATGAACAAGAAAACTTTGGAAAAGGAAATTGAAATCAACCCAAGCCAACCCACAACCCAACCCACAAAAGGGTTATGAAAAGCAAAACCCAGAAAGCAGAAGATTCAAGAAGGGAAATAAATAAGACTGGAAAGGAACAGAGAGAGAGTATATTGGTCTGGGAAAATTGGAGATGAGAACAGAGGAAGCAATCGTGAAAGAAGGAAAACATTAAAAAAAATAATAATAAATAAATAAAGAAAGGGAGGAAAGTAAAAAGGGGGAATAACATCCAGTGACGAATCGCCGCCGCCGCCGGAGTCGGTGGGACCCTCCGGCTGACGGCGAGGTTCAGAATGGGGAGGCGAAGAAGAGGAAGTCGAGGTGGGCTGATGATGATCCTAATGTTGTTTTGATGATGATGTTAATGTTTGATATTGTCGATTGGTGCAGTTAATGTTGCTAATGTAGCTAATGTTTTGATGATGTTAATGATGTTGTTGATGTTGCTGATGTAGATAGTGGGACTAAATGGTGCATAAAAAAATTTGTAGGACTAAATGGTTTAACTTTCTACCATATAGGATTTACTAGTAATTTTTCATAGATTTTATATTTATTTTAATAACTATATTAGAAATATTACTCGAGTTATTGTTTGTCATGTTGCGGTTTAGAAAAATAATTAATTGATATGGTAGGATAAATTTAAGTCGTTTGGCAATGACTTTTTTAGTTGACTTTTTGACTTTTTAAACTATTTTAGCCTGAGACTTTTTTGGTTGTTTGGTTTTTTTGTTTGGATTTTTTGGCTTTTTGATTTTGGAATGACAAATTATTTTTTTTTTGTCCTTTTGTGATTTTTATTCTTTTGTGATTTTTTGACCCTTTTTTTTTGTCCTTTTGTGATTTTTTAGCCTAGGATGATAATCAAACAAGCACTAAGTTGACCTAAAAGTGTAACAGTATTTTTGAAATTTCTAAAATTATATAGGATGATCAAATTGCCATGAGCCATGTTAGGATTAATTCAACCAATATAAATTGAAGAACTACCTTTTTTTTTTTTTTTGATCAGTAAAGAAAAATTTCATTTAACAATATGAAATTAAAGGTACATGAAAATGACATGCATCGAGAGAGATTCGGAAAGTACTTGAAGAACTACTTGACCAACTTATTTATGTAAATATATTTTAAATGGGTAAATATATATCTTTAATATTTTTTTCATAATGAAAATAACAAATATGTACATATTTATGCATGTTTATTAAAAAATTTGAACTTGGGTAAAATTTTATTTTTTAATATTGAAATTTATTAAATTAATATTTAGATATATTTCTGTATAAAAAAAAATAATCCAAGATCAAGTTGAGTTAAATACACCATGAGTCATGCTATACCTTATGGTCCGACGCAACTAAGAAAATTTATCTATCAATGAGTAAACTTGGTAAATGATATTAGTTAAAATTATATAATAGTTTTATAGATTGTAATAAACATGTTTTAACTTAGGAGTGTTACAATCGAAGTAGCACTAAACATAGCTTAAAAATCGATTTTGGGTTGACTTTTATACAATTATTGTTGTAAATTCAGTTATTGGAGAATTGTTACTCGATGGTCAATTCATGAGTTACTTATATCTACTTTTTTATTTATTTATTTTATTTGTATTAAATTATTATAAAAATATAATCAAAATAAGAAATATGTATATAACTTTTTTGCATATTTATTATCATTTTAAAAGTTTAATTATGAAATTTATATATTTATTCTTAAAATATAACTAATGTCTATTGATGGGTCGTTGAATACACCAAAAATAAATACTAAACTATACCAAATTCAATTATAATAATGGCAAGTCCAGATATCGATCCACAGGGACTTTTGTGAAATTAAACCAATTTAATTATTAAATTCCTAAATTAATTTTGATAAAAAGATTGGTTGTTTATAATTTAATTTAATAACGAATAAATTAAACTAAGAAATTAAATTATCAAAAATAATTGAAATTGGGTTTACTGAATTGGGGAAAAATCCTAGGGTAGAGAATTCACCACTAACCACATAATTAGGGTTTTCAATTGAAATCAATTATGCTATGGTTTGAACGGATTAATGTTTCGTAACTACAAGTTCGAAGCATTTGACAAGAAGATCATCACATTCAATGTACGACCACGAACCATCTCAAGTAATACGAATCGTTCACTCTAAACTAAGGTAGTGATACGACTCGTTCCTCGTAGCATGGTTCGTCCCATACTTTGAATGTGAAGGAAAAGAAAACAATTGTATGGATAATATTTAACAATCACAGAAAGTCAAATATTCAAAAGAATAATAGAAATTATATATAAAGAATTTCTAAAACACCATACAATGGTTCAAACCTTTACATAATATAAAATCAAAAAGAAAAACCTATTACATGGCTAGGGTTTCTTCAAAACCCTAGAAAAGGAAGGCTAGCCACTCATGGAGGAGTGGAAAGAGGTAGATGGAGAAGACACCACCATTGGAGACATCCTTGAAGCTTTTTAGTTCCTTTCCCTTCCAAACTCTAGCCCCTCTCTTGAGATCAAAAAAACTTCAGAATCCTAAAAAAGCCTTTTTCTTTTCCTTTTATACTTCTACTCACTTCTAAACAGGTTTAAAACATTAATTTGACTTTTCCAGAAAAAGTCAACTCTCTCCAAATTTAGTCTTTTTGCCCATTTTATACTCCAACAATGTATAACCTGATTGACATTTAATACACATAAATTATGCGGTTTGATCAGCAAGTGAAGTTAAGAGATTCTAATTAACGGCCTCAATGATGTACAATTCGGCCTTAATCACATCCCCCAACTTACAACTTGCTAGTCCTCAAGCAAGTAAAATAAAATAAAATAAAATAAAATAAAACAAAATCTATCTATTTCCTCTTTCGTGGAAAAAACGGTTACATTTAGTATATGCAACAAGCCTTTAAACCACAAGGTTACCCCAAGTGGACGAGTAAAGTCTCGTGAGGGTTTCTAGAAATGATACCCACAAACATTAACATATTCATATATACTTAATAACAAATGACCACACTACTCCACCTAACAATCAACTTATGTGCCACTATAGTGTGATATTGAGACACGATGAGTCATTAAAGACACAGTGGACAAGCATAAAGGAGCCTATTGAGTCAAAACCACAATTCAGTTAATACAAAAGTAAAGTTCCCTATATTTGTGCATGCTAGTAGACAAGTCATGAGTTCCCTCAGTGTAAAGTGCAATCTCCATAGTAGTTAACTATCCACTATAATAGCCCAGTATAACTCATAATAACATCAAACATATACAGAAAAACTAACCTGTTGCAGCCAAGATTCTCAAAAGTAGTTTTTTTTTTTTTTTTTTTTTTTTTTTTTTTTTTTTTTATAATGACTGTGCAATGTCTTGATCCATTAAGCTTTCTAATCAACTCATGTAACAAGCATTGGGCCAATGACTCCCAAACCAGACGGTTTTAGGGCACTAGGTGTAAAGACACCCATACGGGCTTAATAACTCGAGTTGAAAAGGTTACGAATCCGAACAAGTCATTCTTCTTATTTTTCCTTAACTGTGCAATGTCTAAGTTCCTTAAGCTTTCTAATTAACCCATGTAGCAAGTTTTTGGCCAATGACTCCCAAACTAGACGATTTTAGGGCATTAGGTGTAAAGACACCTCTATGGGCTTAATAACTCGAGTTAAAAAGGCTACGAACCCAAACTAGTCAAGTGATTTTTTTTTTTTTTAGAATCTTGGCTCCTCATTTATTCTTTTCTGCAACTCTAGTTATTATCAATGATGTACACCAGAGATTATATTAAAAAGATCACCGCTATAATAGTGTGTTAATGTGAATTAAGGCATACTCATGACAAGTGTACTAAAACCACAAACACAGACAACTCTCCTCGTGCAAACATCGCATGCAAGTATCTACCCAATAAACCCTTTTCATACAAGTCTACTATGATCTCCAAATAACAAATGCAAATATCATCACCCTACTAGCAAAAAGTCACATCAGGTGAAGTAATGCGATCAAGTGAAACAGGTATAAGCATGAATTATGAGCCAAATAGGAATGCACAAAAAAAAAAATATAACCCTCATCCCCCAACTTGAATATGGCATTGTCCTCAATGAAAAAGTAAAGAGAAATGATAGAATATTACCAGAATTGTAAGTGCAGATCCAGGTAGGCAGAGAGGAACAGAGACACACTCACAGTTTTTTTTTTTTTTTGATTTTTTTTTTAATTTATAAAAGAAAGAACCATACTCTCTCACATGCAATTCCCCCTTCTTTTTTTTTCTTTTTTTTTTTTAAAAATAAAAACGAAAATAATTAAATAAATGAATAAAAAATGACCTTAAATTAAATTAACTAAATTATAAACTAAATTAAACTAAACTAAACTATAAAATAACTAAACTATAAAAGAGACTAAAGTATAGAATAAAATAACCTAAACTAATCAATTTTTTTTTTTAATTAATAGAAGAGAAGAAAATAAAATAAAATAAAAACTAAACTACTTAATAATTAAAGGAACAATTACATCATAGAATAGAAAAAAGAAAAATAACATCCTTAACTAAACAAATAAAATTAAAAATAAAAAATAAATAAATAAAACAATCCACAAACTAATGAAACGAATGAGAATCAGTAATGAAACAATTTAAACTAAACAAATATAGCAAATAAAAAAAAAAAAACTAAATTAGGATTAGTGTTAGTACAATGATGTCTGAAGTTTTTTTTTTTTTTGGTAAAATAGAAAATAGAAAATTAAAAATTAAAAATAAAATAAATAAAATTAAAATTTTTTTTTTGAAAAAAAAAATTATAAATAAAATAATTTTATATTTATTTATTTATTTTTAAAATTTATTTATGTATTTATTTAAAATTTATTTACTTAAATAAATTAAAAGAAAAAAATAATAATAAACATAAAGAAAAACCAAACAAACTAAGCGCGCCATTCACCAAACTTTCCGCACGTGCGGGGCCCAGGTCGCACGTGTGGTGATTTCACCCCTTGTGCTTTTTTTTTTTTTTTTTTTAATTAACGTCGTCCCGCACATGGCCCGCGCATTTGCTTTTAAAGCAGTGCCAACCTTTTTGAGTCACAAATTTCCGCACGTGCGGGGCTTGAGCCGCATGTGCGGCGATTTCAGGCTTTTTTTTTTTTTTTATTTTTTTTATTTACAATTGAACATGTATAACAACTAAAAAAAAAAAAAAATTTATTTTTTATTTTTATTTTTAAATTGAACAAGTGTAACAACTATTTTTTTTTTTAACATAGAAAATAAACATGAAAGCATGTTTTTTTATTTTTATTTTTTTTTATGTTAAAATGAACAAGTATAACCCTCCTTATTTTATTTTTTAAAATTAAAACTACGCATTTCTACCTTCAATTGACATCCGAAATAAATATAGCACATAAGAAAATAACGGAATGCCCACTAAAAGTATAATCTTCACGTGAAAACCACGGGTACTACTTTTCTCCCTAACTGTGTTTGTAACTTTCCCTATTCTCTAACAGGGTGACAGACTAGGTTGATTCGGTATCCAGAATCGAGGCGCATAAAGCTACCTCAATCTATGGGGCTGCCATATAGAGTTCAAGCCGAGGTAGTTTTGAAGCAATCTCCACACACCTAGGTATTTAAACCAGACTCTAGTCTCGGAAATCCCAAACCTTTGTGTTCTAGGCTTTGCCATTCGAACTCTAGTTTCCACCGTCTCAGTTGGTCTCCTAGGAACTCACTACAAACACGGTTAGGTGGCTATACCAGACCGTCAGATGCCGTTTGGGCACGGCTAACACCAAAGGAATTACATCTTTAGAGGATTTAAAGTTTCCTAGACACAAATAAAGCATAATGAGAATAAAGAAAAACAAAATAATATAGAAGGGAAAGAAAAAAATAAATAAATAAATAAGGAATCAATCTATCAAGCATAATAAAATGGGTCCATCAAACCCCTGGGTAAAGGAAAATGATCCTTCATAGTCGAGGAATTTAGTCTCCTATAATCAATGCACACTCGCCACCCAGTAGTGGTTCGTGTGGGGAATAACTCTCATCCCTCATTCTCAACAACGGTGATGCCCGATTTCTTGGGCACCACTTGCGTGGGACTTACGCACTTGCTATCTGAGATGGGATATATGATACCCGCATCCAACAATTTTAATACCTCCTCAACTGACCCATCAATATCAAAATTTTCAATCCCAAAATGAGCTAGACAAGCCTCTAAAGGGTCCTCTACAAGAATGGAGGGCAAAGCCTCCTCCACAATCTCATCCACAACATCCACTAATAAGCACTCCTCTCTCTCATGAGGTTGTTGGGATGCTTGGAAAATATTAAGTTTCACTTGCATGTTGCCAAATGAAACTTCTATAACCCCGGTCCGACAATTAATGCATGCATTGGCTGTAGCCAAGAAAAGTCGACCTAAGATCACCGGGATTTGTTTCTTAGAACTGGCTACCGGTTCGATATCTAACATCAAAAAGTCAACAGGGAAGTAGAACCTATCAACCTTAACTAGTACATCCTCAATCATGCCACGTGGCACTCTGAGGGACCGGTCAGCCAATTGAAGAGTGACAGTAGTGGGCTTTAACTCGCCAAGTCCAAATTCCTCGTATACAGAGTACGGCAACAAATTGACACTAGCCCCTAAATCCAATAAGGCCCTATCAATGAAATGGTCCCCTATAATGCATGCAATGGTTGGGGCTCCCAGGTCCTTAAGCTTAGGAGGTGTGTCATTCAACAAGATGGAGCTTACTTGCTCCGTGAGTAGGACCTTTTGGGACACATGTGTCATAGATTTACGCTTTTGCGTACAAAGGTCCTTCAGAAATTTGGCATATGATGGTACTTGCTTAATCGCCTCCAACAGGGGGATGTTGATTTTTACTTGTTTAAAGACATCCATCATTGCCTCTATAGATGCCGCCTTCTTATTAAAAGGGGACGGTGTATCAAGGCATTGGGGAAAGGGTGCCTTAGGCACATATGGAGTGCTAGGGACTAAGTCATCCCTCTTAAGTGTTTCCCCCTCACCCTTGCTCGCATTAGGTGTACCCTTGTGGTCACCATTCTTAACTCTAGTTGCATCTGGCGCAACTGATTGAGGCTCTAACTTCTTACCACTTCTCAAAGCAACCACCGCCTGCACTTGCTCTTGTTGCTTTCCATTCCCACCCGAACTCTCTGCCCCGTATTGTCCCTTAGGGTTGGCCACAGTTTGACTTGGTAATTTTCCCTCATCTCTCTGATTCATGTTGTTAGCTATTTGACCCAATTGGGTCTTTATCTTGGCAGTAGAGTGAGTGTGAGAGTGAACTATCGGTGCTAACCCCTTAGGTTCTGAGAGAACTTCCAACACCTGAGTCTCAAAGGTAGAGTTGCCTTGAGAAACAGGCGGGGGTTGTGGTTGCCGGTACGGTTGTGGGGGTCGATAAGGTTGCGGTGGTTGGTAGGATGATTGGTTGGCAAAATTATTGAAATTCTGCCTTGGTGGTGGAGGATTATAAGAAGTGCCTTGTGAAGGGGGTCTCCATGAGAAATTAGGGTGATTTCTCCATCCCGGATTATATGTGTTGGAGTATGGGTCATTACCCGGGTTGGAGAATCCTTGAGCTGCATTCACATGCTCTTGGACTAACTCCGGAAATTGTGATGCCGAAGGGCACTCACTCAAGTCATGAGCAGGGCTTGTACATATAACACATGCCTCACGGAATTGAGGCTGATCTTGCTGGGTAGGGGCATGTCCCGTAGCTAATAAGTGGTCTATCTTGCGGGATAGTGCCTCTACTTGTTGGGCTAACTCTAAGTTTTGCCCGACCTCATAAATGCCCCCTCTTTTCGGGGCTCCAACTACGAGTTGCCGGACTTGCCGGGCTGCGGAGGCATGGTGAAGGGAATTATCACTTAGGTTCTCAAACAATTGCCATGCCTCGGCATCATTTTTAGACATGAATGTCCCACCACAGGACGAATCCACCATTTGGCGGTGTGGCTCAGTTAAGCCATAATAGAATGTTTGAACAAGTTGCCAATCAGGCACTTGGTGGTGGGGACACTGTTGGAGAAGGTCTCTAAGTCTTTCCACGTCTCATGGAATTGCTCGCCATCCATTTGAGCAAAGTTTGTGATGGCTCGCCTAAGTTGGTTGGTTTTACCTATGGAAAAGTACTTCTCCAAGAACCGTTGCTATAATTGGTCCCAAGTTGTGATTGAATTAGCAGGTAAAGAATTTAGCCAGTGTTTGGCTTTATCCTTTAACGAGAATGGAAACAATCGCAACATTAAGGCCTCATTTGTGAAATTCTGGATCCTCACTGTCGAGCAAATTTCCAAAAATTCATTCAAATGTTTATAAGGGTCATCATGAGTTAGTCCATGGAATGATGGGAGCATTTGTATGGTGCTGGACTTAATCTCATAATGAGCAGCAGTGGTGTTGGGTAATTGGATGCATGATGGTGATGTATATGCAGTGGGTGTAAAATAATCCTTAAATGTCCGGTTGGGTACATTCGGGACATTAGGATCTGCCATCTCTAATGGCTCAATGTATGAATATGGATACTCAAGCCTAGGAACACGGGCAAAAGCCCTAAGTCTCCTAAGGGTCCTTTCTAGTTCAAGGTCCAAACACCACAATTCAGGGCGACAAGAACGACGCCCGTACATACACTACCCACACACACACAAAAACTCGAGTCGGTACACTAAGTTACGAAAGCAGAATGCTAAAGAAGAAATACTCACAGCGATTCAACGAAAACGCTTTACTCGTTTGGCGGATGCTTGACGTGTAGACGTTGTCTCCAACCTCTATTTGAGCTTTGCCTTTCGTTTTAGCACTTAGGTGCTTTGCTTGTGAGTGTTTGCTTCTGTTTACTCACTTTAGTGCTGCGGTTCTTTTTTTTTTTTTTTTTAAGCTCAACTGCGCTCCGCTTGCACTTCAATGATAGCTCCAATTTCAAACGCTCTGCACACTTAGCAACACCAAAAGCATAAAATCCTAAACTAAAAATTAAAATAAGAATATAACTTTAAATTAACTAATTTCGCCAGAAGTTCCCCGGCAACGGCGTCAAAATTTGATGGGTCGTTGAACACACCAAAAAAAAATACTAAACTATACTAAATTCAATTAGAATACTGGCAAGTCCAGATATCGATCCACAGGGACTTTTGTGAAATTAAACCAATTTAATTATTAAATTCCTAAATTAATTTTGATAAAAAGATTGGTTGTTTATAATCTAATTTAATAACGAATAAATTAAACTAAGGAATTAAATTATCAAAAATAATTGAAATTGGGTTTACTGAATTGGGAAAAAATCCTAGGGTAGAGAATTCACCACTAACCACATAATTAGGGTTTTCAATTGAAATCAATTATACTATGGTTTGAACGGATTAATGTTTCGCAACTGCAAGTTCGAATCATTTGACAAGAAGATCATCACATTCAATGTACGAGTACGAACCATCTCAAGTAATACGAATCGTTCACTCTAAACTAAGGTAGTGATACGACTCATTCCTCGTAGCATGGTTCGTTACATACTTTGAATGTGAAGGAAAAGAAAACAATTGTATGGATAATATTTAACAATCACAAAAAATCAAATATTCAAAAGAATAATGGAAATTATATATAAAGAATTTCTAAAACACCATACAATGGTTCAAACTTTTACATAATATAAAATCAAAAAGAAAAACCTATTACATGGCTAGGGTTTCTTGATAATCCTAGAAAAGGAAGACTAGCCACTCATGGAGGAGTGGAAAGAGGTAGATGGAGAAGACACCACCATTGGAGACATCCTTGAAGCTTTTTAGTTCCTTTCCCTTCCAAACCCTAGCCTCTCTCTTCAGATCAAAAAAACTTTAGAACCCTAAAAAAGCTTTTTCCTTTTCCTTTTATACTTCTACTCACTTCCAAACAGGTTTAAAACATCAATTTGACTTTTCCAGAAAAAGTCAACTCTCTCCAAATTTGGTCTTTTTGCCCATTTTATGTTCCAACGATGTATAACCTGATTGACATTTAACACACATAAATTATACGGTTTGATCAGCAAGTGAAGTTAAGAGATTCTAATTAACGGCCTTAATGATGTACAATTCGGTCTTAATCATCTATTCTATTAATATTAAGGTATATTTATGTTTGAAAACATTATCCAATATTAGACTCGGCATGTGCTATACTTTTTGCCTAGAACTTGTTTAAGAGAAGTGGAGTGTTAATTATTAATTTAAACTTTATATTTAAAATTTTAATTTTTAATTTCATATTTTCTTACTAGGATTAGGACATGTATATTTGAATTTTACAATTCTTTATAAATTATCATTAAAATTTCATCTCGATTTTTCTTCTAAATTTTAAATTAGTTGTAGATTTAGTATGGTTAAATTTTTGCTTTCAATTCTATTTACATTTCTTTATAAAATATAAAATTTAAAATTAGATATGGACAGATAGGTCAATAATTTTTTGTCACACGTGTTTTATGCCATATTTATATTTTATTTTTCAAAAAAAAAAAATACAAATTTGTCTAAATTTTATAAGGATATAATTACATTTGAAATTATTTTTTTAAATTTCAAATTAAATATGACTTATATTTTAATTAAAGATATCTCTAAAATTCATTTTTTGACTTTTTATATAAGTAATTTTCAAATTTAAAATTATAGATGTAGAATATAGATATAGATAGTAATGATAATAGATACCATAAATAGTTCATAAATTAATAAATTTAAAAGATTTTCCATATTTATCAAGGATTTAATTAAAATATTAAAATAGAAGAACCAATGATAATGTGTCATGTGTATTTTTATAATTTTTTAATTTGAAAAATTATGAAAATAGAATTAGAACTTTGAGACTCAATTTTGCTTATATTATATAATAATTTCCATACAACTTGTGAAAATATTACTTTGAATTTATTTTTTTCTGTTTTGGCAATTAACAAATGTATGAAAGGTGTCAAACATTGATCACTATAATTCTATATAACACTTGTCAATCAAATCTCATATAATTCTATACACTTTATAATAAAACATGTCACAATATACAATCCTACATTTTAAAACTTGCCAAACATACTTCATATAAAACTCGCCATTAAAATTAATAAAAGAACCCTCCAAAACATTTTTCAAGTTACTCAAACATCTCACAATAAAATAAACCTAAATAGAGTTCGCTTGGAAAGTGAGTTGGCTTTTTGACTTTTTAACTATTTTAGCCTGTGATTAAAATGCCTCGTTTGGGATAGATTTTTTTGGCTTTTTTTTACTTTTATAAGAGAAAAAATAAAATAATTATGCGTTGGATGTGGTTTTTTGTCTTATTAAGCTAAAAAACTTTATTTTGTCTTTTTGTACCTAAAATAACCCCAAACCCAACCCAACTCTTCTTTCCAAACGAGTGCACAATTTGTTCCTGTTATCAAGTACCAATTGTTTTTGTTATCTTATCTATACAAGTTGCCACGAAAACCAAACTAACAGCTAACATGTACGCATCTCAAAAACTTCTATGTTGCACAGTGCGCACACACATCTCAAAGACCTCTAATTGCATGTCTGTTGTTGTCACAAAAAATAAAAACTGTCATACTTCATCGCACACTTAACTATCGTTATTCTACCATGAACACTAAACTAAAAAACATGAAACACATCCATAAAAACTACAAGTTGCTGCCTCATTGTCCTTTCTGCTTCCTCATGTCTTGCAAAGATGCAACCTAAATTAAAAACTATGAAGCTTATAAGGACAAAAAACTAAATTAAATATGAATCAATGAAAGTCTCACTGTTAGTTTGTCTGACTACTAATTTTCAAGTATTTGGAATTGCATTTGAGCTTGGGCTTGCACCAAAAATAGCTATATATATATATATAAAAAGATTTTTAGTCAATTACAAAAGTACACTTCAATATAAATTTAATACATATGCAATAAATGAATATTACCCGAGTCATATTATTGATATTGTCCAACATCATCCATGGACTTTCAAAGAAAAATTGGGACAGTGGATTGAAGTCAATTTTGTATGCATGTAAGTGTTTCTATCATCACAGGAGAAAGCGAACTACGATCTCCCATACTAAACGTTGATTCTGAAGCAACCATAGAGACTGACAATGCCAAAACATCACGTGTCACTTGTGACAAAACTCTATACTTCGAAGAATTAGATTTCCGCCATCCCAACAAATCAAAAATTTCATTCTTCGACCCTCACAAAAATCAGCGAAGCACATATCTACCTTTGATTTACATACAATAGAGTACTCCTCCTTAGGGGAGGAACCAGGATTTTTGTCCGAGAGGGGCTGACTTATGCATAAAAAATGCTAAGTTAGTTTTTATATATTACTAATTGAATATAATTTCTTATATAAGTATTGTAAAAGAAGTATATCATGGGAAAACTAAATAAATCTAAGAAATAATTTTTTTTAGTTTTTAAAAGTTTTTAAGTATTGATTAGATCTCAATATATTATCGGAACCACTATTATAAGCTATTTTATTGATTGATATAATCTAGTAAATAAAAAACAAAAAATGTTTAAGACCCCTAAAATATGGCCATTAAATTTACACTCAATGACATTGTATGTTACATATCAGTTGATTTATTTAGAAATTAATCGACTAAGATCCAATCCCTGACATGTCATTATGGATAAATTTAACTTTTACATTTTCTAGCATTGCTTATAAGAAAAATATATACATACCGTTTAATTTTTAAAATTAATAAAATAAGTGACATGTACCTCTTGTATAAATAAAATTGATTCGATAAAATTGATACTATTATTTATAAAGTGTGAATTAATTACACATTGTGAAATACTACTGAAATAAAAAGTTAATAAAGTAATTTTTATAAAACTAAGAAGTCATCCCATTATATATTTTATAAATACTCATAAATATATAATTAATAATAAGTTGTCAAAACTTAAAGGGGGTTGGGGCCACTCCTGGCACAATGAGTATGTGTAGATAGATCATCACAATCATCATATACACCATTTCTGAGGTTGCACTCACATTAGGTTCTTGCCCACTTTTTGAATCATGTCAAACATAATGCTCGTATAGATGAGTCAAACAATCTTTCTTGCCCGTCATCTCATTCACCACTTTCTCAACAAGAATGTGAAAAGCAAAACTTCAAATACTTCAAGTTTTTCTAGGGTCAAGTAGCACAGTAAGATTTATACTTCAAATATATACATACCACTTACAAAAGAAGATTTATTTTATCTCCATTACCCCAATATTTATTAAATTTTGCTTTCATATTAAATGCAATTGAAGATAAAAGTGTATCCTCTTTCTTCATTAACTACTCAATTTTGTTTTGAATGACAAACATCTCATCATAGAAGCAATTTTAAGTGACATATAAACCTCTTTGTGGCATTATAGTCTCAAAAATTTTAAAAAGACCTTCTGATTATTCTAAACAACCTTATTAGGTGGTCCCCTTATTCTCCCATTTGCATCATCTTTCTTCATTAACTGCTGGATTTTGTTTTGAATGACAAACATCTCATCATAGAAGTAATTTTAAATGACATACAATGACCCTCAAAACCTCTTTGTAGCATTATAACCTCAAAAATTTTAAAAAGACCCTACAATTATTCTAAATAGCATTATTGGGTGGTTCCCTTATCCTCCCCTACTTGCCTCATTCCCCTCCCCATCATGTTCACCACCACCAACTTCATAACCACCAAAATAAGCTCAGTAATTGAAGTCATCTTGCATTCTCTCAAAAGCTTTCTCAAATTTTTCTATTGTCTCTAACATTAAATAGGTGGAATTCCACCAGTTGGAACATCAAGACACAAAAGACACTCTGACTCAATTTTTTCTTTTCAACACACTTTTTAAAATTCTCATGCCTATTTGGGGAAGACCTCACATATCTAACAACAGCATGCACACAAGCAGTAGATGAATTCAACTCTTTAAAACCATCGCACACAATGAGATTAAAAGTGTGTGTACAACACTACATGTGTAAAAATTCATGACCTACGACAGTCACTACAAGAAAAAACACTTTTGGCGACCACCTATTTTTTTTGGTCGCAAATATTCCACTTTCTGCGACTAAAATTTAACTTTTGGCGACCACAATTTTTTGGTCGCGGAAAATCACCTTTTGGCGACCAAAAAAAAAAGTTGGTCGCGGAAAGTATACTATTGGCGACCAAAGGCTTTTTTTGGTCGCGAAAGATCACCTTTTGGTGACCAAAAAAAAGGTTGGTCACAGAAAGTATACCCTTTGGCGACCAAAAAAAAAAGTTGATCGCGGAAAGTATACTATTGGCGACCAAAGGCTTTTTTTGGTCGCGAAAGATCACCTTTTGGCGACCAAAAAAAAAAAGTTGGTCGCGGAAAGTATACTATTGGCGACCAAAGGCTTTTTTGGTCGCAGAAGATCACCTTTTGGCGACCAAAAAAAAAAGTTGGTCGCGGAAAGTATACTATTGGCGACCAAAGGCTTTTTTTGGTCACGGAAGATTACCCTTTGGCGACCAAAAAAAAAAGTTGGTCGCGAAAAGTTATGGCGGGTTAAATTTTAAAAAAAATGATATTACTGTACTTACATGCTATTTTTTTGTTTAGGCATTAAAAGTTTTATAAAATAATATATAATCCAATTTTTATGGGTTATATATATGTTTTGCCAAATATGAACAAGAAGTATGTTAGTGGCAGAGTGGATTGGGTGCATGGTGACTCCTTGGTCACAGGTTCGAGTCCCAGGTAGCACAAAAGAATTAATTTTTTTGGATCAAGGCATTGACTTTTGGCGACCAACTTATCTTTGGTCGCTAAAAGTTTACTTTTGGCTAATATAAATTGGACTTTCCGCGACCAAAAAAGTTGGTCGCGAATGGTCACTTTTAGCCACCAAAGGCTTTTTTGGTTGCAGAAAACTATCTATGACGAGGCTTTGGCGACCAACTCGCGACCAACATATTTTGGTCGCGAAAAAGTTTTAGCGACCAAATATGGTACTTTTTGCGACCAAAATGTTGGTCACGGAAAGTGTTTTTTCTTGTAGTGAGTTCCTTTCCAATCCTTTGTTTTTCTTTTCAAGAACTTAATGGTGTTGTTGTTTAAACTAGCATTATCTATGGTCAATGTAAAAATGCGATCAATGTTCCCCTTAAGCAAGTAGGACTCCATTTTTCTACCAATGGTTTCATCCTTGTGATCTTCAATTAGGCAAAAAATTTTCTTTTGAAGTTTCCAATCAGCATCAATAAAATGAACCATAAGACACATATAATTCAAATTATATATCGATGTCCATGTGTATTTGTTTAGGTAAACTCTACAACCATGCAATGCTTTCCTTAAGCTATCATTCTCTTTGTTAAAATGTTAACATTTTTTTTGAACGGCAAAAGAGATTTTTATTGATGAGAGCATACAAAGTATGAGAAGAATATTAATAAAGAGGAGCTTGGAGCTAACACAAGCTCCAAGCTCCAGTTAGTGAGAAACCAACAAACAGAGCAAAACAAAGCAACAGAACAACAAAAGACAAGCAAGCAAACAACAGAACTACTGAAGAGCATAGCACCAACAAAGCAAAAACAGAACAGCCCCAGAAGAGCATAACACCAAGACATGCACCAGAATAGAGCTGACACCCAAGACATGAAGCAGAATTTCACCAAAATCAACCTGATCATCTTATGATGCAAATAACCTGCAGATCTACTTAAATCCACCTAGACATAGCTGAGTTGCAATTAGAATAGAACCCCGCTGAGAACTTGAGGAAAAACAAATGCAGATAAACCAATGGAAACTACTGCTGAGAAGAATAGCACCCACAAAACTAGCATCCAAATCAGAATTAACAGCAACTAGGACATAAAAACTCTTAGAACCTTTCACCTAAGCAATATCTAATTTGTGGAAAGTTGAATAGGAAATCATTAATTGAAAATTGAAACCTCTTTGGTTATAGCTTTATACCAGAAGGCTAATATGGTGATAATGAGTTCATGAAGCTCCTAAAGTTAGGGTTTTGAGCCTTGGAAGAGACACTCATTTCCGTGTTTCCACAAGGACCATAAAGTCACCAGAGGTATTGCACTCCAAATCCTCCTTTCTTTATTTCTACAGCAGTGCCCTGCCCATCACTGAATCAGACCTTGTATAGACCCAGGAATCACCCAAACTACCCCCTACCATTGCAGCAAACCAAACCAAACTCTCCATACCATGGGGTAGAAAATCAACACATGTTAAATTGATTCTTGCTGGGTCTTGCAAAAAGTACAGAGGGTAGAAGAATTCCTGCTCAAAATTCCAAACTGTTGCAAGAATGCTAATGTTTTAACCTTATTTTTTTATGCAAGCCAGCCAAAGAATTGCACTTTGGAAGGAAGATAATTGATCCACACCCATCTACTGAAGCTGGCATTGTCCCCAAAAGCAAGGTTGGTATTATTATAGAAAACAGATACAAGGGGCTGACTTGGTTTAGCAGCAGACCAAATTGCCAAATCATTGACCTGAAGATTAAATGTAGGTGCTACACCTAACAATCCATTAAGTCTGAGTAGCTCCTCTTTCTTCCCATTCAAATAGAGGTCTCCTGAAAGTAAGTGGCCAGGTGTAAAAGTTGTCTATGATCTCCACAAGGTCCCTAATTGATCCCTCCTTATCATTAGATAACCGAAATAGCCTTTGGAATTCATCTTTAAAGGAGATATCTCCACATCATTTGTCATGCCAGAATTTTATTCTACAACCATTGCCTACTCTTAATTGTAAGTGGGAAACATAATATGTGAGTAATGATACTTTCTGCTCAACTACTGATACAATATCACTCCAAAGTCTAGATAAGATAATGCCTGAGTTAAGATGAGGCAACCATCCTCCTCCAAGGAATCTGTATTTACTGCAGAGAATCCTCTTCCATAATGAGTCATGTTCCAAAGCAAATCTCCACCACCATTTGAGAAGCAAGCACACATTCACATCTCTAATTCTTCTTATGCCTAGTCTGTTGGGAGAAAACAAAACAAAAACCAATTCGAAATATCCGAATCCGACACAAAAATAGCGGAAGTAGTTTATTCTCCCTCTTTGTGTGAACCTATCAAGAAACAATTTAATAGAGCACAATATATTCTGAAAAAAAATTTGAAAACGATGATTCAACAATCACACAATAAGGCGATATCAATTTTTAACGTGGAAAACCTTCCCGATGTGGAAAGGAAAAACCATGGGACCGTAGTCCACCAAATATCTCCACTATAAACAAATAATGGGCATACAAGAGTTCTCTCTAGATAGAACTAGAGGCAAACAATCAAGAACAACTTACAAATAAGCTTCCTTGGCAACCAAAGATCAAACTACAAAGTTTAGGAAAAATCTCACCAAAAAATGCTACTGTTCACAGGCCAAAAACCAGCATTAGAATACTCCAAATCTGATTTCCACCGTCCAGAATTTAGAGTCTTGAGTTGTGAACTCGCCTACCAAATTTCAGCTCAATCGGACCACAGATGCTTGTTGATCGGATAGCTTGATCACTGCTGGATAGAATTTTTCTTCTCCTCTGTTTTTGGTGGCAGCTTCTAGTCTCCTATTGTGTTACAAAGAAAGGGTTTGTAATCCTAAACTTATGGGCCAGATCTTTTCAAAAACATAACTTCTCCATGTGGGCTTTGGAATTCACATGGGCTTACTAAATGTTTTGGGCCTTCCTCCACATAGGAAGGAAACCCAACCCAACAAATCTCCCCCTTTCCGACTAGGTGGAGGGATTCTCCATCCCGGCAATCGAGCAACACGTCTCAAGCTTCTCCCTTACCAAAGCTTTTGTCAACATATCAGCATCATTATCATTAGTATGAATTTTTTCAAGTTCCAACAACTTATGATTAAGAATTTCTCTTATCCAATGGTACCTCACGTCGATGTGCTTCGACCTCGAATGGAATGTAGAGTTCTTAGCCAAGTGAATAGCACTTTGGTTATCACAAAACAACACATATTGTTGTTGTTTGAAACCAAGCTCCGTCAAGGACTTCTTCATCCATAGCAACTCTTTACAAGCTTCCGTTGCCGCAATAAACTCTGCCTCTGTAGAGAGTGCAACACATTTTGTAACCTTGCTCGCCAAGAAAGCAGCTCCACGAGAAAGTGATCAAATAACCCAAGTAGACTTACGGGTATCCACATCTCCTGCCATATCTGTATCAGTGTAGCCAACTAAAATTGGTTGTCCATTTCCAAAACTGAGTGTCAACCTGGAAGTGCCTCTAAAATATCTCATTATCCACTTTACTGCATTCCAATGCTCTCTTCCTGGATTTGAAAGAAATCATCTAACTACACCAACTGAATGAGCTATATCTGGCCTTGTGCAGACCATTGCATACATTAAGCTTCCCACAGCTGAGGCATACGAAACTCTTTCCATATCTTCCTTCTCCTTATTTGTAGAAGGGCTTTGATTAGTGCTTAACTTAAAATGAGTAGCAAGAGGTGAGCTAACCACTTTAGCATTATTCATATTGAATCTTTTAAGCACCTTTTTAATGTACTGCTCTTGTGACATGTACAACTTCTTCTCTTTTCTGTCTCGATAGATTCGAATACCAAGAATTTGCTTTGTTGGCCCCAAGTCTTTCATGGCAAAGAACTTGCTTAGTTGCTTCTTCAATTTGTCAATTCTTGAAGGATTCCTGCCAACAATCAACATGTCATCAACATAGAGCAATAAAATAATAAAATCATCATCAGAGAATTTCTGCACAAATACACAATGGTCAGAAGTAGTTTTCATGTAGCCTTGCTCCTCCATAACTGACTCAAACTTCCTATACCACTGCCTGGGTGCCTGCTTCAGACCATAAAGACTTTTCTTTAGCTGACACACATAATCCTCTTTTCCTTTCACCCTGAAACCCTCTGGTTGTTCCATATAAATCTCTTCCTCCAAGTCACCATGAAGGAAGGCAATTTTCACATCCATTTGCTCAATCTCTAAGTCTAGACTAGCAACTAAGCCAAGAACCACACGAATAGAAGACATTTTTACAACTGGTGAGAAAATCTCATCAAAATCAATGCCTTTTCTCTAACTGAACCTTTTAACAACTAGTCTAGCTTTGTATCGTGGTTGTGAAGTGAGTTCATCATGTTTCACCCTGTACACCCACTTGTTCTTTAAAGCTCTCTTGCCCTTAGGCAGCTTCACCAACTCAAAAGTGTGATTGTCATGCAATGATTGCATCTCATCTTGCATCGCATCAGCCCATTCCAGCTTATGATCATCTTCCATGGCTTCTGCATAACCCTCGGGCTCTCCCCCATCAGTCATTAACACATAGTCATTTGCAGAATACCAAGTGGAAGGATGTCGGTCTCTAGCTGACCTCCTGGTTGGGGCATCTGGTGGTAACTCGTGTCGCCAAGCGCTCAAGAGTCTCATCACCTGTCTCAGCCTGTAAGGGATCATCTGCATCACCTAAACCTTGTTGGTCATCCTGAACATCATGTTCAACCTGTGCAGGCAAATCTGTCAGAGGAACCGGATCCAAGTCAACTAGACCATCACTATGCCAGGTCATTGTGTTCTCTGCTTTTTCAATATCTTGTATAGTTTGATCTTCAATAAACACAACATCTCGGCTTCTTACTAGTTTCTTGTCAACTGGATCATATAACCTGTAGCCAAACTCATCTAGGCCATAGCCTAGAAAAATGCACTGTCGAGTCTTCATATCGAGCTTAGACCTCTCATCTTTGGGAATATGAACAAATGCTTTACATCCAAAGACACGCAAGTGATCATAGGAAACATCCTTGCCAGTCCAAACTCTGTCTGGTACATCGAGCTGAAGAGGAACACATGGTGTGAGATTAAGAACATGTACAACTGTGCTCAAAGCCTCACCCCAAAAGGATCTTGGCAACCGTGCCTGTGAAAGTAAGCATCTAACTCTTTCAACCAGTGTCCTGTTCATCCTTTCAGCTAAACCATTCAACTGAGGAGTCTTCGGGGGTGTCTTTTGATGTCGAATACCCTGTTGTCTGCAATAATCATCAAAAGGACCGCAATACTCTCCCCCATTATCTGTTCTGATGCACCTGAGCTTCTTCCCAGTCTGTCTCTCAACTAAGGCTTGGAACTGTTTAAAAGTCTCCAACACTTGATCTTTTCTTTTTAAAGTGTAGACCCACAACTTCCTTGAATAATCATCTATGAAGGTCACAAAGTAACGGGAGCCACCAAGTGTTCTTGTCTTCATAGGACCACAAACATGTGAATGTACAAACATGTGAATGTACCAAACATGTGAATGTACCAACTCTTGAAGGAAACTCTATTATGCTTTCCTGCCAAACAGTGAGTACACCTTTTCAAAAGTGCATTCTTCATTCCAAACAGAAGATTCTTTTTAGCCAATGTTGCCAGACCTTTCTCACTCATGTGAGCAAGTCTTTTATGCCACAATTCCACTGTAGACTCATCATCCATTGCATTAATAACTTCTTTGGGGAGCCTTGCCTACATTATGTACAAAGTAGAATGCTTCTTGCCTCGAGCCACAACCATAGCACCCCTAGTGAGCTTCCATTGACCATTACTGAAAGTGTTGCAATACCCTTCATCATCAAGTTTACCTGCAGAAATCAAATTCATGCGGATATCAAGAATATGCTTTACATCTCTAAGAACCAACCTCGTGCCATTATTCGTCTCCAAGTGCACGTCTCCAACACCAATAATTTTGGCCAAGCCATCATTACCCATCTTTACCAAACCAAAGTCACCAGGTATGTAGGATGTGAAGAAATCTTTTCGAGATGTAGCATGAATAGAGGCACCACTATCAATCACCCAGTTGGTCTCATGGCATGCTATGTTAATAACATCTTCATCATAAACAATGAGAAAGTCTTCGGAAGTAGCGGTGGCAACTTGATCATTATCCTTTCCATCATGCTCAATCCCTTTTTCCTTGTTCTCTCTCTTCAATTTTCTGCACTGTTTCTTGATGTGCCATTTCATGCCACAATGATAACACTCGATTAGCAAACTTGTTGGACTTGCTTCTACCTCTATTTACATTCTTCGCACCTTTGCTTTTGGTTCTCCTCCTTTACGTAACCAAAACCTCCGACCGTGAAGAAGATCCCTGTGATTTCCTCCTCATCTCTTCATTTAAAATACTGCTCTTAGCCAGATCCATATTGATTACACCATCCGGGGTCGAGTTAGATAATGACATTCTAAATGTCTCCCAAGAGTCCGGCAATGTAGCAAGCAAGCACAACCTCGACTCATCGTCGAACTTGATACCCATTCCACCAACTGATTAATTACTCCTTGAAAAGTGTTCAAGTGATCTGTCAATGGGGTTCCATCTTGGTATCTCAAAGTCATCAATTGCTTTATTAGAAACATTTTATTGTTTCTAGTCTTCCGAGCATATAATTGTTCAAGTTTGTTCCAGAGTACGGTACGCATGTGTCTCTCCACTAATATGATTCAAAACATTATCATCCACCTATTGCCTAATGTACCCACACACTTGTCGATGTAATAATGTCCATTCTTCATCGATTTATTTTACGGTTTTTCAAGAGCAAACCGGTAGATGAAATTGTTTCACATAAAGGAGGTCTTCCATTTTTCCTTTCCATGTGTGATAATTAGAACCATTCAAAGTAACCATTCTACTTAAATTTGCTTCCATTATTCAACACAAGACCCACAACAATATGAACTTAGCTCTGATACCACTATGTTGGGAGAAAACAAAACAAAAACCAATTCGAAATATCCGAATCCGGCACAAAAATAGCGGAAGTAGTTTATTCTCCCTCTTTGTGTGAACCTATTAGGAAACAATTTAATAGAGCACAATATATTCTGAAAAAAAATCTGAAAACGATGATTCAACAATCACACAATAAGGCGATAGCAATTTTTAACGTGGAAAACCTTCCCGATATGGAAAGGAAAAACCACGGGACCGTAGTCCACCAAATATCTCCACTATAAACAAATAATGGGCATACAAGAGTTCTCTCTAGATAGAACTAGAGGCAAACAATCAAGAACAACTTACAAATAAGCTTCCTTGGCAACCAAAGATCAAACTACAAAGTTTAGAAAAAATCTCACCAAAAAATGCTACTGTTCACGGGCCAAAAACCAGCATTAGAATACTCCAAATCTGATTTCCACCGTCCAGAATTTAGAGTCTTGAGTTGTAAACTCGCCTACCAAATTTCAACTCAATCGGACCACAGATGCTTGTTGATCGGATAGCTTGATCACTGCTGGACAGAATTTTTCTTCTCCTCTGTTTTTGGTGGCAGCTTCTAATCTCCTATTGTGTTACAAAGAAAGGGTTTGTAATCCTAAACTTATGGGCCAGATCTTTTCAAAAACATAACTTCTCCATGTGGGCTTTGGAATTCACATGGGCTTACTAAATGTTTTGGGCCTTCCTCCACATAGGAAGGAAACCCAACCCAACATAGTCCACCTTGCTTGATACTTTTAGTTACTTTTGACCATTTCACCAAATGAATTTTCCTCTTCAGTTTTGAGCCCCCCCCATAAGAATGAAGTTTGAATTTTGTCTAGCTCCTTTGCCATTCCTTCAGGTAGTTTGAACAAAGACATAAAATACACTGGTAGACTAGATAGCACTGCCTTCACCAATGGGATATTAGCGAACTTGGGGTTGCAAGATTTGACATAATTTTGGAAACCAACTCCCACTACAAACCTAAAAGATTGTGGGTCACAACCAGCTGTGCAAACCTCGTGGCCATGAATCTTAAAGCTTTAGAAAGATCAATCCAAGCAAACCGGAACTAATTGTACAGGCCAACTTTGAGATAATGAACCGGTACTCGCTACTGCTCAGCACTGGCTTGTAGCCCAATTGGTATAGAGACATTATTGACCTGCTAACACAAATACTTTTTTCTTAATAAGTTTAAAATTCCCATAATCTTTTTAAATTTGTTTGTAAAAAATATAAGGGACAATTACAATCTAATATTGTAATCTTTAGATTTATTTTAAACTAAATCATTTGCCTATTTTGTTAATTAAAATCGATGAAAAAAATAGTATGTTATTCATTAAACTCAGTGTAGATATACATAAAATGTTTAAAAATATCTATTTTTACTAAATTTAATGATTAAAGTACTCATTTTTTTTCATCGATTTTACTTAAGAAAAATAGGTAAATAGGTAAATAGTTTAGATGAAAACAAATTTAAAATTTAAATGATAAAAATTAAAAATTCAAGATCTATAATGTTATGATAGTGAAATCCTGAATTTTTATTTATATAATTTCTCCAAACTATAAATATGGTAAGAAGCCAACATAATTCTCTCTCTCTCTCTCTCTCCTGACCCGCAGATATATAATTCTCAGATTCAAACAAATCTCATGTTTGGGAATGGTGGAATGGCTTGACATTGTTGACAATAAATCATATGTGATGACTGGCGCATATATTCTGCACAAAAAGAATGAAAGTAAACACACAAAAAGTAAAATAAAATAAAATAGACTAGTGGTGCATGACATGCAAATCTCTTTGTAATTTTTCTTTATCAAATTTATTTTTTCTTTTGACTGTTGGCTCAATCTTTATTTTTGTTATGATATTTTATTCTGAAGTGTTATATTCCTGGGGACCATGGTTTGATCATGATGCATTGCGAGGCAGCTCATATAATACAATCATGATGATCTGCATCACTGATTACAGATTTCTATATACGTTTTTTTTTTTTTTTTTTTTTTTTTGGTTCTTGTTTACATAAATCAAGTAAATATTGGATAAAATTATCAAAAAAAAAAAAAAATAGAGTTTGACTTTGATAACAAATTAAATTCTTAATTTTTTAATTTTTTCAATTTAAAATTGTATCAATTCTAACCGTTTGTTAATTATAACTAACCAAACATGAGTAATTTGGACAATTTATTTACTTTTTGTTGGTGGTACTGGACAATGACAGTTGCTATAGACTAGGGATGGAAGAAGAGAAGTGACAGTGAGCTGAGGAAAGGGAGGAGTAGCAGTAGACACAAATAGATGGTTGGAATTGATATTAATTTAAAATTTTAAAGTTTAAATTGAAATAATATAAAAGTTAAGGTTTAATTTGTTACCAAGGTTAAACCTTGAGTGTTTTGTTTGTATGTGTGTGTGGTGATTTTCCCTAAATATATGTAGTGCTTGGTTAAATAGAATAAAATGATCATTCTTTCTTTAGCTTTCTGTTTGCACCTATTTTTGTGAAGTTCATGTCGACAAGTGGGTAAACCAGATGGTAACACATGGCAAAGCCAAAATGAGAGTTTTTCATCAGTCAAAGGGACAAGTGGCTTTAGAAGGGGTGATCGTGTGCATTGGATCACCCAAAAGATTGAGTAGTTATCAGGTTAAGTCATGGATTTAGTGGGTTACTTGTAGAAATGATCATATGCAGAATGAAGACTAGGCTCTATCGATGGAAGGCCTGAAATGTTGAGGGACATGTGGCAACATGAAAGGAAGATGGTTCGACAAGTAAAGTTGAAGGTTTAATGAAGTTTGAAGGCTTGAAAGTGAGGAAGCAGTTACAGAAGCAGTTAAGGCAGTGATAGTTGCATGTTTATACTGTGTTTGGTTGAGAGATTTGAGGAGGGATTTGAAAAAAGAAAGGAAAAAGATGTGTGAAACTAAATGAAATGTATGTATATTTTATTTACATTTCACATAACTTTTTCATTTTCCTTTCCAAATCCCTCCTCAAATCCTTCAACCAAACACAGCGTTAGAGTCATGCGATCATGGGCCAAGAAAGAAGGAAGGAGTATAAAAGCCAGGAGAAGGGACATCAACAACACAACAACAATTAGTTTTTAGACTTACGAGTAGTTCTGTAATTTAAGAGTAGTTTTTTCTATAATTTGTAGTATGTAATTTGGTGAACTTCAGTATTTTCATTTTGAAATTACTTTTTGTTAACTTTGTAATTATCAATTGTTTCAGAGAAGTCCTCATTCTTTTGAGGCATTTGAACCAATTCCACAATTGCCTCATTGTTCTTGTTTAATTGTTTAATTTAAATTGATAGCTAATTCTTGTCAATTGGAGATTAGCATAATTTTTACTAACACTTTCTTACAGAATGACTATTTCCTTACAATGTTAAATATAATAATTTCATTTGTAATATATTTTTTAACAATTTTTTTTAATAAACCAAACTTGAGAAATGACATGACGAAACATGATCATATTTCATTCCAGAGGGAAAAAAAAAATTAAAGAGAAAACATGAAATGAAACTCAAATAATTTACAGTCTAGTGTGTGCAAGGCTCATCATCACCAATGGACCATGACAAAGTCTCTCTATAAAAGACCAAAAGTATGCAATGGCCCTATTTGGTAGAACTGTAGGAAGGTATTTATAGTTTATGCCTAAACAGCTTATAACTTATAACTATGAACATAAGCTGATTTCTGACTTATAAATTAAGTATCTCCTGTCCTACTTAAAGAATAAGCTGATTTCTAACTTCTAAAAAGGTATAAGCTATAAACTAAATCAAACACATTAAAAATTAAAATTAAATAGCGAAATTTTAAATTTCGCACTCAAACAGGCACAATATATACCCTAAGCTCTCATTCTCTTCTATACTCTACTCTACTCTCTCTCTCTCTCTCTCTCTCTCTCTCTCTACACTATTGGTTTACCGTCATAGGGTCTTTGGCCAATGCCACACTAGTGCCCTCCAAAGACTAGCATTATGTTCTTTAGCAAGCTCATCGGATCAAGTCGGACCATTCAAATATGCGCATCATCAAAACCTAAGCCATTAGTCCACAATTTCAAAACCAATATATATATATATATATATTTTTTATTTTTAACAGCAAATTCCCTCCGCAATATGCTGAGGCCTAGAACATGAGAGCATGCAAAGATAATATAACAGCAAATAAAGAAAGTTTACCACAAAAAAAAACTACTGCAGATAAAGAAATAAATGAGGGATCATAAAGCAGAGTCCTGCATTATGAAAGAAAGAATATGATGGACTTTCAAAATTAATGAGTAGAATTGAGCCACTTCTAGCAATATTATTAATGTTTTGGAGAAAATACAAATTATAAGAATTTAATCATGAACATCATCACACCTCATCTGTTGAGTTGCTTTGTCAACATTTTTTTTTATTATGATGTAAGAAAGGCTTTCACTACCTTTCCATTCTGCATTATATTTTAAGAAAAAATGTTTTATCCTCTTAATTGAGACCTCTCAATTTCATTCCAATAACGTGGTTAGGACTTACATCAAGACACACCTACATTCTTCTCTCTCTCTCAAATTTTATTTTTCAAACACATCAATGAAGATGAAATTAAATTAGCAGATGTAGCGGGACTGCTATTTTAAGATTGGTTATATTTGGGGTTGGCTGACAAATGGTGATTTGTTGTTAGGAAGACTCAAACCAAAAAGTCATACTTTTATTTTTTATTTTTTTATCTGTCTAGAGTAAAAAAAAATTTAAAAATCAAAAAAAAATCTACAAAAGACAAAAAAAAAAAAAAAAAAAAAGCCAATTGCTTGACTTCTTTTTTTTTTTTTTTTTGTCTTTAGTAGATTTTTTTTTAAATTAAAATTAAAATTTTCAATTTCCTGGTTTGTTTAATTAAGTAGATTCTAAAAGTCATAATTTTTTTTTTTTAAGGATCCCTGATATTAAGATTTTATAATATAAAAGACATTTAATATTTTCATAATGTCTAAAGTCTCTCAATATTGATTCAGAGAAATTCTTTCCAGAAAAATTCTCTCTAGAGAAATTCTGGACTTCCCAAAGAAATTCTCTAAGTTCATTTTAAACAATTTTCTCTGAGTTCAAATTCAAATTTCTCTATGTTCATTTATAAACCAGAGAAAATTCAAATTTTTTTGGATTTATTTTAACCAATTTTCTCTGGATCGTAAAGACACAATATTATTTTATAAAATAATCATTTTGACCAATTTTCTCTGGGTTCAAATTCAAATTCAAATTTCCCTGTGCTCAAATTCAAATTCAAATATTGTGGATCTATTTCATTATCAAAAATAAGAGAGGGACATTAGACCAATTTCTCTAGGTTCAAATTCAAATTCTTTCTCCAGAGAAATTCTTTGATAGCCTTCATCATTATCATCATCTTCTTTCTACATCAAATAAGTAGTTGTAGCAGCACCATGAAAGCCATATAAGCAAGAGCACTTTGATAACATCAACACAAATGCACAACAAGACAAATGATTAACTGGAGGTAGCATAAGGCAATAATAAAGCTTTTAGAGAAATTTGAACAACTAGAGAAATTTGAACAAACCAGAGGCCTACCAAAGAAATTTGAACAACCAGAGAAATTTGAACAAACAAGAGACCTACCAAAGAAATTTGAACAACCAGATAAATTTAAAAAAACTCTCAAATTTCTAATTTGACTTCATATTTTTTATGCTAACAAGAACACATTACCTGCCCTGCCAACCCAAAGGGAGATGGAAACCCTAGACGTATTACTTACTAGAGAAAGAATTCTGACTAGTCGCCTCTTAAGCCCAAGCATCATCGACATTCGACGAGTTGTCATACAATACCAAATCAAAGGCTCAACAGCCATTCTCAGTCATGAGTCGCTTGATGGCGGCTCGGCACTGTGGCTTAGTAATGTCCTTTTCGACGCCGATGGCGCCGCGAATAGGGCGAATGGGGATGAGGTCAACGCCGATGACGAGGCTGTCGACGGGGACGCTGTCATGACCTGAACCCGCCCCTATAGATTAAGGTCATAACCGGTTAGTAATCATGAGATTACCTACTGCCCCAAACCTGATATCAAATAATAATTAATAATAGGAGGCTAGATACGGAAGCAAACTTAAAAATTTTGTCCAATGAGTTATGCTTACATGGCATATCAAACATTTCACATAACTTGATAATAACTCACACCACATATCGGTAGTTAACATCTTATATACCCAGGATCATTCAAACACATAGTCAGCCGTGCCAAAAGCTTATATACACAAATGGTCTATCATGACCAATAAAAATAGCAATAGAAATACAAAAGATCATAAACAAAGCCTCTTGCATGAGGCACTTGGGCTGACTTCAAAAAACTCGGGTTCCTTTCTTAAATTCCACTAAGACTGGGGTTGAACATCCCTTTGCTCACCTACATACATATAAATGAGAGTGAGCTAACGCCCAGTGAATAATATCAAAATAAAGAGGTTAATGAATGAGATTCGTTCATAAATGAATCATACTTATAATGTACATATTTGAACCACTATTCTCATTCACACCAGATTTACAAATCTCAACAAAGCAAAATGACCTTAGGTCCAACACATCATGTCCATATGCAAAACGACCTCAGGTCTAATCCTTATATAAAACAATACGACCTCGGGTCCATCTATACGAAACGACCTTTGGTCCAACCAACTCTCTATTCAAAACGACCTTTGGTCTAATTCGAACACATCAAACGACCTCGGGCCCAATTCAAACATATTAGGTGTATCAAACGGCCTTGGGCCCATTCTCTTTATATTCATATCCATGCGTATTTCATATTCATGATCATGATCCCTTTCATTCAAACGGCCTTTGGCCTATCACGGTATTCAAATATATCAAATGACATATTCAAACGACCTTTGGCCCATATTTGCATTCATGTCCAACGGCCTTTGGCCCAATCGTTCATATCTGACGGCCTTTGGCCCAATCATCCATGTTTAACGGCCTTTGGCCCAATCATGCACGTCCGACGGCCTTTGGCCCAATCGTTCATGTCAAAAGGCCTTAGGCCCAATTCAGATATATTAACGTAACAAACGGCCTTATATAAAATTAAACATATAGAATACTCATTCATATTTCAAATTAACAAATCCATGAACCTTATACAAAAGTAGCATTCGGAAGGTAACATACTTAAAAATATCTTTGCTAAGATATTACTCACAGTGTTCTGCCGGCGGATTGCCCTCGAGCTTGACCCTACACATTACATAACACATATGGGTCCCAAATGATTCAATCCATTCTTAACTTGTGCATTCCTCTTAGGCCTCTTTATTATCTTCTCAATCCATTTACAATGTTCAATGCATGCCTAAGAGTGCTCAGAAATGGGAGAGAACGGAAAATGAAACACAAAACATTTTTACAAACTTTCTGAAACAGGGCTCAAGTGGACCCATTGGGTCTGCAAAAATACTGGTTGCCTCATTTTTACACTCGAGCGTGACTTCGGACACTCGAGCTGAGAGTCAAACTACATGGCTCCCCGCTCGAGCGTGAATCTCCCCGCTCGAGCGGACGTCCATGTCTGCAAAAGTTCTAAGAACTAGCATTTCACGCTCGAGCGGCACTTTCCCCACTCGAGCGGACATGCCGAATTCTGGAATTTCTAGCAACCAGTTTGTGCTTCAAACTTGCATTCAAATCAACATAGCTTGCATTTTATAGCCCATAACTCTCATATACAACTACTAACATGCTACAAACACCAATTTACTACATTATGAAGCTCAAATCTTATGAATCAATCGCATACAAACCCAAATTATACCAAACTTACTTCCAATACATTAAATTCATGCATTCAAACTTCATACAAAATTCATATCTCTATCAATTCAACATACATGTTAGTCTTTGACCCCAATTCCATTTCAAATAGCACCAATGATGCTCATAACCATGAAACTCAACAAAACTATGCTTGCATGTATGCTTCAATGCTCAATTTGTCATAATCAACATATTTCATGCTAGCTTATGCAAATTCATGACAATTTCCTACATGCATGTGCATTTTAGACTTCAATTTCATCATAATTAACTCAATTCAAGTTCTTGGTCATCATCTAACATGGATTGACAAAATCATAACTTAAACTCGTGAATCTACTCGCCTAGGAGCTTCAATTATCACAAATTTTTGTTAATTCTTGAGTGTAGCTTCCCAATCTACAATCTTTGAGTCAAAATGCATAATTCTCCCTCTTTCTCTCTCTAGAATCGACACACTCTCTCTCTAGATAGCAAATTCAGATTTTGAACTCAAACATATGGTGAGTTTAAGTGTACAAGGGCCTATTTATAGGCTCGTCTAATTAGACTTGATTAAGGCTAATTAATTGTACCCAATTCAATCAGTTTAATCTAATTATTTTGATCCAAATCAATTTCTAATTTAATTTCAACGTAGGCTCTAAAAATTACACTAATTACAATGGCATAGTCAATTTTGTTTTCTGTAGCCGAGAAGGCCTTCAATTTTTAGTTCAAAGCACAGATTCTAACAGATTTTCGTACAGTGAACAGATACAAAGCCAAAATCACCTATAATCATGCAATTAACACCCAAATTCAAATTAAATACATAATTACAAACATAAGCATGATTAATTAACATAGCACAGGACAGGGTTATCACAGACGCGCTCGACAGAGACTTGCATCTAGCCACCGGGGTCAGCATACAGGTAGAGGACGGCGCAGGAGGAGCGGAGGAAGCTGAACTTGGACTCGAGCTGGATGAGCTTCCATGCGACACGAGATCTGTAGCCGTGTTCTTTTGCTAGGTGGTAGTACTTGTCCAAATGATGCTTGCCCTTGACTTTGCCCATCTCGTCTCTCTAGGATTTCGGAGAGAGAGAGAGAGAGAGAGAGAGAGAGATTGGAAGTGCTGCTCTGCAGTAGAGGATGAGAGACAGAGAATCATATTTCTCTGATCTGATATATGGTGTGGGTTTAGGGATCTTAGACATCAAAAAATAATATTGTAGATCTCTTTCATTACTAAAAATGAGAGAGTGACCTTAGACTAATTTTCTCTTTCTTTTATAAAAATTTTAGAAAAAAATTCACGAGGCAAAAAATTTTTAAAAACCAAAAAAAACTACTAAAAAACTAATCCAAATTACTCCTAAGTTTTAAGTCTGAGTTGCTACTAAGGTTATGCAAAATACCGTCCAATCTATAAAATCACACTGATCCGCATCAGTCCGCACTCTATCCGCTAACTGCAGAGTAAATTTTAAAATTAATAATCCGCCTTCGAACCGCTCTGCTCTAATATAGTTAATACATATATATTTTTTATCCTTTAGAACATTTTTAATCCGCCTATCTGTCAATCCGCCCAAAACCCCCAAATTGCGATTTACTGATTTGTTAATCCGCTAATCCCCCATTTAATTTATAATTTTATTCTCAAACCATTTGAACCGTACTGCGCACACCCCTCGTTCCCACACTCTTATAACTTTATTTATTTTTTTAGACTTCTATTTTTGTATGATTTTTTTTGTTTTTGTTAATTGGTTGGAGTTGAATAATAGAAGGTGAAGTTGCATCCGGATGATAAGACCCCGTTAAATAAACCAAACGAGAAATTACAATAAAAAAAAGTTTAATGTTTGACTTTTATAACAAATTAAATCTTAAAATTTTAATTTTATTAATTTAAATTTCAAATTTTTAATTTATTTTCAGTTTAAACTATTTGTCCATTTTCATTAGTAAAATCGATAAAAAAAATGATATTTTAATCATTAAACACAATGAAAAAGAGTGTTTTAGATATTTTATGTATATTTACATTGAGTTTCATAACTAAAATACTTTTTTTTTTGTCAATTTTAATTAATAAAAATAGGTGAATAGTTTGTATTGAAAAGAAATCAAAAGATTGGGGTTTAAACTAACAAAATTTAAAATTCATAATTTATTTTGTTATAAAGTCTCAAACCTTGGGGCTTTTTTTTTTCTTTTTTTTTTTTTTTAATGTAATTGTCCCAAAACCAAAACTTTCCATTTATTTTGACTGAAAACATTTTCAAATGATAAATATTTTCTATAGAATTTTCTTTTTTTTTCAAAAAATATTTTCCATAGATAATATATTTTTTATGTTTAGGTACATCCTTAAAATTAATGAACTAGTAGTTGTCTTAGTGGCAAGAGTGGAGGTAATGGTATTGGCGGTGTGATATGGTGGAGTTAGTGATGGTGGGGTAAAGGTAAGGGTGGTAGTGGGAGTGGCGTGGTCGGAGTGGTGGTAATTGTGGTAATGATAGTGTAACAATATTAATAAAACTTTATGTTAGAAACATTGTTCTTCGAAAAGAAGAAACATTTTTTTCTTTAAATAAATTTATTTTTCGTCATCCTAAAATACTTTACAAGCATTAACTTTTCCTGAAAAGAAGTGACCCAGAAACACCTTCTAATACAGACTATCTTGTTACGACTTCACTAAAAACTTCTTCAATCAATCTTCATTTTATATTTGTACCAACAAGAAAATGGAGCCTAATTAAGTAAGGAAGCATGTGATTGTTTTCTTTTGAAATTAACCTGGGCAAATGTCAAGTAAACATTCTTACAAAGTAAATTGCCAAGTTCTCCATTTCACATGAGCGTTTGAAGCTGCCAACTCAACCCTACTAGCATAATATTGTTTCGTTTTGGCTAGAGTTTCATGATTTTGTTTTTCTTTAGAAAAGGCTTCAAGCTAAATTAGGAGGAGTTAATCTACTTATTAGGTGGGTTGTGGATGCCTTTCAGACCGATGTGAGACAAACCCATTTCGAGCTCCCACATAAGTCCCCAGTTGACTAGCTCTAAATGCCAAGGAACTCACATTGGAGAAAGTTTCCACAGACGACGTCAAATGAAGCTGTCAACACAACTCCACTAGCACAATATTGTCCACTTTGGCCGGAGCCTCACGATTTTGTTCTTTTTAAGAAAATACCTCATACTAGTTAGGAGAAGTTAGTAAACTTATTAGGTGGGTTGTGGATGTCTCTCAGACCAATGTGAGACAAACCCATTTCGAGCTCCCACATAAGTCCCTAGTTGACTGGCTCCGAATGCCAAGGGACTCACATCGGAGGGAGTTTCCATAGACGACGCCAATTGTGGAGAAGTAAATCCAAAAATACTCTTCGAATCCAGACGAGCTTGAAAGATCCCTTCAATATCACCTGAAACAGATAAACAATTTCGATCAGTAATGCCGGAATTAACACTCCGACGATTTAATTAGTTCTATGTCTGAGTTCTTGATATTTTATTTTTTTTAGAGTATAAGTTGTTCTCAAGTACTTCTTTTCTCAGCCTCCTTTCCTCTTTTATAAAGTCTCTCTCTGGTCCACTTTCTTATCATGCTTTTTTTAGATGGGACAATATAGTTTTGTCCAAAGGGACCCTTCCGACTACATTAGACTACTCAGCTTCGGCATACGGCGTATATATGCCTAATTCGGCATTTAATGTGATTCTCAAAGTTTACTCAGCTCCAATTTAGCCCAATAGATTTGCCTATTGGGCCGATCTCAAATTGGGCCCAATTAGATTGGACTTGTTTGGTCCTATTCACCTTTTTGAGCTTCTATTTAATTTTGGCTCATATTTGTGGATGACTCTCAAACTGATGTGAGACAAACTTATTTCGGGCTCCACAGTGTCTATTGGGAAATATAGGACTTTAAAATTTCAATAACATCATTTTAAACAAAAAATTATATTTACAAAGAATTTTTATAAGAAAACTCATACATAATGATCTTGTGGGATGATTTTGCAATTATAAATAAGAGTGACAGATTTTATTATTTCTAATAATTAAATTTTGCATAAAAAGTTATATAATATTACCTGTTATGATGTTGAATATCATAGGCACTCATGCAAGCTTGGTAAAGGCCCAAAATCATTACAAACTATATTCACAACTCTATTCCGTGATAAAGAGCAATTATTCATCATTGTCATATGTAAAATTGCTATAGAGTCATTCAAAATTATTTATTTCTGTCAATTGCAAATGAAAATATTCTGAGCTCATTTGGTAATATTTATATATAAATTTATTTTAATTTTTTTGTTTATAAAAATTAATTAATGGTGGTTGATTGTAATTTTAAATTATATCTTATTCTATTTTTTTCATGTATATTTATTAATATAGATTTCATTACCTTCCTTCTATAAAAAGAATAATGAAATAAAAAATAAAATTACTCATAGCATTACTCATTACAAACAGAAGATGGTGATGGATGTGAATTGGTTTTTGGGATATTTTAATTTGGGATTAAAAAGTCTCGTTTGAGATTGATTTTTTTGACTTTTGTAAAAGAAAAAATAAAATGATTATGGTTTAAATGTAACATTTTTTAACTTAAGACTAAAAAAAATCTATTTTATATTTTTGTGACTATTTTAATCTCAACCCACCCCTACTAATAGTGTCACATGTGTGTTAAATAAATTTTTTTTAGCTATAGGGTCTACTTGTAATGTAATGTGCGTGCCTGTGTGTTTGTTTGTTTTTTTTTTTTTTTTCCTTGTCACATGTGTAGAGCTCTTTTTAGAGTTCAAATATTAGAACTTTCTATCATTGTTTGTATATTTTGGTGTAGCAATAATATTATAATAATTATGGGTGTTTGGGAAGTGTGATTTTTTAGTTGTAGAATATTATTGGAGAATTTTTTTTTTTTTTTGGTATTTGGGAAGATAGTTAGATTTTTTTGTGGTTAGATGTGATATTTGTGAGAGAAAAAGTAAAATGATTATGGGATTTAATGTGATATTTTATTTGGATTTTTTTTTTATTTTGTAACCAATTTATCTTTTAGTGAAAAAAAAAAAAAAAAAAAAAAACCACAAAACCTCCTTCCCAAACAGTGCCAATATGTGAGTAATTTTTATTAGTTTAATAAATCCTATAAGACATGTCTTTTCTTTAAGGAGAAATTACATGCAAGTGAGAGTTGGGAAAAAAAATTACAAACATAAAATAATGCAAGTATGTTTATGGTGAGATACAAATGAAAAATTTTGAAGGTGAAAGTGTCACTTATATCCCTTCATATATTGATAATTTTGTTTTCCTAAATATAGCAATGACAAGTTAACATTATTGTTTGTTGTCCTAACCTAAACCTCTAACGGAAGGGTGGCCTAAACCTTTACAGACATCATGTGTTCCTATTATTGTTAATTATCACTTGTTACATCTTTTTATTATTTCACATATTTCAATATAAAGACCACGTTTGGAAAATTAATTATTTTAGTAAGTTATTTTAATTTTTGACTATTTTAATATGTTAAAATATTTATATTTAGAAAAATGGTTAAATTTTTTTATAATTTAATGTGATATTTGTGAGAGAAAAAATAAAATAATTATGAATTTAATGTGATATTTTATCTTATTAATTATTTTAACTCATTTTATTTTATTTTTAAATTTTAACTAAAAAAACTAATTTTTAACTCTCCAAACACCCCCAAAATCATAAATCTCACGTTTTTATCAATCATAACCTCTCTATCATACTTTAAAATTGTTGAATGACTTCTCCATACAACCTTTCAACAAATCTTGTGAAATTTCGAAAAAAAACAAGATCCAAAGACATGAATCACATGTAATCATGTGACTAATGAGCCCAAAGTTTAAGGTTAACTAGCCGAAAACAAAAAGAGTGCAATAAACAAATCTTAAAATCTTCAACAAGAGACATTCCTAGGAAACTTGAGCCTCTATTCAAACCAACAACACTCCAACTAACCTCACACACACCATTTGTTTAATATTCAATATTTATTAACACAATAATAACCAGCAGGGCAGGCAGGTCTCCCAAGATGACATCACTGTCTTCATCAGGCAGGCATCTTAGTACTTTTGCAACGCACCACTGTTGCATGAGTTGCTTTCGTACATGATTCTTATGAGTAATGTTTGAATTTAGGGCCGGCTTCAATCCAGTCTGAAATTGGATTGGGGTGTATTGTTAGATATATGGAGGCATATTATGAGTTTTATTTTGATAATTTGAATTATTTAATGTGTAGAACTAGTTGACTATTTTCTTTCTATAAAAAAATCACTTTGATCGGATATTGATAGTTACTTGATCGGATCAGATTTCTGTCAACGGTAAATGTAATTTTTAAAATAAATTGTTAACAAAAATCTGATCCAATCAAGTAACTATCAATATCCAATTAACGTGATTGTTTACATAGATAAAGTACTTAACGAGCTCTACAAATTGAACGATTCAATTATTGAAACAGAACATGTGGTGGGTCTCATAGGTCTAACAACACGGTCTAATTTATAAAATAGACTAAAGACAAACCTGACCCTTGAATTTTTCTGATTCTTAGATGAGCATATTAATACCATAAAAATAAATGATAGAATTATGTAGTGATATTATATTAAAGATGTATGATAAATTGTATTTAACGTCATATATATATATATAAGTAGAGTTTTTTTATTCTTTCTTATGTGGTAGATTCTAAAAGTTTGTTTTTTTCTAAAAAAACTATATTAGCATACATTTTCTATTTATATATACACAAACTTAATTTCAATTATAATAATTAATTTTTATATGAATTTTATTTGAGAAATACTTATTTTCTATATATTTTTCATCGTATATTCAGTTTTCCGTTGTCAAATTTTTTTATATAGTTGATATTTTAATTTAATTATTATGATATTTGAAAAAAAAATTATCCCGATATACAAATAAATAAATAAATAATACTGGATATGCATAATTATGTGCATTGCATTGGTCAAATTAATTTTCTTTTATATTTTTTTTTCTTTTTTGTTTATCTTATTGATGTCTTAATATTTAATTTTTTTATTTAACATGAAATTATTTATTACAAAATATTTATATTTAATTTATATTTTATGTACCTATATACAATATGTATGAATAATTCAAAAAGAATATTAAAGAAAAAAAAATCAATACTCTACATAATTAATTTATGTATTTTCTTCTTAATCCAATCATAGCATATTTATATTTAATCTTTTAAATAATTTTTTTTGTAGTTCTATTTCTAAATATTTTTATTTTCTAAATAACTATAAATATAAAAATTAAAATTAAATTAAGTAATTAGAATCAATTTTAGTTTTATATTACTAAATTCTCTTTCTAATTTAGCTATTATTTTTAATATCAAAATGAGTGTTTATTTAACTATTTTATAATTCAATATATATCATATTTATAGCACAATAAAACTAAAATTATCAAAATAAACGAATAATTTAACTAAATTTATGTTATATATGTACTCAAATAACACTTTTATAGAGCGATAAGGTTAAGATTATTAAAATAAATTATTTTATTTTATTTTATTTTATTTAAATTTAAATTAAAATTATTATTTTTTAACACATATCATAATATAATACACAATGAGTTATAACTAAATCATAATTTGTATATTATAGAATTTTTTGTCGTTTTTTTTTTCTGAAAAAAATATTTTGATACAAGTGAAATTCATTATTTTTAGTAAATTTGATTAACACAAATAAGGATTTTATTTCAGGTAGAGAATACACTCTTTTCTTTTTTTTTTTTTTATAACTTTGGAAGAAATTATTTTTATGAGTCTTTTACATTGAATCACACACAGTGACAAAATTTTTTACAATAATGTTTTGTTCTCCGAATCTTTCTTCCCCAAATCCCCCGATTGCCCAAAACGACGTCGTTTTGGATTCTCTTACCGATAAGATATATTAAAATTCTTTTACCGGTAAGATAATTTTCATTAAATAAACTCATCGTAAAACGAAACTACCGTTTAAAACGACATCGTTTTGGATTCGAGGTAAATTCGAGCTTAAAAATTTTCGAGCTACGTATCATTACTGAATTTTTTTATCAATTATTAACAAATCTGTTTGTATTTAACTTTCAATTGTTAAAATTTTCTATTCATATAATATTAAGATTCAAGATTAATTTTCTATTTTAAAAATAAATTCTCATATATCGCACAGGTCACCTACTAGTTTATATACTATTATAATGATTTTAGTTATAAAAAATAAATATATAAAATTATGTAAATATCATTATACGAAAAGTTTTCTTTTTTTTTTTTCTTTTTTTTTTTTTTTTTTTTTTTTGGGGTAAAGTGACGATAATGATGTGTGTGTGTGTGTGTTTTTTTTTTTACCTAGGATTGTTTTGCCCCAACTAAATATGGTTTAAGGGGTACTCACAATTATTAGTCCACTCCCATTCGTAAATAAAAATAATAATTAAAAAAGAAAATAAAATATAAATTAAAAAAAATATTAGTATAATTATGCTAAACTTATAATACTTATTACATTTTTTTTTAATTTTAGAAATAATTATTATAATTTATCAAATTTTGTTTGTATGGTATTATCATGTGTCGATATTATTACGTCTTATCTTGTGGATAAGATGGAAAAAGATGGTGTGTATGTATATATATATATATATATTAGCGGGCCACATACACATAGTGCATGTGTAATTTTAAAAAATATAATAATATAAGAATAATGATAAAAAAAAAATATACATATAATATATATTACTCAAGTGATGAGGGTTTATTACGCCGAACCCTTGAACTTAATTGTAAGTCTCATCTTCTTGTTTTTCACATAAACATCAATTACAAGATTATTTTAGAAAAATAAAAAATATGAGGCACAAATGTATCAATACCACCAACAAACTTTACTTTATATATTAGAATAGATATATTCTTTCATATTTTATTGTTTAAAAAAGTCCTTTATATTGAGAGATTTAATGATAAAAAAATAAGAAGAAAGAGAATTTCCATCACTAATATGAATGATTGATGAGCTTAGAAATAATAATATTAGCAACATTAATTAATTAGTGTATAAACTAGTACACTAACTAGATATAATATTAAGTAGAACCATATTAAGTGGTGGAACTCACATATATATCTTGTGTCTTAGTTAATATGTTAGTTAGTTACACTAATTAGTATTTTCTAGTATTACTAAGTTAGTAATAGCAAGGAAGAATAAAAAATCGTAAAAAGAAAAAGAAAATTCTTTAAAAAAATTTACTAAAATCGGTGAGATTAAAAATTATTATATATATAATTTTCGTAATTCTTAAATTGTCTCTAAAGAGAAGCTAAATTTCCATCATCCAAACAAAATGACAAATCTTATAAGAAATCATTAATCTTTTTCAAATTTTCTTCTCATTCTAGCTTCTTGGATTAGTATTTGTTTCTTTTTATTCTACTCCTACCAAATCAAGTGTTAAATCCTAAATATAGATATATCGATATGAAAAACGATTTGTAAACAAAAAACTTATATAGAAACTAAATCCACAATAATCTATCAATGACATTTATAAAATTATGAAAATAATTATGGATATTTTGATTGAAAATAAAATGATTATAAGAAGTTACATCATTATGAATATTTTTTTTTATTTTATAAAAACATTGTTTATATATCATTATTCTAAGTATATAAACTAGAAGTTCAAAACACACATATTGCACATATAGAAATGGAGATCCTTGTAACTATCATCTAACAAAAAAGAAAATTGAAAAAAAAAGAAATTAATTTAAAACTTAAAAACTTAGCAATTACATGGGGGATTATTTTAACATGAAAAAAATGCGTGACATGAACATTCACCAAGTAACTTGTATGTTTTACATAATAGAATAGACATACTATTATAAAAGCAGAGAGATGGGGTCACATGTTGCACATTTTATGTTTTTTGAGTCATTTTTAGTGCAGCAATAATACCATGTTAGAAAATATATACAAAATTCTATTAAAAATTTCAAACATATTGTCTAAATTTATTCTACAGATGAATCTTACAAAAGCCTCCGTTTGGGAAGCAAGATTTGGGCTAAAATAGCCATATAAGACAAAATAGGTTATTTTAGTCCAATAAGACAAAACATCACATCTAACCCATAATCATTACATCATTTCTCTTACAAAAAAAATCAAAAAAGTCAAAAATCCTTCCCAAATTAGGCTTTTTAACCCCAGACTAAAATAGCCAAAAAAATTAAAAAGTCAAAAAGCTAACCCACTTTCCAAACAGAGGCTCAATTAATCTCCACCACTCATTACAATTCAGAACAATAATCTGAACACTAAATCTGGATTTGGAGACAAACTGCTTTTAGTGGCCATTCTTCCCTTGGTGTGGGCTATATACCAAGTAAAGAGAGACAGCATCTATGCCTTTTAACATAAAAGCTAAAATGCTCTCTGGCTCCTTTTCTCTGGAAGCTTAAAATGTAACATTTTATCCCTTTTAGACAAACCAAATCTACACAACTTTAATCTCAACCATCAAGATTTTTCTTCAAAGAAACAATAATGCACTAATGTCAAGTACATTTAAGGTCTATCTTGCAAAAAGAAGGCTTGAACCCTTGATACATTTAGATAGGAATATCAACAATGGCCACTATCACTCTCTTCTCATTATAAAATGAGTTTATTTATTATTGCATAGCTCATGTTCTCAATTTAGATTAC
The DNA here is from genome assembly GCA_025200525.1 of Camellia lanceoleosa. Classification (NCBI taxonomy): domain Eukaryota; kingdom Viridiplantae; phylum Streptophyta; class Magnoliopsida; order Ericales; family Theaceae; genus Camellia; species Camellia lanceoleosa. The sequence goes on from CM045766.1 coordinate 79,243,125, forward strand.
CACAAGAAAATTACAAAAAGAGAAAAAAAAACAAATTTCACCAATCTCATAAACACTTTTTTTCTAACTTTTAAAACTTTTTCTCACATATTTTCAAAACATTTTCACTTTGATTTTGATATTAAACAATATCTCAAGAGCTAAAGTTTACGTTTTTCACTCTAATTTTGACATTAAACAATATCACAGGAGCACTCAATAACATTTGCCACACATTAATTACCATTGTTCTTATATATGATCTATTCCAAATTTACCGCTTTTTTTTTTTTTTTTTTTTTTTTTTTTGGTATTTGTTATTTTGATCATTCATCAAAATAGGAAACAAAAAGACTATCTTTCTGTGCTTTGCCTAAAAGCTCAATTTCTACATGTTCTTGCTTCGTAGAACAAAGAAAAGATAATCAAGACTTGTCTCCAACAAGAACTGATAATTACTCTTCACATTGGAACATAGAAAACCACACAGGTTGATTCCATTGAAACATATACATCCATAAAGCACATAAAACTAAGTTCCAAAGTACAAACAACAAGAAACAGAAAAAACGGAAGCACAATTTCACAGGGGGGATGAGAAAGAAAGACTTCAAGGAGATAGAGGCCAACCATAACCAGAGTCCTCTTCCAATCCCTCATAGAACCTCAGCTCCAGACTCTCCTCATCATCCCACATTCCATCGAAACTGTCAGTATCGTAAAACGAGTCCGAGTAATCTGAGCAAGCTTCCCAGTTGTTCCTCTCATAATGGTCAACGACATGGGGTCCCAAAATCCTCAATTTCGGAGACTTGTCGTTAACATACTTGTTGTCAAGCTTGACATTCCAACACCCTCTCAAATCCAAGAACTCAAGCTCTGGACAGCTACAGATGATCTCGAGAACGCTTTCAGTGTTGATGAGAAGGTAAGCTATCTCAAGCTGCTTGATCTTGGGCATTGCGGCGGCAATGGCATGAGCCTCGTCCTCCTGTGAAACCTTGCCTTCTATGTTTATGGGATGCATGTTCCGGCGAAGCCCCGTGAGCAATTTGCAGTGCTTTCCAACAGCTTCCAAAGAACGAGCTCCAATTTTACCACAGTAGCTCAAATCTAAGAAGGTGATGGTGGAAAGCCTCGCAGCACATTGTTCCACAATTGCATCACTCATATTGCTTCTTGGAAGTCGCAACATTTTAAGAGAACTGACGCTAGCAAAACCAAAAGGCTTCATTCAATGTCAATGCCATTCAATTAACCATACAACATCACTGTGGACTAAATAATGACATAACTAAATCAAGAAGAGTACTAGGTCTTTTCAATTTTGTGTTAAATATTCATTTGCTGGCGGATAAGAAAAACTTCACAATTGGACTAATAGCTCACACTAACCAAAAAAAATTAGCATCTTGCATAAGTTGGAAAATTGGACTAATGGTTTGCTCGGATTCTTGCATGAACCAGCTGACCATGGAAGTGTGCATAAGTGGCAAAATTACTAACCAAATTGCCTAAGCACACCACAAATTGAACTATGTTGGATTTGTAGAGCTTGATTAGTATTGTACAATTAACAATGTGGTCACGGATCCAACTCTAGCATATGTATTGTTGTCTACAAAAGCAGACACATTGTACTCTTTTCTTGTTTGTGAAAAATTCTTCTTATTTGTGTGTGTGGTTTATTGATATACTTGAATAATTGTCAAATTAGTTAAGTGCACAAGCATACCAAAAGAGCTCAACTAATGGCTATACATTAATCTAAAATGAGCTACTTTTATATGACAATAAAGCTAAGAAAATTATGGGGATATCACGAGAAACTGCAATTCTACTTACTGCTCTGCAACGAAGGAGAAAATGAGGTCAGTCTGCAGCTCAGAAACACACAGCTTTTGCAGCGAACCGGAGCTTCGCACAAGAAGCATTCGAAGCATCCGATCAATGTTGTCAGGATCGGACCGGTTGCTCCATTCCTCAATGTCTATCTCTTGCCAGCAATAAGGTCCTATTACCACATTGCCCCATGATTTGCATACCCTGGGCACCACTGTTAGCATCTCCTGGAGTGAAAGATTGCGAAAAATTAGGCCCAGTGCGTCGGGGATTAGTTCATCCCAATGCCGAAAATCAGACCCGTCTTCCATCTAAAATTTTCACAAGAAAAAATCAGATAAAAAGGAAAAGGGTTTCACAGTTAGCCCATTTTTCATTATTTTAAAGAGCAAAAAGAAAACAAAATTGAAACAAACACCGAAAAATTGGACATTTCTTGCATAAAAAAAGAAAAATCACAAGAAAATTTAAGGAAAAGGAAATGGGTTTCAGTCAGACACTTTTCATCATTTTGAAGAACATTTATCAAGAGAAACCTTATCTATGAAAATCCAATTGAAACACACACAAACGCACTTGTAAATGTGTATGATTAAAGATCTACACCTTTTTTCTTTTTCTTTTTTATTTTGTAGGTGAATAAGTGATTTATCCAAAAAACAGGACCAGTGAGCTTAAAAGAGATGGAGAACCAGATCCATGGAAATAGGGAAAACCCAACTACCAGGGGAGAAATAGGGGCCCAAATGCTTTATTTGGTTGAGTCTTCAGGAAAAAAAATTAAAAAAAAAAAAAAATTAGAAATGTTTTTTTATTTTTCATTTTCTTCACCAATGTAATTTTTTTTTTCCCCAGAAAACACGTTCTGAAAATTCAACAAAACGCCTATCAATTTCTAAGTGGTCCACAGAAAAAACGGTGTCATGAATGAAACAGAGAGAAATGCAAACATCAACTTCAGTATTTTAAGGACCCAAAAAAGAAATCTTTTTTCCCCACAAAAAAACCAGTGGAAAACTAAAATTGGGCAAAAATTAAATCAAGTAAATGAAAAACAAAGGAAACAGAAATTGGAGAGCAGAACAGGGTAAGGAATCAAAGTTTCAGACATAAGACAAAGAAATGAGCCATCTTTACGGATTCAAACATACACTTTAGAAATTAGCAGTGGAAATGAGAAACAGAGCAAGTAGGAAGAAGAAAGATCAACAAAACCCCAGAGGCATGGCACAATAATCAAATTAAAAATGTAAAACCCATGTCCAATATGAACAAGAACATAGTCGAATATATGGAAATGAATCAGCAAAATGAATTACCAAAACCCAACAGATGCTCAAAGACTCTGGCTTTTATCCTTCGGATGAGCAAAAGACTCACCGACTCATTCGCCGGAAACTGTAGGGATGAAGAGAGAGTGAGAGAGAGAGAGGAAATTACTAAGGGTACCTACCAGCAAACAGGAGTGCCACAACACAACCAACAATAATAAGAGCTCGTTTGGCCTATGAGTTTTTTTGATTTTTTTTCGTTAGAATAGTTATAAAAAAAAAATTAAAAATTAAAAAAATAAAATATTATATTTAAATTATAATTATTTTTTTCGTAAAAATTAAAAATATTAAAAAATTTATCTCAAATAAAATTTTTAATTTAAATTAAAATAATTAAAAAATCAATTCACATTTCAAACCAAACTTAACCCAAAAAAAAAAAAAAGAAGAAGAAAAGGGGTCAAGAGTAAAAAGCAGAATAAAAGCAACAAGCCTACAACAAGCTTATCTATACTAGCCCAAGGGGTCAAGGTTTTAAGTCTTTGTGGGAGTTTTAATTTTTTAATTTTAATTTTTTTATTTAATTTTTTAAAATATTTATTAATTTCTTTTAATTTTTAAGTCTTACCTTTATAATAATATTTTAATACATTAAGAACAAGTATAAAAAATTTGTTTGAATTCTAGCATGAATTCTTTGAAAAGTCTCTCATAATAATCTTTTTAGCATTAAGAACAAATATAATTTTTTTTTTTGAAAAGTGTAACACATATAATTATTTTCAAAATATTAAACTTAAATATAATATAATAATAAAAAAAGATATTTAATTTATTAAAAAATGCAACACATATGATTATTATCAAAATATTAAATTTTAATATAATATAAAAAAAGAAAAAAGAAGACATTTAAGAAAAAAGAAAAAAATATTTAAAAATCATGATTAGCATATATAGATAATTATAAATCTGATTAGATGCATGACGGGTGATATGTACTATGAAATGAAAGTAAAGTTGTGTTTTGGGAAATGCAATTATATATATATATATATATGAGATATATGAGAGAGAGAGAGAGGAATGGGAAGTGCGTGACCAAGTTGGGGTTAGTTTTATTGCTGATAAAGTGATAAAAGTGAGTGTTTGAAAGTTAAAATATTTTGATAGGTTATTTTAATTTTTAATTATTTTTTATAGGTTAAAATATTTGTATTTAGAAAGATGTTGAATTGTTTTGTAGTTGGATATAACTTTTGTGAAAGAAAGAGTGAAATCATTATGAATTTGATGTGATATTATATTTTATTAATTATTTTAATCTATTTTATTTTATTTTTTAAATTTTAATCTAAAAAAATTATTAAAAAAAAACCTTTGCCAAGCAAGGTTAAGCTGTTTATGAGAGTTTTAAGTAAACTTCTTTAAATAGCATTAACAATGTTTGTCTTCAGTTTTTTAAAAATACTTTTCAAAAAATTTTATTTTCTTGTTTTTAGTTTTTTTTTTTTTTTGTTTTTACTGAATTTTTTTAATATTTTAAGTAATTTTTTTAAATTTTTAGACACATTTCATATAAATACATTTAAAAGTTATAATTTTCGTGAAAATTTTTTTAAAAAAATCATTAATTTATTTTATTTTTAAGAATAGCATTAACAATGTATTTATTAATTTTTGAAAATATTTTTTACAAATATTTTATTTTTTAAATACATCTAAATAAGGTATATCTAAAAAAATAAAAAATACTTAAAACTTAAAAATTATTTATTAAAAATAAAAAAATACGAAACACAAAAAAATCTTATTTTTAAAAAATTAAAACCAAATTCACTTATTGAAATTACGCTATGAAAACTAGGTTTTGGAAGAGGGTGAGACAGTACTTTCCGATGTACCCAAAAAAAGAAAAAAAAAAAAAAAAGGACAGAGGCAGAGAGAGAGAGAGAGAGAGAGAGAGAGAGAGAGAGGTGGAGAGTGATTAACCTTTCCCTAGTACATGCCTTGGAGGGACTTGTCCAAAAATTGTTAACTCGCGACTTAAATTTAAAACAACTTTGATTGGTAGCTCGAAATTGCCTTCTCCTAATCCCCCTAATTTTTATTTTCAGTAAATTATTTATTTATTTCTTTTTACTTGCCTTGCATTTTTTTTTTTTTTGCCAAAAATGAGAATTCGGGGCTTTCGGGGGAGCATCCCCTCGAGCTCCCACTCTTTTCTCAATTTAAAATTTTGGAGAGTCCAATTTTTATGAATATGGGCTCTCTTTTTATGAATATGAGCTCTCTTGGGTTTGTTATGCTGATATGAATTGTTCAATTAGTAGGACACATATTTGTATCAAAAATTAAGTTAGGAGTTATTTGGAATGATTTGAAATAATTATATTTTTTTAATTTTTTATAAAAAAGATATATAATGTAATAAAGAGGTAATGTGATCTAAATAAAAAGTAATGTGATATAAATTAGATAAAAGAAAATGTCCAAAAATAATGTATCCCAAACAAACCATTAGAAACTATTTGATTAGTTCATGATCATTGTTTTTTTCTTTTTTCTTTTTTCTCTTTTCATATAAATATAAACTAACCATTTGGCTACTGACTTTAACTAAATTAACTTAGCTAAATTAATTGTTTTTATGTAGATGATTTGCCTAACGAGTTTATAAATTGAATGGCTCAAATCCCTAAAACAAGCCTAGGTTATGTTCACAACAATAAAGACTAGGGCTCCGTTTGGTAAGCAGTTGAAATTGTAATTTTACCAATTAATTTGAATGTGTTGTTTATTTTGAACTTTCAAATCATAACTTTACACCCATTTCTCAAAACTCAATTCAAAACATAATTTTTACTTTTCAAAACTCATAACCAAACACATAATTCAAAACCCTTTTCAAAACTCAATTTAAATTAATATTTTAATTTTGTTAAGATTTTAAATATTTAAATATGCTACGATTTTTTAAATTTTTTGAATATTTTTAAATATTTAAATTTCAAAATACTGCAATTTTAATTTTTTAAATTTTAAAATATTTCATAAAAATAAATTCAAACTCTATTTTATAAAATTTTTTTTAAATATTTTAATTTTCTTGTTATGTATTTCGTTACGATTTGAGTGTAGAGTTGTAAAAGTAGTATGGAGTTTCGAGTTATGTATTTGGTTATGAGTTTTAAAAATAAATTCTTAATTGAGTTTTGTTTTATGTGTTTAGTTACGACTTGAGTGTAGAGTTGTTTTTGAATTTAAAATATTAATATTTTAAATTATTTAAATTTTTTGAATATTTAAATTATTTAAATTTTTACGATTTAAATTTTTTGAATATTTATTTTAATTTTTTACTTATTAAATTTTTTAGATTATTTAAATTATTTAAATATTTATGATTTAAATTTTTTGAATATTTATTTTGGAAAAAAATTATTTTCTTTGTAGTATTTTCAATTAAAAAATTGATTAATGTTATTTTCTGTTAATAATAAATTTTTTTAATTGAATTTTAAAAAGAGTTTGGTTATGAGTGTTTAAGAGTGGGCGTGGGTCGGTTGCGGCTATGAAACCTTCAATCCGCCATCATCCGTGATTGGCGGATTGGAGAAAATCAATCTGCATCCGTTCTTCAATCCGGCGGATGTGGATTGAGCGGATTGGCGGTTTGGCGGATGGATGCGAATTGGTTTGGCGGTTTAAAATTTTATAAATTTTCAACATAGTTCAACTTGTGCACTTCCTTAAAAACAAAAAAACAAAAAAGTATCACAGTCAATGACTTAAAAAAGTATTACAATTACTGCATGCCTCATCTAAAGAAAGAAAGTTTGAAACTTTAGAATATCATAATCATTGCATGCCTCATCCACATATTACAATCACAGTATGTCTCATCCATACAAAATATTACAATCTGTGATTCTTAAAATATAAAAATAATTCAAACCACCAAAACCATGAACAGAGTAATAGTAGAGATTGTATGTCTCTATATTGTTACATTTATATATATTTTTGAAAACAAAAAGCAATCATCATATATCATATTTTTTATTTATTACTTTTAGAATTAGATTTAAAAACAAAAAAATATAGATAAATAACACGTTTATTTTTTTCAATTCAAAAAATATATTCAAGTTGAAAACTTTTTTTTAACAGAATATTTGAACCCTTTTTCAATTGAACACACAAACAAAATATTTAAACAAATTAAAAATACAAAGTCTTATAAATTATTAAGTGTGCTCGCGGTTTGACGGTTCGGTTGCGGCCAAAGGAACCTCAAATCCGTCATTCGTCCGCCAAATTGGTGGATTGGAGAAAATCAATCCGCGACCGTCCGCTCGTCATCACGCATCCGTTCAAAATGCGGCGGATCGGTTCGATTCGGTCGGTTTTGGCGAATCGATATATCCGCTGCTCACCCCTATGAGTGTTGATTAGAATTTTTAATAGTGTGAAAGTAGTGTGTTTTGTTATGAATTATAACAATTTGAATTAAGTTTTGAAAACTCTTTCCAAAACTCATAAATAAACAAATTTTATTACTTCACATGTCAAATCAAACTTTCTACACTCAATTCAAAACTCTATTCAAAAATCATAACTAAACAAATTTTCTACACTCAAATCATAATTTCACAACTCACAAACTCAAAATATAACTCATACTCTCAAATTATATTTATAAAACTCTACCAAACGCAACCTAAGCCTTCCAATCCAAAACTTTGACTTAGAGATAAACTTTGTTTTATTTCCTGTATCAACATATTTAAAAGTTTTTGATCCAAAGTTATTATTTATAATCTTTTAGGCCGGATTTGTTTTGAGTCATAAGGGATAGAATTAAATTAGGATAGATGTGTGATCTACTAAAATAGTATTGCGTTATAAGGGATAGAATTAGATTGGGATAGATGCGTGATCTCCTAAAATAGTATTTGTTTGTAAAATTGGAAAAAAGGTTCATAGCACCTTAAGATTATGATAGGTTGGAGTAGGGGATTAACTAGTTGTTTTGGATGATGGAGGAGGGGATTCGACTATAATAAATGTGTTTGTTTGTTAAAGAGGAAAGGGGATTCATAGGCCTTGGAGGAGTAAAGACCTCATGGGTTGGGTTTCAAAACTAGTGAGGGGATTAGTTTGAAAAAAAAAGACTATTTTATCTATCTTTTGTTTTGTGTATTTGTGTGGTTTTATTTATTTGTTTATTTATTTAATTTTTTTTTTGTATTATGTCATTATATATATATATATTAAAATAATATAGTATAAAAAAAATTATATAATAATAATTTTTTAATATTAAAATATATCAAAAACACGAGAGGATATTTATGGTATTTCATATAGTTAATCCTCACTCTAAAATATATCACAAGCAAACACAATTTTTCTTAATCCGTTTACTAACAATCCCTACACTAATAGTCCACTCACTACCAATGCCCACAGTAATGAAACCTAACTCTAAAAACAAAGCGGTTCAAGAGTTGGGTTTCAAAACTAGTGATTAGCTTGGAAAAATATTATTTTATCCATGTTGCGGGTTGTGTGTGTGTGTGTGTGTGTGTGTGTGTTTGTGTTTTTTTTTTTTTTTTTTTTTATATTACGTCATATTTTATATATATATATATAAATAATTTAGTAAAAAAAATATTTATAAAATATAATTTTTAATATTAAAATATATCAAAGACACTAAAAGGTATTTATAGTATTTTATATAGTTAATCCCTCACAAAAATATATCACAAATAAACACAAAATTTTCTAATCCTATCATTAACAATCTCTACACTAACAATTAGGCCACGTTTGTTTGGCGGATTAGGTTGGATGGGATTGTTAGTAAGGAGATGTTTAGTGAAGAGATTGTTAATGTGTAGGCAGTTAATGTGTAAATTATTAGTGAGGAGATTAAGTGAAATTGTGTTTGTTTTGATAATATAGTGTGTGAGATGGTTAGTGATGAGATTGTTAAATTATTTTTATAAAAAATCTAAAAAAATAATTTCTATATTAAAAAAAATCTAAAACAAATATTAATTTTTTTTTAAAAATAACAGGTTGCAATTGCAAAAAAAAAAAAAAAGAAGTAATAATAATAAAAAAAATAAAAATAATAATTTGCACTGTTCCAGACATCTGGATAGGCGACCAAGAAGACGTCCGGGTGGACGACCAGATAAACCCAATCCTCTCACTATTTTTTTAATCCCACATTTTTCCTAGTGAAGCTAATCCCCCTACTGAGAGGGATTGCTAAGTCGCTCACACTATCAAGCCGACTTCCCAAACTATCACCAAGCATGTTGTGGGTGGGACCCACATCCATTCTACTCCAGTCCAACTGCTGAAACGACCAAACAAACGTGACCTTACACCTAACCTAACTCTGAAAACAACATGCCCTTAAAGTATCTGCTCCACTAAACAGATCCATAGTATACTAGGAGAAGAGGAACTCAAGATCTCATACTAGAGGTAGAGGTGCTTGTGGATCGGTTTTTGACGGTCCAACTTGTGGTTTGGACCCACCCGCATGTCTGTGGTTTGGAAAAATTGAACCTGCAATCGCCTGCAATGTGGGTTGCGGTTTGTGAAGATAGGGTTCATGCGGATGTCTTGAGGCGGTTCTTGATTAGGCATTTTTTTTCAAAAAAAATTTTTTTGGCTTGTTTTTTTTTTCCATTTTTTAAATATTTTTTGGTTGCGGGAGATTTAATACTATCCTTCATTAAAATTGAATTACAAAAAATTAGAATGAAAATTAAATAAAAACTAGGGTAAATTACATTTACCTCCCCTGAGGTTTTTGACAAATACAAAGACCACCCTTGTGGTTTGAATAATTATAATAACCTCCCCAACTTTACCTGACAATATCAAGATTCTCCCAAAATTTGACAGCCGTTTATATACCTAACAGACCTTGCTGATGTCATCTAATGTAAGCACTAAAATACCCGTAATGCCCATCATGCACTAAAATGCCAATTAAAGAATTTTCCACAACACCCAATCCAAACCTTATCTGCCGTAAACGAGATCAAACCAGACGAAGAAGACATAAAGGAACAAAAGCCCCACAAACCCAGTTCAAAAGCCCCACAAACCCAGTTCATCCCCAATTCGTTGCCGTTCTCGCCGGTTCGCCCCGATTCTCGCCCTCATCTCCCTCTCTTTCTGCACCCTCTTCCTCTATTTCGGCAGAGACGACATACCCATCTCGGAAAACCTCCTTTTAGTCCTAATTTTCATCGTCATCGCTCTGTTCTTCGCTGGCAAAAACAAAGGTTTGATTCACCAAAGCATTTTTATTCTCTCCAAGTGACTTGGGTTCTTGCAGAACAACTACAAACCGGTCCAATGGTTCATCGGCGAGTCGATTTTATCGAAAAAAGACCGAAAATCGAAGCGAATTGTAAGAAAAGGGGTTGAATTTTACAGCAATGGTGATTTCTATGAAGAGGAGTTTCACAACAGGAGGTGTAATGGGAGTGAAGTGTACAATTACTTTGTGAATGAGAGGTATGAGGGAGATTAGGCTGATGGAAGGTATGATGGGTATGGAATTGAGAGCTGGGCGAAAAGTAGTCGGTTTCGAGGACAGTATCGGCAAGGTCTCCGGCATGGTTATGAAGTTTATAGGTTTTATACAGGGGATGCTTATGCAGGGGAGTAGTGTAATGGGTAGAGCCATGGTGTTGGAATACAGAGTTGCTCCAATGAAAGCAGTTATGTTGGTGAATTCAAGTGTGGAGTCAAGCACGGCCTTGGTTCTTACCATTTTAGGTGAATTCTTCAACTTTGCTTTCGCGAGAGAAGAAAAGAGGTTTGATCTTGTCGTCGATGGTCTCCTTGTCGGAGTCAGAGTAGGAAACCAAGAAAAGAGGCACTATTGGGTTGGGTTGGGAGGGAGAGAGAGAGAGAGAGAGAGAGAGAGAGAGAGAGATTGAGAGAGAGAGAGGTTTGATTTCATGGTTAGGAAGATAGAGAAGGAAGATCTCGTCGTCAATGGTCTCCTCGTTGGAATCGAAGTCGGATACCAAGAAAATAGGCAATGTTGGGTTGGGTTGGGAGAGAAGGAGAGAGAGAAGAGAGTGAGAGAAGAAAGAAATAGAAGTTAATGGATGGTGACTCTGGTTTCAACAAGTAAAAAGGGATATTTTGTAAGGTATTTTCGTCATTTCACACTTAATTTAAAGGGTAATATGGTCATTCTGTATAGGTAAGTAACGTCGTTTGTGCAAAATTGACGGATTGGGGGAATTTTGATATTGTCAGTTAAAGTAGGGGAGGTTTCTGTAATTATTGAAATCACAGGGGAGGTCTCTGCATTTGTCAAAAACCTCAAGGGAGGTACATGTAATTTACCCAAAAAACTAATATAGAAAAAAAAAATCACATAACTAGATTTGCAAAAAATTGAAATAATTTCAATTGAACAATAAGTATTTTAAACAAGCAGTGTGTGATATTATTATAATGTTATCATGTTAGAGCCTATAGGTTTGATAATCAGATTAAAATGAATGAGAGAAGAGAATATTAGAATTGCACACTTACAAAATTTACAAGAAAATCTGATGGTCCAGATTTAAAAAAAAAAAAAAAATTGTACATAGATGCGAACAGGTAAGTGCGGGTGCTAGTAAAACCTGTAACCCGCCCGCAATTCTCAAAATAGGAAAATCCTAAACGGTATCAGTAGGGATGGCAATTTGATCCCGGCCTGACGGGGACCCAACCCCCCAACCCCGATTTAAGCGGTTTTTTCCCGAAAAATACCCTCAACGGGACGGGGATGGTATTAAAAAATCAATCCCCGATCACTTTCGGGCCGGGGACGGGGATCAGTATCCAAGTCCCGTCCCCGGCCCCGCTCTCCACTCCGGTTTGTCCCCAAAAATAAAATTACCATTTTACCTATATATATATATATAACTAAACCCTAAAACATTACATAGACCACCACTTCTCTTCTCTCCATCTTCTCTCTCGGTTTCTCTCTTCCCCTCTCTCTCTCTCTCTCTCTCAATCTTCTCTTTAGGTTTCTCTCTTCCCTTTCTCTCTTCGATGATCGGCGATGAAGTAATATGAAGGGGCGGTGTCGCCTTTGCGATCGAAGCGGACGTCTTGATCGGCGTCGAGCAGTTGTAGTCTCCGATCATGTACAGGGGAAAGCAGTGGGCGTCGGAGGCGACGTACGTGACGAAGCGCCTCCTCAAAAGCACCAGCGTCGGACAGATCGTCCACTTTCTCTCTCTCTCTCTCTCTCTCTCTCTCTCTCTCTCTCTCTATGACAGATCTCAGAGATACATGTATTTGATAGAGTCCATTTTTTTTTTCTTCACCGTCTGTTGATGATGCCGATCGTCCACTCTCTCTCTTTCTGTGACAGATCTCAGATCTGTTTGTGTATGTATCTATACATGTATCTGTCTATTTTTATTTTTTTTTGGTTTATGATCTGTTGATGATTCTGTTGATATGGTAATGTTGATGATGATGATTCTGTTGTTGTTGTTGATGGTGGTGTTGAAACAAATTTGAGGGGTGGGGAATTTTCAAGGTCGGGGAAACCCGATCCCCGTCAGGGAGCAGGAATGAGAATGGTGGTAGGTTTCCCGTCGGGGATCGAGGCTGGGGAGATTTTCACAATCGGGGATCGGGGACGGGGAAGGTGATCCCCGGCCCCGCCCCACCTCGTCCCATTGCCATTCCTACGTATCAGACCCTAATAATTTTGCGAAACTGCCCAAATAGGCGCGGACGGTTTAGGTTGGACGGTTTTTGCAGGTCGAATAACCTTATACCTAACCCTAGCTAGAGTGGTTTAAAAAAATTGTCTCTAAAATTTATATCCTGATATAGCCTTCGTTTAGCATGGAGTTAAAAGACCAAAATAGTCACAAAAAGATAAAACAGATTAAAAAATTAATAAAATAAAATGTCACATCCAAATCATAATTATTTCAATTTTTCTATCACAAAAATAAAAAAAGCCAAAAGTGGGTTGACTTATAGTTAAGAGAATCAATTCTTTTGAAAAGTGGGTTGACTTTTGAGATTGTTGGCTATTTTAACCTAAGTTAAAAAGTCTCATTTGAGTTGAATTGTATTATAAAAATGTCAAGACATAAATTAATAATTGATAGTTCTATATGGTTGAATTTTTAAATTTTTTTTTTAATTTTAAAAAGAATTAGAAATTACTTTATCAAAAATAAGCATCAAAAATTTAAAATAAATTATTGAGTAATTTTTTATAATTTTACCAAATTAATTTTTAAAATTATTTAAAAAACACATTTTAAAAATTCAACCAAACAAATTGGAGTACCATTATTAATGTTTCTTGACCATAAAGGCCCATGTGAGCGTGAGATGGGCTATTTTGTTTGTTTGACAGAATTTCAATGTTGTAAGTCAGACTGGGTCCGTTTGGGAGGATAGTTTGTGGCTAAAATAGTCACAAAAGATAAAATAAGTTATTTTAATCACAACAAATAAAACATCACATCCAACTCATAATCATTACACTCTTCTCTCATAAAAAAAGTTAAAAAAATCAAAAAATCAAAAAGCCCTTTCCAATTTTTTAGTCCAAACTAAAATAATCAAAAAAACCAAAAAATAAAAAAACCAACCCACTTCCCAAACCAATCCTGAACGTTAATGCAGAGTTCTGTTCCAAAAAACCCAAAGTAATCAATGGCCCTGTTTGGTAGAAATTTGTGGAAAAGTGCTTATAAATGCCTAAACAGCTTATAGCTTATAACTATGAATATAATCTGATTTCTGACTTATAAATTAAGCATCTCCTGCCCCACTCAAAGAATAAGCTGATTTCTGACTTCCAAAAAGTTATAAGTTATAAAGTATAAGTTAAACCAAACACATTAAAATATCTTAAATTAAAATTTGAAATCAAATAAGCGACTTTTAATTTTTAATAGGGCCAATGAACAGTGTGAACTTTGAAGCTTTTGGTTCCAATGCTATCTTCAATTGACCAGAATAAAGTTGATTCTTTGAAGGAAATTAATATACCAACATATATTTTTTTTTACCCACATTATAATATATAAGAGTTTTAGATACTAAATATTTTGATTTGTAAAAGTAAAAATTTTATTACATAAGACATTTAAGGACCAATTTCCATCGTTATGAGGATAGTTACTAACAAGTCGTTTTGAAAAGTAAAAAATAAGGTTTTTAGCAACAAAATTTTGAAAAAGTCACCAATAAATAGATTTTTAGGGACAAAATAATTTGATCTCAAAATGGTTTATTTTTTGAAACAAAAAATTTGGCCCCAATTGGATAATAATTCATCACTAATGTCTAATTTTTGTTGCTAAAAATATAATAACGACACTTTTCGCAACAAAATTACTTAGTCCCTAAAAAATATTTTTATCCCTAAATTTTAGTTTTTAAAATCTTAAATTTTTGTAATGATAATTTTTAAAAAAATTATAAATAGATGTGATATGAAATAATAAAGATTTTAATATTTGAAAGAGACTCAATAAACAGTATTTGGAGTTGGGAACAATCCACATGCACGTCGGCAAATAGGCAGCTCTAGAAGAGATTCTAAGGTCAAGAAAGAGTATGCACCTCGTCTGGGGAGCATTCTCCAATGTTAGAATGTTGAATGTTGAATTTGATAACTTATGCTATGATTTAACAATGTTAAAATTTGACAATTTTATTTCAATACTTGTGTTATTTTTAACACAACCATCATCTTGTCTTTCTAATTTTCCTTTGATTTCTATAAAATATGTATAGCAATTAATAGAAATGTTGAAAATTAACAATTTATTAAAGCTCGTGTCAAATTTAACATTAAAGATAATAATTTTAAAATTTGGCCACTGTAATGACAACTGATTAAAATATTCAGTTAACACTATTGTTAATATAATTGTATGAAGCGAGAACAGAGAGAATCTCTATATTATTTATCAAAATCTTACAATACAATAGACAGCTAACAAAAGCAGACAATAAGAAACCTAATAAAAATGAAGTCCTAAATAAGAAAGGAATAGAATAGGAATAGAAATAATAATTCTAAGCCTCATGGATGATATCATAATAAGGTTGTTGTCATGTATATACATTAACACCCTCCCTTCAAACTCAAGGTGGGTGAAAGGAACCAGCTTGAGTTTGCAAACAAAAATTAGGAAATAAGAAAATAAAATTTTGGTGTAGATCCAGATGATAGTGCTTGAAGCGCAAGGACAGAGTGTTCACCAAGCATAGAAAAATGAACGACTTTTGTGCTGGTTGTAAGAAAAGGAGCACACGAGCGCTTGAACGGTTTGTTCACCGTGAACGGGCCTTGTGAGGCACTTAAATGGCATATTCATTTATGAGGGACCTTGGGAGGCAACTTATATGATGTGGCCTTGGGAGGCTTGGATGGTGTGCTAGAGGTGACTTGGGTGATGTGCCAAAGAGCGGCTTGGGTGGTTTGTATGGTGTATTACCATTATGATTACCATGATATAAGTATATATTTTTCCTCTTCAAACTCAAATAGGTTAGAAAACAGTAACCTATTTGAAGTGAAACGGAGAGAGCTGAGAAAAGAGTGCGGAAGCATAAAGAGGAAAAAAAACAAAAACAAAAAAGAGATATGTGTGTGACGCCCGTGGCAGATGTGATGGTTGATTGGTTGCTGGAGGTTGGGACTAACACAGGTTTGTGTTGAAACTCCACCAGGCAGCGAAGGTATGGCTTCCAACTGGCCGGGCACTAGTGAACCAGAAAGATAGGCCAAACCTTATAGCTCTAATACCATGCTAATATAGGCTAGGACTAACACAGGTTTGTGTTGAAACTCCAGCAGGCAGCAGAGGCATGGTTTCCAACCAATCTCTCATCGGTGAACCAGAAAGACATGCCTGAAATGCCCCAAAAATAATACAATAAATACAACTTATAAGCAGAAGAATAACAGAAATAAGAGACATTCATTCACTATAGTTCAGAGTTCATTTACAAAGGTTAACACATGCGACATACATTCACCAATATTCATCCTGAATCTATAGCATGTGTTACAATGTTGAGAGAAATAAAACTAAACATATAGTTAGATTCCTTATAAGCTTACATTTTTCCAAGTCATTGCTTGGTTATACAAAAGTTAGCCTAGCTCAATACAATTAAAGCCCTTGGCTATACAAGAGAATAAAAACAAAATAAAGAAGCTCTTACTTCCTAAAAGTCCCTCCAAGCTATTGCCTTGGCGGAGGTATGTCACCAGCACTTGAAAATGATTTTTCCAAATAGGGTAAGCCAAAGCCCAGTAGAAATAATCTAACACAATATATGAGGTTTAACAAAGATACAAGTATAATGTGCATATACAATACCTGTGACAAAACATTCACATTTTTAATAATCATAAAGTACCAAGTTCATATCCTATTCTATTTTTCTTTAATTCATTTCAATCCATGAGCCAATTTCATTATCTTTTAACAACCCAACTGAGACTACAACTCAGTGGTTATCTAATCAACACAACTACCACTCAAACACTTTAATTTGTCATTTTACTAAACTTTCATTTGCGGGATTGGCACCCATGTATGCACAAGATTTTGGGACTTTCACCTTGGACACTCTGGCCAACTTAATTTTCAATGGAGTCCATCTCCTATCTCCTCCCAAATAATGGAGTACATCCCATTTCTCCTCCCAAATATCATACATATACAATGTATTTAAACATAGTCATATTCCATGACAATCACCAATAGATAGTTTCAATTCACCTAATTCTCATGCAATTTCTACAACAATCATAACTATCCTCCACTGATAGCCCAATGCAGTTATTTCAAAATAAATATTCAATCCCAAAACAGATAATTTATTCAAAATTTCCAAAGGTGAGAGGTATTACACACTTAACTCCCACCATCTATTTCAATATTCGCCCAATTTCATGTTTACAACACCAATATCATTTATGTATACAAAATAAATATTATTATCATTTTAGGACAAACTCCCTCTTTTCAAATATCAACCCAAAGCCAAAATCAACTATAGTGTAACCACACCACCTTATATTTAACTTTATAACCCTTTCCACAACATACATTTAGAAACCCCTCTTTTAATTTTACAACCCAAACCCTAGGTTTGTCCATAATACACCCAAAGCCCACCATTGTAACACAATCATCAAATAACCAAGTTAAAAATCATATAAAAGTGTAGAAAATCCTTACCTTAAAGTTTAGAAGACCAAAGCAACAAAGGAGAAGCTTCAAAGACGTCGAAACCAACTTCTACTCGAATCATAACGGAGCTCTTGAGGTGCTCTACCTTTTCTCAAAGGCAATAGGATGAAGATCTCAATGGTGCTAGATGAAATAGTAGAGAGAAGATGAGTTTTACACAGAGAAACTCAAGATCTAGGTTTCTGGAAAGGTTTAGAGAAAGAGAGGAATGAAAAAGTGATAAAAAGGTCATCTTCACGGACTGTTATACACGTAGTCCGCTCGAGCGTGAAAACTGATGCTCAAGTGTCATACACAATGTTCCGCTCAAGCGCAAGAAGTGACGCTCAAGCGTAGAATAAACACTTTCAGAAGTTTTGCAAATGAAGAACATTTGAAAAATCTAGAAAACCTCCTAGATGTTGATTTGTGATTATGTACCAATTTTAAGCAAAATATAACAATCCCAATCAAACAATCAAGAGAAAGAGACACAAAGATTTTACGTGGAAAAACCACAATTGGACACCTTCCAATTGTGATTAAAAAACCACGGGCAACTGCCATAAGAACAATCCACTAAGAAGATATAAAGGAATTACACAGGTATCACTTTCAATTATCTAGCGAATTCACAACGCCTAATTGAACCAACCTCTATGTGCCTCTTCCAACCCCATCTTCAGCACGGAATTATCTTTCTGATGAGCCACTCCGGATTCCCTCCAAAGCTTCAGGCTCGAATTCTTCAGAATTCACAACTAAAGAACAACTCTCTCTTTTGTGTATAACAAACAAACCTTTGATGCACTCTCTTTAAACCATGAGTTGAATACTCAATAAAACATCAAAGAAAAACATAACAAAATATCCCCAGATATAACCCTTAAGAACCAAAAAAGAAGATCTGGAGAGATTCAATGAATGAATCAATGAATAGCCTAGATTTGGGAGAAACCCAACTATTTATAGAAAACCAAAGCAATCCTAGTTTGGAAAGAAAACCAACTTCTTGTAGAAAACTAACTTCTTGCAGAACTCCAAAGTAATCATGTTTTTGAAGGAAATCAACTTCTTAAAGAACTCTTGTTACAACCTTGGTTTTGATCCATGGAATTTGACAACAAAAGGTCCTAACAATCTCTCCCTTTGTCAAATCCTGAATAAAACCAATCTAAAACAAATTTCCTAACAAAATCTCTCAAGCAGCACTACTAACTATGAACCAACACTCAAATCCATGCTCTTGAACAATTATCCTGAAATAAAATAACCACACACAAGCCAACCAAAATATATGGAACTGGATTAAATAACAAAATATAAATCAATCCATAAACAAAATACTAACAATCCAACTGTACCAAAGAAGGATATAAGCAAAAGTAAAAACACTGTACCATCAACCAAACTACTGTACCATCAATAAACATCAAACACTGGTAATGATGAACCAAACTCCCCCTCATTAAAAAAACCACAAACACCAAAACAAAGGAACAAATAATATGGTGGAGCAAGCAAGGAATTTCAGATTTGTACCATAAAACACACAAGCCTATCCAAGAAGCACAATTACTTAAAAACACAATCTGCACAGTCTGTAGAAGATTCCTCATGAAAGAAAGTGATGCATTATGTGAAAAGCATAGATCCCATGAGAAAAGTGTGTGTGTGACTCTTGGAGTTCGACAAACACTAGATTCAAATCCTGGTAGTGATATGAAAGCTGAACCTCCGACAAGAGAATCTCAGCACAACTGAGGAAAGTCAAACCACTAGGAATCAAGGGGTATTTGGTGAGTAAAGGCGGAGGCTCCCCGTCAATCAATGAATCCTTTATTTTTCCTTTTTTTTTTTTCACATCTTTTTCTTTTCTTTCTTTTGCACATTTTTTTTTCTTTTCTTTTCTATTGCACTTTTTTTTTTTCTTTCTTTTGCACACTCATTGGCGGCTGACACGCTCAAGGGTATGGAAACCGAACCAGAGAAGCATGGATATAATAAGGATGGCCTGGTTGGTGATTCTGAGGTAGCCTTTTCCTCATGTCTGGACTACAAAGAACAGAGGGGAAAGCCATGGAGATGCAAAAAGATGGAAGGTGGTTAAGAGACACAACATCACCCAAGATATGCTAGTATAGGTCAATTCCTCTAGAAAAGCAAGAGATATCATGCCAGAAGTCAATGGAAAAAATAATCACTAAGGCGGAAGACTCCCATATTTGCTACTCCAAGAGTGTGTACAGAATGAGACATACTAATCAAAAAACACACACTCCAAAATGAGTAATGACCACAAAAAGCACACATATATTAACATGTAATGGTTATTCTCATCAATTCCAATATGCACCAAGGACATCTCAAAAAATTCAAACTTACAAAATCATACTAAGAAAATCTTTTTGGGGTTTATTTTTTTTTCTTTTTCTAAACAAAGCAAGTCAAAAAAACAAACATTCACACATTTTTTTTATTAAAAAAAATAACAAAAAAAAAAACCAAAAACAAATAAACAAATTAACACAAGTCAAGTTTTCTCACCCAAACTGCTTTAGTATAAACAAAGTTGTGAGAATTGCGATTTTTGGGTGGTGTCTTGACGTTATGGTTCCCTTCCCCTTTAATGAGAACCCGTCTTGACATGGTTTTCAACTTCCTATTCCTAGGTCTAGGTAAACACAACCTTTGTTCATGTTTGGTCTCAAGCAAATCAAAATAGCAAGGTTTATTATGACCCTTAACCTCCTTATGACCAATGAAGTGTCTCCTACCCCTTGAGATATTAGAATTTCTTCCATCTCTATGAGACATTCTCCCATGCAATTCATAACAATAAGGGCGAATATGACCATACATACCACAATGATGACAAATAAAAACAGGGTGTACCTTTTTTTGTTTTACCTTACCAACTCTAGGAAGTTTGAGAAGTCTTTTCTCTTGTTGAATCTTTTGTCCTCCCTTTCCTTGAGTTCTTATATCATGAGATGTGGAAGCACTCTGTTTTTGCTCTCTCTTATCTCCAAAGCCAATGCCACTCTTGTCTGAATAGATTTGTTGAGACCCAATGATATCCTCCAAAGTCTTTGATCCTTTGTTCCAAAGAACAATGGTAACCATGGCACACTTTAGCTCTTCCTCTTTCTTGATCATTAGTTCTTCCAAAGCAACTTGAGACATCTCGAGAGATTTAATCTTTTCTTCATACATGGCATGAGTTTCCTGTAGCTCATCCATCTCTGTCTCACAAGTCAACAGTTTTGCACAAAGGACTTGTTGATCATCAGCTATCTTGATGGCATTGATCCTAGCCTCAGAAATCTCCTCCTTAAGTTTGACATTCTCACATTCACATGCTTTGAGTTTCTTTGTGAGTTTGTCATTCAATTTGAATAACTTAAGAGACTCCTTATACAACTTTTCATAAGCTTGTTCAAGCTCTTCATTATCACTCTCAGAGGATTCATTATTAGTGGTATTCTCAACCGACCTCTTTAAATCCATTATCAAAAATCAAACAAGATCTCGTTCTAAAAAAAATATTTTTGTTTTAAACAAAATAGAACGACCCGTTCTGATACCAATTGAAAAATCTAGAAAACCTCCTAGATGTTGATTTGTGATTATGTACCAATTTTAAGCAAAATATAACAATCCCAATCTAACAATCAAGAGAAAGAGACACAAAGATTTTACGTGGAAAAACCACAATTGGACACCTTCCAATTGTGATTAAAAAACCACGGGCAACTGCCATAAGAACAATCCACTAAGAAGATATAAAGGAATTACACAGGTATCACTCTCAATTATCTAGCGAATTCACAACGCCTAATTGAACCAACCTCTATGTGCCTCTTCCAACCCCATCTTCAGCACGAAATTGTCTTTCTGATGAGCCACTCCGGATTCCCTCCAAAACTTCAGGCTCGAATTCTTCAGAATTCACAATTGAAGAACAACTCTCTCTTTTGTGTATAACAAACAAACCTTTGATGCACTCTCTTTAAACCATGAGTTGAATACTCAATAAAACATCAAAGAAAAACATAACAAAATATCCCCAGATATAACCCTTAAGAACCAAAAAAGAAGATCTGGAGAGATTCAATGAATGAATCAATGAATAGCCTAGATTTGGGAGAAACCCAACTATTTATAGAAAACCAAAGCAATCCTAGTTGGGAAAGAAAACCAACTTCTTGTAGAAAACCAACTTCTTGCAGAACTCCAAAGTAATCCTGTTTTTGAAGGAAATCAACTTCTTAAAGAACTCTTGTTACAACCTTGGTTTTGATCCATGGAATTTGACAACAAAAGGTCCTAACAACATTGCTCGAGCTAAAGATTCGACGCTTGAGCGTTCACTTGCTCAAGCGTAGAACACCCTCTTCCAGTATTTGTAGGTCTGTAAAAATACTGAGAGTTTGCAAATCCCGCTCGAGCGCAAGAATGACCGCTTGAGCGGAGGAGCAAAATTTACAAAGCCCGTTCAAGTGCAAGAATGACCGCTCGAGCAGAGGAGCAAAAATCTGGGTAACAAAGGTTTGAAAAAATAAGCAACCAATCTGTTCTAAACACACAACTATAATCCAAATGACCAATCCAAGGAACAACAAGGGCAATAAGAAATGGACAACAACATTGAACCATAAAATCCGAGTCCGAAACATAACAAAATGTCGGGTTAAAATCGGAATCGCTATAATGCCGAACTTTAACTCTGACACCATGTTAATATAATTGTATAAAGAGAGAGGGGAGAGAATCTTTGTATTATTGATTGTAATCTTTCAATCCAATAAAGAGCCCTATATATAAGATAAATAAGTATAAGGAACAAGAAACCTAATAAAAAAAAGAGCATGAAACCTAATAAAAAGAAGTTTTAAATAAAGAAAGGAATAGAATATGAATAATAATCTTGGGACTGATATTATGGATGACATCATAACAGAATTGATGTCATGTATATACATTAACAACTATAATAAAGTTATCAGCTAAACTACGACTTATGTAAGGTTGGGATTTAACTTTTTTATATATCTTAAATGAATCTGAATTCTAAATTAAATAATTTTTATTATTTTTTGAGTATAAATTATGTGTGCCTAATATTGCTCTAAAGTTAGAGCAACTTAATGTTATGTTTTGTTCACAAATTTTAATAGGGATTCGAAGGAAAAAAAAAAAAAAAAAGTTGAAACGTACCAAAAAAATATAACTATATTTTATCTATATTTTACACAACTTTTTTTTTTTTTCTTTCTTTTTAAAATTTATATTCAAATTCTTGTACAACAACCACTGGGGTTGGTGGCCCAATGGAGAATGCATTTGCCTCCACCAACCCGAGTCAAGTTCGACTCTTACGGGGGGCGCGAAAAATTCTGGCTTTGTGCCTGTTTGGCAGAACTTAATTACAGCTTATTTCAGCTTTCAACTTAATTTAAGCTATTTTGATATGTTTGGTTTAGCTTATAGCTTATAACTTATGGCTTTTTGGAAGTCAGAAATCAGCTTATTCTTTGAGTGGGGCAGGAGATACTTTAAGAATAAGTTGAAAATCAGCTTAAGCTGAAAGTTATAAGCTATGAGCTGTTTAGGCATAAGCTATAAGCACTTTCCCACAGCTCTATCAAACAGGACCTTTGCAGAGGTTCTTTTTGATACCTCGCGCTGTACTCCGGTCGAAACTTGTCCGTGATTGAGGCGGTTGATGAGCTCCGCTGGTGCCTCAGTGGTGGGTCCCCCACTTGGTGGGGGTTAATTCTTGGCTGGCAACCGGCTACCTCGAGGTCAGGGCCCGCAGGGATTGTGATGACACTACATAATCTTTTTTTTTTTATTAAAAAAAAAAAAAAAAAAACTTGTACAACACAACTTAAATAGCCACTATAATTGGAATTGCATGATATTTGAGCCCGTGTCCATGAATTTGTGGACCCAGTACCGAGATTTGATTCCATTCTGCAATCTTCCTCCTACATTCCCAAACTAATCATTTTCTAGTCATGCTCGTGGAGAGAGAGAGAGAGAGAGAGAGAGAGAGAGAGAGAGAGAGAGACTTCACTACAGGGCAAAGGGTAAATATCAGTTCAGTGAAAATTTGAAAATAAAAATTATATCCATGGTAATTTTTTTTTAAATATTAATAATTAAAATTTGAAATATTTTCATAAATTTTTAATAATTTTATGAAAGTAATACCGAATGGTGATTTTCTCTGGGATAAAAGGATGATGTGGATTAATGGGATAATTTTGTAAATATTTATCAAACACATTTGCTACTTTGAAAAATATTATTAAAAAAGTTAGAAGAAAGCACCAATAAATCTCATTTTTATATTTGAGTAATTAATAAGTTCTCAAAATAATCCAATGAATCCAATAATCCGTATTATGTACGAGACTTTATAAATTAAAAAAAAAATCATTATAATTATCTTGAAGTAATTTAGAAATTGTTTGAGATGTCCTAAATAAGTGTATTTTTTGTCTTTTTGGACTAAAAAGTTGAGGGAAAAAAAGATGGATATTTGGGTTAACTTTTTGATTTTTTACGAAAAAATATGTATTAAAAAATTATATAAATGTGTATAGGAGAAGTGATTGAGTAGTCCGTACACTCTCTAGGTAGTGTAGTCGGTGGTTAGGAGATGGAAAATGGTTGCCTTCTTTTCGTGCTTGAATTGGACGGTGTTGTTCAGTCCGTGTGGGCCCACCATGGGTCCCGTTTTGCTAATCGGAACCGTCTTACGGTATACATGAAATTTATAAGTTAACTTTTATGTTTATAACTTTTTAAATTATTAGTTTAAAAAAATTTTAAAAAAAATATATAAATATATTTAGTGCAATTTTGATAATTTGTATTTATAAAAAGTTAAACCTGATTAAATGAGATTAACTGAGTTATAACATACCACTTCTTGTTTTGAAAATATACAAATTTAAATTTATAATTAAAACAAATATATAATTTTATTATTAAATATGAACTGAAGTGATATTTAACAATAATTAATATGATATTTCTATTTTTAATCCAATAATTTAAGTTACATTTCTTTTGATTTCAATTTCATAACTAATAATACAATACGAATATAATACACACATTGATTTGTTAGGTTTTTATTCTTGGCAACCCCGTTTGACAAAACTCCTTTCAGATGTATTTATTTTCGCATTTTTTATTTCAGTGAGGCTTTGAGTTTATTAGATGCGAATCCAATCTGAATCGAGCTTTGCAGAGAAGTTTGTGATGTTAATGCTTTCAAGATTGCCACTTCGCTGATTATTACGGGTCGAGTCGTCATTCATGGAAACAAAATTCAAATTTGCATTCAAAATTGTATGTCAGCCGTTGCTCGCTCGAGCCAAGGAGTGCTCGCTCGAGCCAAGACTTTCTCGCTCGAGCCAAGGAATGCTCGCTCGAGCGGAGGATTGCGTCCATACAAAAACCTGAAGAAGTGTATTCCTCGATCGAGCCAAGGATCCGTCGCTCGAGCGAAGGCACTAGTAGAAATCACGAAATTTACTCTTCTCGCTCGAGCCAGGAAAGCCTCGCTCGAGCGAGCCTCAGAATCCGGATTTTTTCAAAGAGTTGGTTTTCTTCTGAAACAGGATTTCTTTTGGTGTTCTACAAGAAGTTGGATTTCTTCCAAGACAAGGATTATTTTCGTTCTTTATAAGTAGTTGGTTTTCTCCCAAAACTAGACTACTTATTAATTATTCCTCCAGATCTTCTTTTTGGTCCTTAAAGGTTTATATCTGGGGATATTTTATTTTTCTTTGATGTCTTATTGAGTATTCAACTCATGATCTGAAAAGGCTACATCAAAGGTTTTGTTTGTTTCACAAAAAGGAGAGGTGTTCTTCGATTGTGGATTACGAAGAATTGAGCAAGCTTCAGATTGTGAATTGCAGGTGGCTCATCAAAGTTGTTCTTCAGTTGTGGATTCTGAAGAATTCGGTCTGAAGCTTCGGTGGTGGAATCCGGAGTGGCTCATCAGAAAGACAATTCCGTGGTGAAGATGGGGTTGGAAGAGGCACATAGAGGTTGGTTCAATTAGGCGTTGTGAATTCGCTAGATAATTGAGAGTGATACCTGTGTAATTCCTTTATATCTTCTTAGTGGATTGTTCTGGTGGCTGTGGCCCGTGGTTTTTTGATCACAATTGGAAGGTGTCCAATTGTGGTTTTTCCACGTAAAATCTTTGTGTCTCTTTCTCTTGATTGTTTGATTGGGATTTTTATATTCTGCTTAAAATTGATACATAATCACAAATCAACATCTAGGAGGTTTCTAGATTTTTCAATTGGTATCAGAGCGGGTCGTTCTATTTTTTTTATAAAAAAAAATTCTTTTTGAACGCTTTATTTTTTATAAAAAAAAAAAAAAAAATTTTAGAACGAGATCTTGTTTGATTTGTGATAATGGATTCAATTCGTGAGGGAAATTCTATGGTTCGACCACCCCTACTTGACGGATCCAATTATTCTTTTTGGAAAGCTCGGATGAGATCTTTTTTAAAATCTATTGATGAAAAAGTTTGGCAATCCGTCATGAATGGGTGGATCAACCAACAATTAGTTGATGGAGTAACTTTCCCAAACCAATTGATAAGTGGGACCTGTTGATTACCAAAATAGTAGCTGGAATAGTAAAGCTATCAATTCTCTCTTTTGCGCTGTCACACCTGATGAGTTTAGCCGTATTTGTAATTGTGAAGTCGCAAAAGGGGCTTGGGATATCTTACATACTATTCATGAGGGCACTCCTTCTGTTAAACGATCAAAACTTCAAAGGCTCACATCTAGTTTCGAAAACCTTTCAATGAAAGAGAGTGAGACCTTTGATGAATTTTATGCGAAGTTGAGTGACATTGTAAATTCCAGCTTCAATTTAGGTGAAAAAATACCAGAATCCAAAGTTGTGGGAAAAATTTTGAGATCCTTGCCCGATCGGTTCCAACCAAAAGTTACGGCTATTGAGGAGGCTCAAGATGTTGACAACCTCAAGCTAGATCAGTTGGTTGGAAATCTTCAAACTTATGAGGCACATAGAAATTTCAAAAAGAAACAAAAAGATCTTGCTTTTAGTAGTGCTCATAAAGTGGTTGAGGATTCTGATGAGGATTGTGAGATAGATTCCAAGATTATGGCTGCTTTTGTTAAACAATTTAAAAAATCTTTTTTGAATAAAAATCCTAATCTATTGGAATCTACTCATACTCATAAATCCAAAGGCAAAGATAAAGTCAAAATTAATTCTATAGCCAAGAAGGAGAAAGGAAAGATACAAGGGAACTCTGAAAGCATCCAATGCTATGAATGCCAAGGATTTGGCCACCTTGCTTTAGAATGCCCCACTCGTTTGAGGAAGAAGAAAGCCCTCGCCATCACTTGGGATGATGAATCCGAATCTAATGGAGATGAAAGTGACAACGAAGATCAAGGCGAAGAGGGACATAAGCAATTCCTTGCTTTCATGGTGGCTTCCGAAACTGAAGGACAAACAGAGTCTCTGAAAAGGTCAGTTGAGAATACTACTGATGATGAATCCTCGGAGAGTGATCATGAAGAACTTGAGCAAGCCTATGAAAAGCTGTATAAGGAGTCTCTTAATTTATTCAGAGTGAATGACAAACTCACAAAGAAACTCAAAGCATGTGAATGTGAGAATGTCAAACTTAAGGAGGAGATTTCCGAGGCTAGGATCAATGCCATCAAGATAGCTGATGATCAACAAGTTCTTTGTGCAAAACTGTTGACTTGTGAGACAGAGAGGAATGAGCTACAGGAAACTCATGCCATGTATGAAGAAAAGATTGAATCTCTCGAGATGTCTCAAGTTGCTTTGGAAGAACTGATGATCAAGAAAGAGGAAGAGCTCAAGTGTGCCATGGTTACCATTGGTCTTTGGAACAAAGGATCAAAGACTTTGGAGGATATCATTGGGTCTCAACAAATCTGTTCAGACAAGAGTGGCATTGGCTTTGGAGGTAAGAAAGAGCAAAAACAGAGTGCTTCCACATCTCATGATGTACAAACTCAAGGAAAGGGAGGACAAAAGATTCAACAAGAGGAAAAACTTCTCAAACTCCCTAGAGTTGGTAAGGTAAAAGAAAAGAAGGTACACCCTGTTTTTATTTGTCATCATTGTGGTATGCATGGTCATATTCGCCCTTTTTGTTATAATTTGCATGGGAGAATGTCTCAAAATGGTAGAAATTCAAATACTTTTTGGGTTAGGAGACAACCTTACTTGTCTAAGTGGAATACCAAGATTCATGAGGGTGTTCACAACACCATGACATTTACCAAGACCTAGACTGATTTTGTTAAGACCAAAAGATTTGGGTGAGAAAACTTGACTTGTGTTAATTTGTTTATTTGTTTTTGGGTTTTTGTTTATTTGTTTTAGTTGTTTTTTAATAAAAATATGTGATTGTTTGTTTTTTGTCTTGCTTTGGTTAAAAAAAAAAAAAGAAAAAAAAAAGATTTTCTTAGTATGGTTTTGCAAGTTTGAATTTTTGAGATGTCCTTGGTGCATATTGGAATTAATGAGAATATCCATTACATGTTAATATGTGTGTGCTTTCTGTGGTCTTTACTCATTTTGGAGTGTGTGTTCTTTGATAAGTATGTCTCATTCTGTACACACTCTTGGATTAAGCAAATATTGGAGTCTTTTGCCTTAGTGGTTATTTTTACTATGGACTTCTGGCATGATATCTTTTGCTTTTCTAGAGGAATTGACCTATACTAGCATATCATGGGTGATGTTGAGTCTCTTAACCACCTTCCATCTTTTTGCATCTCCATGGCTTTCCCCTCTATTTTTTGTAGTCCAGCCATGAGGAAAAGGCTACCTCAGAGTCACCAACCAGGCCATCCTTAATATATCCATGCTTCTCTGGTTCGGTTTCCATACTCTTGAGCGTGTCAGCCGCCAATGAATGTGCAAAAGAAAAAAAAAAAATGTGCAAAAGAAAGAAAGAAAAAAAAGTGCAAAAGAAAAAAAAAGTGCAAAAAAAAAAAAAGTGCAAAAGAAAGGGAAAGGAAAATGTGCAAAAGAAAGAAAAGAAAAAGATGTGAAAAAAAAGGAAAAATAAAGGATTCATTGATTGAGGGGGAGCCTCTGCTTTTACTCACCAAATACCCCTTGATTCCTAGTGGTTTGACTTTCCTCAGTTGTGCTTAGATTTTCTTGTCAGAGGTCCAACTTTTATATCACTACTAGGATTTGAATCTTGTGTTTGTCGAACTCCAAGAGTCACACACACACTTTTTCTCATGGGATCTATGCTTTTCACATAATGCATCACTTTCTTTTATGAGGAATTTTCTAGAGGCTGTGCACATTGTGTTTTCAAGTAATTGTGCTTCTTAGATAATCTTGTGTGTTTTAAGGTACAAATCTGAAATTCCTTGCTTGCTTTATCATATTATTTTTTGTCGTTTTTCTTCTTGTTCACTGTTTTCAGTGTGTGTGGTTGTTTTTAGTGAGGGGGAGTTTGGTTTATTGTTACAAAAGTTTGTTCGCATGATTACTTTGATTTGTTTGATAAGGAAGATTGGCTTTTGTTGCTTGCATTCTTGCATGTCCTGATATTTACATCATCATATCATGCTTGTGTGGTTTATGATCTTGCTTTTGTTGTTTAAGGGGATAAAGTTGTTTTTCATGTGTTTTAAGTTTTCATGCTACATGTTCTTAAAATCTCCAAAGTTGCATCTTCATGTTATTCATGTTTTTTCATCTCATGTTTCAAGATAGTCTTATATTGTTTTTTCATATACTCTTGTGGGACTAATATTTATTTTGGAGATTGTGGCACTGATAGTTGTTTTGCAGATCTTGACCTTGAGAAAGAAGTTTGTTTTTGTTGGATGTAATGGGTTGGGGTGATTAGGATTTTATTTGTTAGATGTGTTTTGTCACGGCATTGCCAAAGGGGGAGATTGTTAGGTTTTTATTCTTGGCAACCCCGTTTGACAAAACTCCTTTCAGATGTATTTATTTTCGCATTTTTTATTTCAGTGAGGCTTTGAGTTTATTAGATGCGAATCCAATCTGAATCGAGCTTTGCAGAGAAGTTTGTGATGTTAATGCTTTCAAGATTGCCACTTCGCTGATTATTACGGGGGTCGAGCTGCCCGGTCAGGATTATTGGTTTTCTTCTGAAACAGGATTTCTTTTGGTGTTCTACAAGAAGTTGGATTTCTTCCAAGACAAGGATTATTTTGGTTCTTTATAAGTAGTTGGTTTTCTCCCAAAACTAGACTACTCATTAATTATTCCTCCAGATCTTCTTTTTGGTCCTTAAAGGTTTATATCTGGGGATATTTTATTTTTCTTTGATGTCTTATTGAGTATTCAACTCATGATCTGAAAAGGCTACATCAAAGGTTTTGTTTGTTACACAAAAGAGAGAGTTGTTCTTCAGTTGTGGATTCTGAAGAATTCGAGCCTGAAGCTTCAGTTGTGAATTCTGGAGTGGCTCATCAAAGTTGTTCTTCAGTTGTGGATTCTGAAGAATTCGGTCTGAAGCTTCGGTGGTGGAATCCGGAGTGGCTCATCAGAAAGACAATTCCGTGCTGAAGATGGGGTTGGAAGAGGCACATAGAGGTTGGTTCAATTAGGCGTTGTGAATTCGCTAGATAATTGAGAGTGATACCTGTGTAATTCCTTTATATCTTCTTAGTGGATTGTTCTTGTGGCTGTTGTCCGTGGTTTTTCCACGTAAAATCTTTGTGTCTCTTTCTCTTGATTGTTTGATTGGGATTTTTATATTCTGCTTAAAATTGATACATAATCACAAATCAACATCTAGGAGGTTTCTAGATTTTTCATGATTTCTAGCCTTTATGAATAAGAAGGTTTCAAAATATTTTCAAACTTTCATCATTTTCTTTTAATTTTTTTTATCTAATTAGATTTTAAATTTGAACAAAATTTTTGATTTGATATGGATTACTTTAGTTTTTTCATTAAAGTTGTATCAATTTTTAAAAGAACTTTTATTCTTATCCCCCCCTTTTTTTTTTCTTTTCGCCAATTTTGATGAAAAAACAATAATTTTCAATGTTTCATTTTTTAAAGTTTTTATCAAATTATAATTTGATAAAAAAATATATTAAGGGTTGAAAATTCTCTTAATTGAAATTATAGCGAAATAACATTTTGAAATAGTCAAAGCTTGAGTATGTAGTTGGTTGAAATGTATAATGTAATTAATTTTCTTCTCATATTTGTATAAAAATTGATACTTGTGACTATATCATTACAAGTTAGATTATGGAAAAAAAAAATTGGGGTGTCAAACATTTTCTATTTGTAAATATCCTATATATTAAAAAATGAAAAAAAAAAATGTATAACTTTTTGATAAGTGTTTATTAGTTTTGTTTTATGGACAAACAATTGATGTTTCAATTTAAAAAATTAAAAAGTGAAAAAAAGGATAGTTCTGGTTTTTTAGAGATAAAAGAAACCATCTAACTCTTCTATATACTATTAAGATGGATTATTTCAATTTAAAAAAATTAAAAAGTAAAAAAAAAAATAGATTGGATTTTTTAGAGATAAAAGAAACCATCTAACTTTTCTATATACTATTATGATGGACTATTTTGATCACATAAAAAAATAGAAATTATATTTAGAGATTATCCATATATATTACGCTATTATATACAACTACAGTGGTAATAAATTAACTATAATATATATGAAAAGTTATATTAAGCTTTCATTTTCAATTAATTAAATTATAATTAACAAACTAATAAATAGTAAAAATGGTCTAATGGGATAGAAAGGGAATAAAAATAAAGAACACAATGATATTTAAAAGTTTTAAATTATACAAAAATCTAATGTTATAGTAAATCTTGAATTCTCAATAAATTTTCACATTTTTTATAAAATAAAATGACAAAAAAATAAAAAAATTTGATACCCATTTTTTTTTTATTTCAATTTTATGGTTTTCACTGAATAAAATAAAATTCGATCAAAATCCTTGGCATGGAATAGACATAGATACTTCGATTGCTTCGATTGCAACCGTAATTACCAATAATTCTTCTCTACCATGCAAACCTGTGAACAAACACATAAATCTCACTAAAATCGAAAACCAAAAGCAAACCAACAGTAGAGAAAAAGAATCACACAGAGAAAAAATAAAATTAAAAAATAAAAAAATTTATAAAATTAGTAAATGTTACTTCCAACAACTTAAACCTCACCTAACACAATCCATTAGCTCCTCTATTAGTGCCCGCAAAGTTTAGGAGTTGGGATGACTAATCAGATTATTTTTTAAATAAGATTTGAAAATTGATTAATTTGTCTCATTAAGTGATTTAAAATTTTGATATATATACATCATAAAAATAGATAATTTATTACTAAATCATAATTCAAATTTAGATATTGTCATTTTTTTTTAGATCCATATTTAAATTTTTTTATTTTTGTGTGGTTTCTATTCATTTTTTTTTTCAATTTATTTAAGATGGAGTTGTGGGTATGTATTTTTTTTAAAATTTAATTTATCTATGGTTTCTAATTGTTTTTAATTATTATTATTATTATTTAGGTAAGTTATGATATGAGTTCAATTTGTGATAGACATGTGGGTTTTATTGATTTAAAATATAATGGTGAGAGATATTTTCAAATTAGATTTGTTTAGATAAATTTTAAAGATTTTTAAAATTTAAAATTGGATAGTGAGATGCAAAAGAAAGATTTTAATTGAATAAATAAAAATCAAATTTATTAATTTCATCTGTTTGTATATCTATATATATTTTTTTTGTTATGTTATAATATATTATATAAGATATAGATAGATATCTACAATTTTCATGAAAAATACTATCTAATTTTTTGGGAAAAAAAGAAGGAAGACAATTTTTAATATATTTTTTTTTTGGAAATAGGTAAAAGAGATTAAGATTGAGAGATTATGAAATATTTTTGTTATTAAATAAATAAATCAGTCAATAGTTTTTTAATCTATTTTATAAATTAAAAAAGCAATAATTTTAGAAAATTGATTAATTTGTCCTATTAAGTGATTTAAAATTTTGATAGATATACATCAAAAAAATAGATAATTATATTACTAAATCATAATTTAAATTTAGATGTTATATCTTTTTGAGATCCATAGCTAAATTCTTATTTTCTTTATTTTTGTGTGTAACCATAGTGTATGGGAGAAATTAAAAATGATACTGCAATAATTATGAAAAAAGTCAAAAGGGTTTGTGGGTTGGGAGAAGTCAGTAAATGCTGAGTGTTTTTTTTTTTTTTAAAAATCAAAAAATTAGAAAATTAGGATTAGCATATTGGAGCTCCTACAAAACTTGTAGATTAGAGATCCCCTTTTCCTTATATAATAGCCTCGTTTGGTAGAGCTGTAGAAAAGTGATAATAAATTATAACTTAACAGATTATGGCTTATAACTGTAAACATAAGCTGTGAACCTATTTGGTGCAGCTGTGGGATTATGAATTTAAGCAGAAGAGTAGTGTTTGGTTAATAAGCTGTAAAATAACTTTTTACTGTATAATTGTCCATTTTGCCCTTATATGATATAAAAATGATTATTTTGTCATTTTTTTGTTTTAATTTTTAAAAAATTATTTCATTAATAAAAGCTAATATTTAGTGTTACAAAAGTTAATATAATTAGCATCAATTAATACTAAAATAGTAGTATCAATTAGTATAAATTTTTTCATTACAAATTAATTAGTGTCAATTAATGGCTTAATTACCATCAATTAATACTAAAATTAATAATAGTATCAATTAGTATAAATTTTTTTTTTTCATTTTTTCATTATGAATGAATTAGGTGTCAATTAATGGCTTAATTACCATCAATTAATACTAATAGTATCAGTTAGTATAATTTTTTTTTTCATATTTTCATTATGAATGAATTAGGTGTCAATTAATATGGCTTAATTACCATCAATTAATACTAAAATTAATAATAGTATCAATTAGTATAATTTTTTTCATTTCTTCATTATGAATGAATTAGATGTCAATTAATATGGCTTAATTACCATCAATTAATACTAAAATTAATAATAGTATCAATTAGTATAATTTTTTTCACTTTTTCGTTACAAATGAATTAGGTGTCAATACTAATTAATATAAAAATACTGAAATTAATACTAAAAATAATTAATACTAAAACCAATCAATTTTAATAATTAATACTAAAATTATTAATAATAATGGCTTAATTATTGTTATTATTTTTTATTAAAAAAATACTAAAAACCACTAGAAAAAAAAAGAAGAAAGTGAAAACCCTAGCCGAAGAGAGAGAGAGAGAGAGAGAGAGAGAGATCTGATCGGCGATGTGGCGAAAGTACAGCGGCGACGTGGCGATTGCGATGTGGGGGACGATGATGAAGGTACAACAGTGACGTGGGGGATGACGACGAACGTACAGCGGCGACGTAGCGATCACGATCTGCCACGAGTAATGCCAGAGAGATAGAGAATTACTGCGATCGCGAAGAGAGAGAAAGAGAGATCGGCTCCGATTTGCCGAAAATCGCCGCGAACTCAAGATCGACGACGGAAAACCCTAGGTACGGCGCCATGGATGTAGCAGACAGAGAGAGAGAGAGAGAACGAAAGAGAAAGAGAGAGAGAGAGAGAAGAGAGAGATCTCAGTTTCATCGCCGGAAATTACCAGATAGCTTTATTAAAGAGACAAAAGTGGAGTTTTTTTATTTATATACATGGTACACTTGTAATTACTTGAAATTGTGAAGGGCATTTAAGTCATTTTGTCCCTCTATGATCAACTGCGCGCATAAGCTAAACTGATAGGCACCCTTGGAGCAACTCTAAGATTTAAGCCGAAAATGGCTTAAATTAAGCTATAATCTGTGCCTTATAAGTTGTACCAAACACACAAACATAGCTTAATTTAAGCCAAAAGCTGATTTAAGTTAGAAAAAAGTTTTACTAAACACGCACAATATATAGATAGATATGTATAACATTAATGGAAATGTTAAAAATTAACAATTTATTAAAACTTGTGTCGAATTTAACATTAAAGATAATAATTTTAAAATTTGGCCACTTTAATGACAACTGATTGAAATATTCAGCTAACACTATTGTTAATATAATTGTATGAAGAGAGATGTACAAGCACAGAATAATCTTCTCGTATAATCTTGTTGATCAAGTTTGCACTTCTCCAAACATCGTCGCTTTGCTACTTGAAAACACAAATGTGAATTGGCCGGCCGGTGTGTGCTAGAAACCCCTTCGATGCCTAAGTCAGCAACTAGACAATAGACAATAAGCTCTGTGTATTTTAGAGTAAGAATTGTGATACCTGTACATAGGTCCTGTTATGAGCTTTTATAGATTTCACTTAGCACCATCCTAGTAGGACTCCAACTCTCCTTATAAGAGTCCTCTTAGGAATCACACTCCCAGTGAAGAGTGTCTATCCTGATAACACTCTATTCACTACCCATCAAGTGAGATGGTTTTACACAATCCTTGTTGGACTTTGCTCTCGTTAACAGAGTCCTCCTAGGAGTCTCATGCCCAAGGATAATGCTTATCCTTAAAACACCCTCATTACTGCAAGCCAAGTGAGATGGCCACATTCTGTTCGGCTGCTGATGCCCAACCGAGATATCCTGTTCTGAACCGCGCCAACACACACACAGACA
The DNA here is from genome assembly GCA_025200525.1 of Camellia lanceoleosa. Lineage (NCBI taxonomy): Eukaryota > Viridiplantae > Streptophyta > Magnoliopsida > Ericales > Theaceae > Camellia > Camellia lanceoleosa. The sequence continues at coordinate 79,278,271 of CM045766.1, forward strand.
CACAGACACAGACACAGACACACACACACACACACACACACACACACACACACACACACACACACACACACAGAGTGTTTTGCCGAGCTGGGCATAGCTCGGCTTTCTAGAAGTAAAACACCATGGTTCTGTCGTGGATTCTCCAGGTAACATATTCCAAGGTCCAGCAATCACCTCCGACTGGTTTGCAACAGGCTTCACGCATGATGGGCCACTTACTGGGGTTATCTTGGCCCAATGAACATCCTAACGTCAGAATCCATTTCACTTAGTTCAAATTCAATTATGGTTTACACAAATTACCCTCTCAATTGCCCCTTAATTCTATCTGTGAAGCATGATTGAGATTACTTACCTTCAGCCGAGCTAAGAAATGCCCAATCTGATCGAGCTAAAATACAAGCTCGGTCCCCCCAGATTGCACGGTCTTCAGCAGTTTTCTCAACTGTACAACATGTCTGACACTACCCAAGCCTGAGACATGTGGCACACCCCCGTTGGCTCCGTATCTCTGTCACAGTCATCAAGCACGGATCCCAATAATTTGAAACGTCCTGCTTTTCTATCTTCAACAAATATATCTTATGTACAGTGAAGAGTCTTCTTCACTGCTCATCTTCTTCGCAGTGGGATCTCATAATCAGAGCTTGAAGCTCTAACTTCCTACGCCCAAGCCTTGGTCTACACATCACCGGTTCTTATTCTCCAGTGTTGCAGTTGCCCGTTCTTCAGATTGGATTCGAATTCGAATTCTACACCCAAAATCGTAAGTTCCCCATGCCATTGTTATTCTGGTACTAACATGTTTTCGTTCATGTCATGAAATAACATTTCAACACCAAAAAATGCATGTTATACGCACTTAAAACTGAACTAGTAACCCACTTTCTTCAAAACTTCATGCTCACACTTGGAAACATATTGACTGGACTTTAAATTAACCAAGAATAGTGTTTTTGATCCAAAATTGTAATACGACCAAACTAAGAACCTGTTTGCTACCTTAGGCTTACTCTTGATCGTCCTAAGATTCTCATGTCCAATAAACCGGGCTACCACCCTGCCCCTTCTCCTAAGCCGAACTATAGCCACCCCGGCTTGGGACCAGTCTATAACTTTCAACGAAGTCAAAAAGTTCTAATTGTTCCATGGCCAAAATAAGCATAGTACGTGTCCCCGGACAGCCGAGCTAGGCTTGATTAGTCTTTTACTTAGCCCGGTTTACCACTTGGGCATAACGCCTTTTTATTTCCACTTTGTAGACTTTGACTAGGTTGACCAGGCACATCTTACACTTCGCCCTTGAGCGAATTTTGCTTAACCGAGCCAACCAAAGTCCATATCAACACCGTGCTAGGCCGCCGTGCACTCGGTATTTAACATAGTAAACTTAACACAATGGACAAGTACCCATTTCTGGTGGACTCCCCTGGAGCCATGGTCGAATTTCGAAGAGATTACTACATTCCGAACAATGTCCACCTTTCCTTAACCGAGCTAGACACCAAACCATGGGGCAAGCTAGGCTTTGTTTCTTTCACCGTGGTGTCCATTGTAGAGGGGGGCTTCGGTTCCCAGTCCAACCACTAATCTGTGAGTTCTTTAGACAAACCAGACTATGCCCCACTTAACTATCCACTAATACCTATAGGATCATCAACGAGATAGCCGAGCTAAATCATCGCCTTGGCCTCAACCCTGATTGGCGGGCTTTTTCCACCAATACTCGTTTGGCTAAAATGATGACGATTGGGTCTATTACCTCAGAATAAAAAAGGGCCAAGAGAAAATCATTAAGCGTACACCAGATAAGAACCTAAACGACAATGATTTTCTCTAGGTATCAGAAAATTTTGAAGACCACGAAGCCCTGATACCGGGCTATAATATCAATTGGAACAAACGAACAGCTGGTACGGTTTAGCTCAGTTTAATTTTCTTTTGCTATATTAACTGTCGCGCTAACCCTTGCGATTTTGTCTCTTTCGCAGATTTGAACCAGTTTAAATCAAATTACGCCTACACCAATCAAGTCGCACTACGAGTCACGTTACGCTATCGACAATGAGATTAGACTGATCTACTTGACGTCCAACCGACCTACCAACATAGCAGTAGGAGGAAGACCAAAGTGACTGACTTCCTCTTGGAGTCCTCTGTAGAGCCAGACCCTATCATTTCCCAAATCAACCTAGTTCCTTTAACTGAAGAACAAGAGATGGCTAAGAAAAGAGCAGTTCGTGCTCTAATCATCGAGCAAGCGTCTACCCCTACCAAAGGCTGCATCGAAAGCCTCTAGTTTAAGCATGTGACACGTTGCTGTTCTTCTATCTGCCAGAGCTTTGTCATCTCGACCCAAAGAAGCATCCTCGCATACCTCGGCGATCAACCACGGCGACTAATAGATGAGGAAGAGACCGCGTTGCTTAAGGCCGTACTTCCCGAACAACAACAAGGTAGTCGCCGAGCTACCTCGTCTCTTACCCCGGCATGGACATCATCTGTGTCCTTCAAAGGCCAAGTTATGACGATGGCGAACTCCGTTTGTGTGGAGAAAGACTATCTGCTGGCTTTCAACTTAGCCAAGAATGTTTGCCTGCCCGCTGATATGGAGCACCATGCACACTTGACTGAGCTGAAGGCAATACGATCTGCCAACAAATCCCTAATCCTAGTAATCTTGAATTAATCACTTTTTGGTTTTTCTGCTAACTCATCGCCTAGTTTATCTTACTGTGCATGCTTTGCAGGCCGTGTGAAAGAACCAGATCGCCTATTAGCTCGTGCTCGAATTAAGGAGGATGACCAAAGTAGCCATTGCAAACGGTAAGGCCAACGAAGCCGAGCTAAAAGAGCTCCAAACAAAGCTTGCCGATCTAAATACCAGCTGCGATTACCTGGCAGAGTTGCTTAGTGCTGCTGAAAAATACAAACAAAAAGTATTGGCCAAAAGAAAAGACTGCTACCTTCGAGAGTTGGCCAAGTTGGAGAAGAAGAAAGATGCCGAGATAAAGGCACTGTAGAAGCAAATGGAGGATGCTAAGGAGCGCGACTTCAAAGAAGACGAGGAAGTGTCTGTCAAACAGTGTGAGGCCACAAAAGACATTTTCTTTAAGAGTGGCTAGAAAGCCATGGTAGAGAAGCTCGGCTATGCACTGGACTCAGACATTTTTTTAAATCCCCCTTCGCACTTCGTACCTGGCTACATGGTAGACTACACCAATGTTGTTCAACAAAAACTTTTAGTTGTGGAAGAGGAAGATAGCCCTCCGTCTAATGACTCTCTGATTGATATTCCTGCTTAGTTGAATAGGCCTAACTAGACCGACCCAAGTTTGGTGATCAAAGAAGGCATCACCGACCTAGCTTTGGAAAGAGTTGCTGAAACCAACCCGGCTGGAGATAGAACTGGTGATGGTGCTGATGCCGAGCTAGAAGATCTGCTCACTTGATCGAGATCTGCCTTCTTTGTCCTTTTTTACTTTTTTTATTTGTTTTCCTTTTGTAACTGGGTGACACGCCCCACCTTTTGTAAGCACCTTTCAATCAATCAAAAAAGTTTGTGTTCTTTTGGCTCGGTCACTACGTTTTTCCTTCATTGTAGCGTATTATTTTAACTGCATACCTGGCTAGGCTCACTAGCTCTGCCTTAACCTGCCAACCTTCTTTAGCCGAGATCCTTATCTCGGCTAAAGAATGAAAAAGTGTTGGTCAAACCTGCCAATCTTCTTACGTCTAGATCTTTATCTCGGCTAAAGAATGAAAAGTGTTAGTCAAACCTGCCAACCTTTTTGAGCCTAGATCCTTATCTCGGCTCAATAATGAAAAAAGTGTTGGTCAAACCTGCCAACCTTCTTGAGCCTAGATCCTTATGTTATGACCCGAACCCGCCCCCATGGGTTAAGGACATAATCGGCCAGTAATCACGAGATTACCTACGGCCTTAAACCGAATCAGATATAATTTAATAGAGTTAAGGGGGCCAAACGGAAGCAATTTCAAACTTTTGTCCATAGAGCTGTGCTTACTTGGCACGTCATAACATTTCACAAACATACATTAATAACTCACATCAAGGAAAGTTAACATATAAGCTTTACACAACAGGATCATTCAAGTCATGGTTAGCTAATCAAAACTATATACAACTGTAATCCAAAGTTCTCGCCAACATGACAAAAATATAACAAAATAGCAAAAGGGCGAAAACAAGTCTCGTGCGTGAAACATATGGGCTGACTTTTCAAAACCTTGACTGTTTCACAAAAACTTCACTGAGGCTGGGTTTGGACCTCCCTTGGCTCACCTACAGACACATGAATGAGCATGAGCGAAAACCCAGTGAATAATATCAAATAAAGAAGATACACGAACGGCACTTAGAACAATATACATCAGACGGCCTTGGGCCCAATTCATATTTCTATCTAGTGTATATATATACGTATAGGTCAAGTAATTGCGGTTCCAAACACATCAAACGGCCTCAGGCCCAATTCATTCATATCCAATGGCCTTTGGCTCAATCGTTCCTGTCCGACGGCCTTTGGCCCAATCATTCGTGTTAAACGGCCTTTGGCCCATTTATTCGTGTCAAACGGCCTTTGGCCCATTCATTTATGTCAAACAGCCTTCGGTCCATTCATTCATGTCAAACGGCCTTTGGCCCATTCATTCATGTCAAACGGTCTTTGGCCCATTCATTTATGTCAAACAGCCTTTGGCCCAATTATTTATGTCAAACGGCCTTTGGCCCAATCATTTGACATAACAAATATTTGTCCACAATTCAATTTAACAAACTTATAAGACTGATGTGGAAATAAGCAATTGGGCAAATAGCATACTTCAAAATATCTTTACTAAGATATTACTCACAGTGATCTGTTGGAAGATTTTCCCTTGAGCTTGACCCCACACAATACATAACACATATATGGGTCACAAACGATTCAATCCATTCTTATTTTATACATCCCTCTTAAGCTTCATTCTTATCCCTTTTAATTCATTTATAATGCTTAATGCATGCCTAAGGGTGCTTAGAAGTGGAAGAGAATGGAAAACAAAACTTAATTCAACTTTACAAAATTTCTGAAACAGGGTTCCCCGCTCGAGTGAACCCCCATTTGGTCTGCAAAAGTTCTGGTTGCCTCAAATTTACGCTTGAGCGTGACTTCAGATGCTCGAGCTGAGGGTTAAACATATGCCTTGGACGCTCGAGCGTGATTTTCCCCACTCAAGTGGACGACAATGTCTGTAAAACTGCTAGGAGCTAGCATTTCACGCTCGAACGGCCATTACCCCGCTCGAGCGGACATGCCGAATTCTGGGTTTTCTACAATTGTTTTTGAGGCTCAAATTCAACATTCAAAGGTTCCAAAGCTCGAATTAAGGTATTAAAAACATGGGAAGTGATCACATAACATGAGAGCATAGGAGATTCGAGACCAATTATGTAAAACCAAGATCAAATTCCCAAATTAGTCAACATTTCTCTTGTTATGATCAAAACCCATGCATTCAAACTTCAGATTCCCATTAATCAAACATGCATGTAAGTTTTGACTTCCAATTCTATTCCAAATGGTACAAATAAGGTTTATAATCATGGAACTTATGAAAATCATGCATGCATGTGAGATTTGGTGCCCAATTCTTCTTGTTCAATATGATTCATGCTTGAATATACAAAATTATAGCAATTATGTACATGTATGTTCATACAAGCTCCCAATTCAACAAATTCAATTCAAGTTATGCTCTTGATCACAAACAAACCTTGAATTTACAAAATTACAAATTCAAACTTATTAACTCATAACCAATTACTTACCTAGAGGCTCAAATCTTCCAAATTATGGTTAATTCTTGAGTGTAGCTTCAAGATCACCAAGTTCCTTAGTCAAATCTCTATCTTGAGCTCGCTCTCTCTCTAAATTCGGCCCTCTCTCTCTCTAGAGTAAAATTTTCAGATGTTGAGCTCCAAACAAAATGGTGAGTTCAAGAGTATATGGGCCTATTTATATACACACCTCTAATCAAATTCCATTAACACTAATTAGTTGAGCATTATTAAATTAATTTAATCTGATTAATTCGTTTCAAATCGATTTTCAATTAAATTTCACCGCAGGTTCTAAAAATTATGCTGATCATAAAGGGGTTGCCAATTTCAATTTCTGTGGCTGATAAGGCCCTCAATTTTCAATTTCTAACAGCAAGTTGAACAGATTTTCCTACGGTGAACAGATAGAAATTCAAAATCACATATAATCATATAAATATCACTCAAAATCATATTAAACACATAATCACAAGCATAATTAGGATCAATTAGCATAATATGGAACGGAGTTATTACACTTATCTCAGCTAAAGAATGAAAAAAGTATTTGTCAAACTTGTCAACCTTCTTAAGTCTAGATCCTTATCTCGGCTGAAGAATGAAAAAAGTGTTGGTGAAACCTGCCAACCTTCTTGAGCCTAGGTCCTTATCTCGGCTAAAGAATGAAAAAAGTGTTGGTTAAACCTGCCAACCTTCTTAAGCCTAGATCCTTATCTCAGCTGAAGAATAAAAAAAATATTGGTCAAACCAGCCAACCTTTTGAGTCTAGATCCTTATCTCGGTTGAAGAATGAAAAAGTGTTGGTCAATCCTACCGACCTTTTTAAGCCTCGATCCTTATCTGGGCTAAAGAGTGTTGATCAAACTTGCCAACCTTCTTTAGTTGCCCTCAAGCAGGGCAATGAGTACGAACAATTTTACAAATAGAGGAAAGAATTTCTATAGAAAGAATGTTTACTTGTTTTTTTGAAAGGGAAAAATTACAAGTGTTTAAGAAATAACTAAAAATAAAATACTTTGAGATTGGCCATGATCCATGGCTTTGGAATAGCTTGGTTGTCCACATCTTCTAGGTGATATATCCCTTGTTTTGCCAAACCAATCACTCTGTACGGTCCTTCCCAATTAGGTCCTAATTTTCCATCTCTAGGCACCAAAGTGTTCCCCATTACTTTGCGCAGCACCCAATCTCCAATCTTGTATTTCCTTGGGTGTACCATTTTATTGTATTTCCTGGACAACTTCTGTTGATACAAGGCAATGTGCGCCAATTGCCTTTCTTTTCTTTTCTACAAGGTCTAATCCTAAGGCTATGGCCTCTCCATTCAAGTCTGGATCAAAATTTTCGCTTCAAATGGTGGGGAGGCCGACTTCCAAAGAAATTAGTGCCTCCATGCCATAAGCCAAGGAAAAAGGTGTTTCGCCAGTTGAATGTCGATGTGTGGTTCTGTAAGCCCATAAGACGGGAAGTTCCTTAGCCCATTTGCCTTTTTTTCGGCCTCTTTTGAGACCATCTAAGGCTACTTTGTTGGAAGCTTCAACTCCGCCATTGATCTAGGGCGTGAGGCGTAGAGTTATAAAATTCTATCTTGTATTCTTCACTAAACTGAGTGTCGTTGTCCGATATTAAAGCCTTGGGTATTCCAAACCAAGTTATGATGTTCTACTAGACAAACTTCTTGACATCTTTCTCTTTAATGGAAACGAGTGCATCTGCTTCTACCCACTTGGTGAAGTAGTCTATTGCCGCAATAAAGAACTTTCTATTGCCCAACGCGGTTAGGAGTGGTCCCACAATGTCTAGGCCCCACATTGCAAAAGGCCAAGGGCTGGTCATGGATAGGAGCTCTCTTGCTGGTTGATGGATTTGATGCCCAAACTTCTGACATTTCTCGCATTTTTTGATGTACTTCTCAGCGTCTGCTTGCATGTACGGCCGCCAATACCCTTGTGAAATGGCTTAGTAGGCCAGTGATCTTCCCCCTTGGTGGCTTCTGCAAATGCCTTCGTGTATTTCGAACAAAAATACCTCGACCTTGCTGTGAAGGATTTTTTGTACAATGCTATTGATGGAGAGAGCCAAAATCGTTGTGACTTTGTTCTAATTTTGTTGGCCTCTTTCTTGTCCTCTAGCAGGATGTCACTTTTTAAGAACACCACTATGGGGTCTATCTAGGAAGGACCTAGCTCGGCATAGCATACTTTGTTTTTAGGTCCTTCAATACTTGGCCTAGGCAGGAAATCCATTAGCAATGGGTGTGGGATAGACGTGTCTGCCATCGACGTAAAACCGGCCAGTTTATCTGCCTTGCTATTTTCTTCTTGACTGATTTGCTCTATCTTTACCACATCAAACTTTATGATCTCCTTTTTGACCAACTCTTGATACTTGGCCATTCTATCGTCCTTTGCTTCGTAGTCGCCCAAAATTTTGTTGACTACTAATTGGGAGTCATCAGATACCATGAGCTGTGGTTTTCGGTGCGAATCGTCGACTTCAAACCACCTAACAATGCTTCATACTCGGCCTTGTTGTTGGATGCTGGAAATCCAAGGTTAATTGCTTGTTCAATGGTCAAGCCATCTGGTGAGATGAGAACTATCCCCAGTATAGCACCGTGCTTATTGGACATTCCATCCACGAAGAGCTTTCACATCTCTCCTATGAATAGCTTCTAGCAAATAGAGGGATCTGATGATGTCTTGGGATCAGGGGCGTTGATGATGCCTTCTTCTAAGTTGTTGTGTATCATTAGGTTTTGATCCTTACTGTATGACTGTCTTAGGACTTTACTTTTGGGTGAGTCCTTGCTTGTAATAGTGTGGTCCATTCTTTCTTTCCTTTTTGCAGGGTTGAATGGTTTGCTATGTAGTTGAGCGTCCTGTTGCGAGGGTTGCGCTATCCCTCATGCACTTTTCCCCCTTTGCTCTGTTGCTTCAATCAAGTCAATCAAGAAAACATAATGACTGCTTGGCGCAAACTCGGCCATGAAGTCTGCCAAAGCTTGGGCCTTTATCGCGGTTCTTGGTTAAAACTTAATGTCGAACTGCCCTAACTCCACGACCCACTTCAGAATTCATCTAGAAAAGTCCGTCCTTTCAAACAAGGCTTTTAAGGGGAAGGCTGTTAGGACGATCATAGTGTGGGCATAGAAGTAGTGCGATAATTTTCTTGAAGCCATCATTAAAGCCAAGGCCAACTTCTCCAACGACAAATACCTCATTTCCGCGTCCAGCAACATCTTGCTAACATAAAAGATAGGCAGGTGTTGTACTCCCTCAGCTTGTACCAACACTGTGCTAACTGCATGTTGGGAAAATGCTAAGTATAAAAAGAGTTCCTCTCTTGGTATTGGGGTTACCAACAACGGTGGAAAGGTCATGTATTCTTTTAAGCTTTCCAGAGCGCGGTTGCACTCGTCATCCCACTAAAATTTGGCCTTTAGTGCCTGGAAGAACGGTCGACACCTATCTGAAGATCGACGACTTATGAATCGGTTTAGTGTGGCTGCTAGGCCAGTGAGATACTGTACCTCCTTGACTGTGTTGGGCCTCTCGAGATCTTGAATGGCTTTGATCTAAGACGAATCTATTTCTATACTTCAGTTGGTTATTAGAAAGCCAAGGAATTTTCCTAACCCCACGCCAAGTGCGCACTTGGATGCGTTCAGTCGCAGATTGTGGGTATTCAAAATTTGGAACATTTTGACGAGATCCTTGAGATGGTCTCCTTCATTCTTGCTTTTGACCACTATGTCATCTATGTAAATGTCCATTGTTCAGCCTAATAATGGTTCGAACATTTTGGTGATCATTCGTTGGAATGTCGGCCCTGCATTTTTCAGGCCAAAGGATATGACCTTGTAGCAATACAATCCTCTGGGTGTTGTAAACGATGTGACCTCCTAGTCTGGTTCATACATAGCAATCTGATGATAACCACGATATGCATCGAGAAAGCTAAGTCGATTGTGACCTGTAGTTAAGTCCATCAGTTGGTCTATTTGTGGTAGAGAAAAATTGTCTTTTGGGTATGCTTTGTTGATTGTCTTGTAGTCCACGCAAACGCGCCACTTGCCATTCTTTTTTGGCACTACCACGATGTTAGAGATCCACCTAGGATAATGAACCTCCCTAATTGCCCCTGCTTTGAGTAGATTTCCCACTTCCTCAGCCACTACCTCGGCATGGTGAAGTGCTAATCGGTGAGTTCGCTATATAATTGGTCTGGCGGTTGGGTGGACATTGAGTTGATAGTAGATGAAGTTTGGGTTAATGCCAGGCATATTGTATGGCGTCCAGGAAAACACCTCGATGTTAGAGATAAAAAATTCTATGAGCTCTATTCTCTCGGTGCTGGACAAAGATGTACCGAACAGAAAGAAATTTTATGGGATCTTGTCGTCTATTCTGACCTCCACCAAGTCTTCTATTGCCTTTTGTTCGGCTACCTTGCCAACGTCTGCGAACAACTCGTTGCTTTCTAGCTCCTCCACTATTTGTATGAACCCTTAGGTAGTCACAAAGCATTGATTGGACATGATTTGGTCTCCTAAGACTTCTTCAATCATTCCGGCTTCGTTGGGGAACCGTAACACCTGGTGGTGGGTTGATGCTACCGCTCGCATGGCGTGCAACCATGCTCTTCCTACATTATTGTAGACGTCCCCGAACGCCCCGGGAGGGGGGATGAACCCCCGTTCTGTTCATATTTGGGTTTGCTACAGTTCGGACTCAAATTGTCACGGTTCTTAATCTTGAACCAAAGAGTCCAAATCTAGCAAATCGTTTTGAGAAAACAGATTTTTGAAAAGAAGTGCCAAACATAGACTGCTTTGCTAGATACAGAGTTGCCACCTAAATATTTTTTAATGGAGAAATTTAGGAAACCCTGACTCGGTGCCAAAGGCCACGTGTCCGTCATCACCAAAGTTGCCTCGGCTCGGGAGCTTGGGTACGATTAGGGAAGGTCAGCTATGAGCACCCCCTCTCGCCCGGTCCGAAGACCGGCCTCTACTAACCATGATATCTGTTTTTTGAAAACGTTATGTGTTCTTATTCCGGTTATTAGCCTAGAATTACTATGTTATGCGCACAGCAAACAAGTATAGACTAGATCGCCTAATTTGGAACAATATTGCATATCTGTTTGTTTTAGAAAATGCTTTGGGATTTGCTACTCGCAAGTAGGCTAAAAGACGGATTTCAATGATTTGTTCCAACTCAGGCAATCCAAATTTTCACCCACAGCATTCAGCAGGTTTATCTCACATAAGCATCTAGCCACATGGTAAGCATGCTATCATGATAGCACTCACACGCATGGTATGCTAAAGCATGAACATACTTACATCGTACTCCGCGCCAAAACAATAAACTAGTTAGCAGATATGCATGGTCTTAGTTCATGTCAAATTGGCTAATGCAACACATACAGAATGCAATTAGGGTAGGCTCGGCTAACCTAAACATGTCATGTGAAATGCAATCAATTGATGCACGTGTTCAATTTGGAATTGAAGTACAAATGCAGTTAGCGTGATGCACCGAGCCCGGTGCATGCAAGACAAATGTATGGATGCACGCATGCATAGCATAAGGTATGCTAATTTAAACATGCCCTAATCTACCATCATAAGCGGGTAAATAAAAGGGAAGAAAGAAGTGGGGATTGGAAGACATGCACACACACGCACCCACACTTATTACAGATTCGCCCTCGCCCGGAGGGACCAAATAAATATACAAATTAATTAACCTACAAGCTAATTAATTATTACAGACCACTTAATTAATTTACAAATTAACTAAGCTAAGGAAAGCAGTGAAGTCCTCGGGAAGCGGGTCTAATGCAATGCATGCTCGGGTCCCGCTGCTAAGCACACCGCCATGCATAGATCCTCTGTTTTCCCTGCTCTACCCCTCTGAAGACTGCCAAAGTCTCAGAGATGCTTCTCTGAACACTGGGAATCACCACCGGCTGAAGAGGATTTCCACCGGCCGCCAAATATGATCATCGACTGCTGATTGAATTATCGGCCACTGATGGACGACCGGTCGGCACTATGTGTTGTCGTGCCAAAAATGCTCGAACACCGAACTTACAACAAAGAGATGAGCCTTGCATGGCAATGCAGTTCAAGCAATATATGCACCAATCACACTCCTTATCATGTTAAGGACTCAAAGAAGGATGTGCTTCGATTCTCGGACCACCAATCACGCATTTCCATGCATGATGGCCCAAAGAATCGAGTGTGCAACTTCAATTTCAAATGAATGCAAACCAAATAAGCACACAAGGAGGCCCAACCTCAATCATACTTGTCTCAAAAGGTCTAGGATGCATGCTAATGCAATGCAATGCAATCCTAGGCATGTTGACTAGTATGCAACTATGGCAATGTAAATAAGCATACAAGCTAACAAGCATACAAGACATGAAACATCAATGTTAACCAACAAGCATGCAAGATGCAATGTGGATGTCCAAGCATGCAAACAAGCATGTGACTTCATTCAATCATGCAAGTTCCAACATGCAACAACTTACCAATATGCTACAACACACAAGGAGCATATGCAACCAACGAAGGGATGGACTTAAACATGATTTAGGCAAATTTCTAAATAGGCCTAAAACAAAGGGCGTAAATGCTAAGTAGATGAAGGCAAATGTTCATGCAAACATGCATAGATACATGGTTCAAGACTTAAGCATAATGAAGCAACTTTTAAACACATTTAAAAGGAAAAACATGGATTAATGGCATGCAAACTAAGCTCTAAAATCATGTTATAAAATGATGCCAAGTCAATTTAAACAAGATAGCAAAACATGCCACAATGGCCTAAGTACTTAAGACAAGTCATGGAGGCTTAATCCAAGGTCAAGTCCACCAAGCCTCACAAGGCTAAGGGGACTTAAAACAAGTCAAAGGCAGACTTAAACAAGGCCAAGGGTGCACCTAGATGACATCTAAGTGGCTCAAGTCCGAAGCATGCATAATGGCCAAAACATGGAGCATTCAACACAAGCTTTCAAAGCATTAAAGAGGTGTCCAAAGAAAGCATACAAGCATATCTTAGGGACTGAAATGATGTTACAAATGGTGCCAAACCACTTAAACCGAAGCAAGTAATGCAAGCTACACACTTACACACTTAAGGCCAACAAACCAAAAATGCAAAGGGGCCACACAAAGCATGCCAAGATCGACCCAAGCAACTATGGACAGACCTTAAACATGGTGAAATAAGCACAAAAGCTTCACAAGACCAAGCCTAAAACATGCTAGAATAAGGGCTTACAACCTAAGGCATATTAAGGCAACAACAAGGAATTACATGGCATGTATGTTAAACTAACATGGTGTACCAAAACCAACACACAACAATGTTATATCATGGCATAATAAGCATAAAAAGTAGCTATGGCATGATCAACAAACACTCAAACATGATGCTCCCTCAAGAGGCCAAAAAGTGCCCTTTTCAAGGACAACAAGGAGAGGGGGTGGCCCTCTCCTTCTTAGGACTTCAAGGTACCATCATTACCACTAAAATCCCTCAAGATTTCAGTGGTGAGGAGGCCCAAACACCAAATTCCCGGAGCTCACTCAAAATAGCACAAAAAAGGGGCCTCTCAAGGCTTAAGAGGGGTCAAACACCTCCAAACCACAAAACACTCTAAACAAACTATTTAGAGGGCCCAAAAAAAAAAACTTTTATGTATTAAACACTAAGCTTGAAAATAGTTCTAAGATGGTCAAAAATACAATGCAAAAGTGGGGTAAAAAGGGACTAGTGTCTTACCCTTGTAGACCACCTTCAAAAATGGTGGACCAGCAGCCCCTTGAGCTCCAAACCAGCAGCCCCTTGAGCTCCAAACCAGCTTCAAAGCTCCAAAAACAAGCCTCAAGAACCTCGGTTCAAGAGGATGGTGTGATGGTAGGTGTTTGTGCACAAAACTAAGCCTAAAACACACACAATGGCAAGAGAGGAGAGATATAGATATAGGTTAGATACACTAACTTAAACCCTAAAACCGTAGTCTTCTCACTCTCTTCTCCAACTTCTCTAACCCTAGAACAAGGGAGAGAGGCCTCTCTTATAGAGGAGCCAATCTTGTAAAGCTTACAAGGTAAGCTAACAAGAGCCATCCCTCCATACACGTATGGAGGGAAGAATGCAAGACAACTGTGCTAAAATATCTGCAAAAGCAAATGCACAGTAGTCGGCTGGCCAAAGATGTCATTTTGACAAAATTTACTGCCGACCGGCGACAAAGAATGCCGACCGGCAACATAAATTGCCGATGGTATAAAACCCTAGCCGGTGGCCTCTAGCCATGGCCGGTGATGTGTGGGGATGCCTCACAAGGCATTCCCTGCCCCTCCAAGGCAAAACACAAGTGTTTGGTGCAAAACCAGACACTAAACGGTCGAGTTCGGAGATCCTGAGGCAAGGCACGTAACTGAGACCTCCGGGAACTCCAAACGAACACAAACATGGATAATCACCGGGTGTTCAAACGGTGTCGTCCAAGTCTTGAGGACGGTCAAAAATGGGGTGTCTACAATTATGTTGTAAGTGGATGGGATTTTCAATACCCAAAATTCCACTTGCTTTGTCATTGTTCCTGCTTTGACTAGTAGAATTATCTTGCCAACGGGCCATTCTGGCATTGAGTTGAAGCCAACTAAGAGAGATATCACAGGTGCTAAATCTTTGTCCTCCAATTTGAGTTGTTTGAAGGTCTCGTAGTACATTATTAAAATTGAGCTCCCTCGGTCAATTAGGATTCGCTTGATGTCGAAATTCTTGACGCGTAGGGTAACCACTAGTGCGTCATTGTGAGGGCTTTGTAGCCTTGCTAAGTCTTTATCCGAGAAGGTAATGATGTTTGTTGCATCCATTTTTTCCTTTTTCACGGGAGGTTGTGCACTCAGTACCTCTCTCATGTGCTTAGCCTTCCTGATCATTCCTCTAAGTTCACATACTCGTTCAGGCTCGATGATCATATGTCTCACATTGATTATGCCTTGAGGTGGGCCGTTGGCTAGCGTCCCATTTGGCCTATTGTGGCCCTGGGGGCTGGCTGCGCTCCCTTTTCAATATATTGGTCCAAGTGGCCTGCGGTAACTAACTCCGCTAGATGTTGCCTTAATGGTGTACATTTTTCAGTTTGGAGTCCCTTTTCATCATGGAAGGTGAAATGGTACTTATCATCGTAGCCCCTATGTGCTTCTCCTAACTTGGCTGGTCGTCAAACGAAGGGTTCATCGCGTATCTCTCTAAGAATCTGGTATATAGGTTTATTGAACACCGTGGTGATGGTGGTGCAGACTTTTAACTTCATTTCTTGGGAGTTCTCACCGTTGGCTCGTTTGCCCTGACCATTTTTTTTCGGTCGTTCTTCCCCCCCGATCGTGTTAACTTTTGGCACCGGTTTTTTGTCTGACATCACTGTTGTGCCAGATTTTGTTTTGGCGCGAGCGTCATCTTCTTCTACCTGGATATGCTGATATACTCTTTCCATTGTGGCCTCCATTGTGAGGGGTGGTGACATTATTATTGAATCCCTTAATTTATTGCCTGTCGACAAACCTCGTTTGTACTGTGTGATAGCTGGGTTTGCGGGGCAATATCTAATTTGATTAAAAGTCTCCCAATACCGGTTGTTGTAAGACTTAAATGTTTCCTTCTCGCCCATGTCTATGGAGAGCAGCTGGCCAAACTCTACTGGCATCTTGGTGTTTGTTCTAAACCTGGTCATAAATGCCTCCGCAAGTTGAGTCCATGAAGCTATGTTGCCTTTTGGAAACCTCTCAAACCATGTTAAACCTAGGTCGCCTAGGCTAGAAGGAAGCAGAATACACATTAGAGTCTTGTTTCGTTGATACACAGCCATAACCTGACAGAAGTGGCTCAAGTGCATGTAGGGGTTTGACTTTTCCTCATAAATTGGGAATTTAGGCTGGTGGAAGCCTAAGGGTAATGGTGCGTTCTCAATCGCCAAAACAAACGGCGAGCTCTACATCCTTACTAACGCTTTGTCTGCTGGTTTGTAGACAAGGCGTGGTGCTGGCATTCTATCACGACCCTAACCCACCCTTATAGGCTTAGTATCGTAACTGGCTAGTAATCCTTGGATTACCAAAGGCCTCTGAACAGAATAACGCATAATCAAGGGGCTGTGGAAGCAAATATACAAAATACAATGTCCATTGAGCTGTGCAGACATACATGAGACAAATAATATTAAACCTTATACGTAAGACATCACATAAGTACAGTAATTATACGTTACCCCATGTACAGATAACCAAAAGCAAACTGTTCCTTAGTAAAAGAAAACAAAGTGTTGAATGTTCAAAAGACATGGCCACACAACTTGACTTGGTTCGGAACCTCCTCGAGAGGCGCAAAGGGTGGTTAACAAAACAGAATCCCAGGCCAGCAACTTTGGCCCTGATCACGTGCCTGGTCACCTATATACATAATATAAATAGTGAGCGGGAGTCCAGTGAATAATAACAAAGTAAAGGGTTTAATTGAATGAAGTCCATACCAGATCTAGAAATCAGATACATATTTATATTCAGATCATATACAAAAATCAGAGTTCATGTTTATTCATACGTGGTACATCCATTAGCACTAACAGAGTAGATACAGAACAGATGCAGAATGTATGGTGGTTATGAGTAACCAATTCCATAAAGGAACCTCCGGATCGGGTAATAGACAAATATCTTTGAGCTCCATAAGGAAGCCTTTGTACGAGTAATGATTGTAGACATATTAAGTTCCATGATGGAACCTCCGATGCTAGGTGACAGCTAAAAGATATCATATGATGCTAAGGATGCCACGAATACATTATTAGAAATCGGACAATCATTCATTGTACATAACATAACATTTCAGAAAGTAGATCTTATTTCATCATGTAGAAAATAAATAAAGTAAAACATAGCTTTACTAAGTTATAACTCACTAATACCAGAGGCTCCAAGACAAACAGATAGAGTAAGCAAATCGTCGGGCGTCTCGCCAGCGTAACCTACACAACATGACATATACTTACATTGAAACACACGTTCGGATTATACATAACTTATTTCATTTGTTCTTAGTATGTTTCTGCCATTTATCCTCATTATAGTGTCTTAATCTTGGCCTAGGAATACCTAGGATGAAATGAGGACACAAAATTGCACTTGAAAATATTTTCCAAAACTTGCTGAAAACAAGGTCCACGCTCAAGTGTGGCTTTCCTCACTCGAGTGGCCATGCAAAATGTGAGAGGTCGCTCGAGCGCACGTTTGCGCTTGAGCGGTCTATAAACTTTGGTAAAAATGCTGGTTGCTTGATTTTCACGCTCAACGATCGTTTGATCCCTGCTCGAGCGTAAGACTCAGACCCTCGCTCGAGCGTAACTCTTGTCGCTCGAGCGGTCTGCAAAAACATGAAACTTCTGAGAGCATGCATTTCACGCTCGAGCGAACTTCAGGTCGCTCGAGCGAAGATGTAGAAACAAAAGTGGTAGCTCGAGCGCAGAATCTCTTGCTCGAGTGGAGAGCAAAATTCTGGAATTTCCAGATTGCTCTTCTTTGCTCAAAACTCGAATTCCATACCTCAAAACTCATCATCTTGGGCCAAAATTCTGGAAAACATGTAGGAACTTATAGAATATTATGATTTGAAGATTATTTCATGAAATCAAGGCCCAAAAGTATATCAAACATGCAAGAATTCAACTTGAAATGTAAGAACATGATATGAACTTGTCATGCATATATTCACTTGAGTTCTTACCTTCCAAAATATGATCAAATGAGATGAATTGATGGAAAACAAGATGAATTCTCAAAGCTAAGGTAGAATGATAACATGCATGGGAGAAATCTTTGAAAACTTCCCCAAGATGCCATTATATAAACATGCATGCATAGAATGATCTAAACTCCTTCATTTTAGCTCAAGTCTAGCATTACACAGCTTAATTCTTTAAACTCATGTGCTAAGTGACTCAATCCCACACTAGAAGGTTGAATTTCTTACCTTAGATGATCAACTATGCTCTATAGGGGTAATTGTTTGAAGTTCCAAGCTAATCTCCAAGTTTTCTAGCAATTCCTTTGCTTGAATTCAACTCTCTCTTAGCCTCTCTCTCTCTCTCTCTCTCTCTCTCTCTACACGTTTTAAGCTCAATGAAGAGGAAATGAGGGTGCAAAAGTGTAATAGAGGTGTTGAGGTGGCCTTATATAGGCTTAGCTAATAGCCTAATTAATTTGTTGATTAATTAATCAATCAGGTACTAATTATTCTAATTTACTCGTTCCGAATTGAATTTCAATTAAACCTACCATAAAATTCTATAAATCTTAAATAACACATAAATAAGTCAATTTCTGAATCAGATGCCGATAACGCCTTTAATTTGAAAATCAAAACAGAAACATGAACAGATTTTCTTACGTTAAATAGATATAAAAATAAATAATGCAACACAAATATAATTAATTCAGAATTCCATCTTAATAACTTATTAGACATATGAAATCATGGGTTAACGTTAATCATGGATTGTGGTTGTTACACATTCCGACCTCGATACTCCCATGTGTCCTAGGTGCCAACCATTGTAGAGCGGAGACCTTTCGGGGGTCGCGAGCCTTAGTATCTTCTCTTCTTCGAGTCTTTTCTTCTAGTACTGTCCGCAGGTCTGCCGATCTAGGCAACTCTGTGTACCCAGATGTCGTTTGGTACATATGCGAGGGCTGATAACTGATTCCTTCTGTACAAGGCTTTTTAGTCCTTGTTCTCTCAGACCTGGAGTACCGAGTCCTAGAGGTTCTTGACTGCGTGTTGCCTGTCTTGAGGCTTCTGCTTTCAGTCTGAAACGGTGTGACTTGCCTGCCACAATCTCCTAAGTGGTGAGAGTGCGTTCTGCCTTTGCCTATCTTTTCTTCTGCCATCTCTTGTCTTTTATTTAGCACTTCATAGTCTCCATGTCAGCCGTCATCCTCCTTATCACTTCATCTTGCTTCTTTATGCGATCTTCCAGAACCTGATGATCTATCCTCCGCCTCTGTCTATCAGGGCTTTGAGAGCGGCGTGGACTTGAGGCCCTTCCTTCTCGCGCATCTCTCCATGGGTTCCGTCGTTGGAGATCCAATTCTGCTATGGGCAGAATAAAAGGAAAACCTTCGCGCCTCTCGCCCCCTTCCGGGGTCTGCCCATCAATAGCAGAATGTGGCAAGTCCTCGTTATGAGCCATTGACATTGATTGAAAGAAAACTCAATCAAAAGGTTTGTTCTCTGTATGCTATTCCCACAGACGGCACCAATTGTACGAGCACAGAATAATCTTCTCGTATAATCCTGTTGATCAAGTTTGCACTCCTCCAAACATCGTCATTTTGCTACCTGAAAATACAAACGTGAACTGGCCAGCGTGTGTACGCTAGAAACCCCTCTGATGCCTAAATCAGTAACTAGACAATAAACAACAAGCTCTGTGTATTTTAGAGTATGAATTGTGATATCTGTATATAGGTTCTGTCATGAGCTTTTATAGATTTCACCTGGCACCATCCTAATAGGACTCTAACTCTTCTTATAATAGTCCTCCTAGGAATCACACTCATAGTGAAGAGTGTCTATCTTGATAACACTCTACTCACTACCAACCAAGTGAGATGATTTGCACAATCCTAGTAGGACTCTGCTCTCCTTAGCAAAGTCCTCATAGGAGTCTCATGCCCAAGAATAATGTTTATCCTTAAAATACACTCATCACTGCAAGCCAAGTAAGATGGCCACGCTCTGTTCAACTACTGATGTCCAACCGAGATATCCTGCTCTGAACTGTGCCAACACGCACACTGTGTTTTATCGAGCTACGTATAGCTCGGCCTTCTAGAAATAATACACCACGGTTCTGCTCTGGACTTTCCAGGTAACGTATTCCAAGGTCTAGCAATCACCTCCAACGGTTTGCAACAGGCTCGACGCACGTTGGGCCACTTATTGGGGTTATTTCGACCCAATGAACAGCCCAACGTGTGCAATCCATTTCACCTAGCTCGGTCCAATTGTGGTTTATACAAATTACCCTCTCAAGAGAAAAGAGAGAATCTCTATATTATTTATCAAAATCTTGCAGTACAATAGACACCTAATAAAAGCAGGCAATAAGAAACCTAATAAAAATGAAGTCCTAAATAAGAAAGTAATAGAATAAGAATAGTAATAGAAATAATAATTCTAAGCCTGTTGTCATGAATGATATCATAATAAGGCTGTTGTCATGTATATACATTAACACCCTCCTTTCAAACTCAAGGTGGGTGAAAGGAAACTAGCTTGAGTTTGTAAACAGAAAATAGAAAATAAGAAAATAAAATTTTGGTGTAGATCTAGATGACAGTGCTTGGAGCACAAGGATAGTGTGTTCACCAGGTATAGAAAAATGGACGACTTTTGTGCGGGTTGTAAGAAAAGGAGCGCACGAGTGCTTGAACGGCTTGTTCATTGCAAAGGGGCCTTGTAAGGCACTTAAATGGCATGTTCATCATGAGGGGACCTTGGGAGACAACTTATATGATGTGGCCTTGGGAGGCTTGGATGGTGTGCTAAGGGTGACTTGGGTGATGTGCCAAGAGGCGGCTTGAGTGGTTTGTATGGTATATTACCATTATGGTTATTATGATATAAGTATATATTTTCCCTCTTCAAACTCAAATAGGTTAGAAGACAGTAACCTATTTGAGGTGAAATAAAGAGAACTGAGAAAAGAGTGCGGAAGCACAAAGAGGAAAAAAAACAAAAACAAAAACAAAAAAGAGATATGTATGTGACGCCCGTGGCAGATGTGATGGTTGATTGGTTGGTGAAGGTTGGAACTAACACAGGTTTGTATTGAAACTCCACTAGGCAGCGGAGATATGGCTTCTAACTAGCCGCCCACTGGTGAACCAGAAAGATATGCCAAACCTTATAGCTCTAATACCATGCTAATATAGGCTAGGACTAACACAAGTTTGTGTTGAAACTCCAGTAGGCAGTAGAGGCATGGTTTCCAACCGATCTCCCACCGGTGAACCAGAAAGACATGCCGAACTTTATAACTCTGATACCATGTTAATATAATTGTATGAAGAGAGAGGAGAGAGAATATCTATATTGTTGATCATAATCTTACAATACAATAGAGAGCCCTATATATAAGATGAATAAGTGTAAGGAACAACAAACCTAATAATAAAAAAGAAGTAAGAAACCTAATAAAAAGAAAGTCTTAAATAATAAAAAAAAAGGAATAGAATATGAATAATAATCTTAGGATTGATATTATGAATGACATCATAATAAGGCTAATGTCATGTACATACATTAACAACTATAATAAAGTTAGCAACTATAATAAAGTTAGCAGCTGAACTACAACATATGTAAGGTTGGGATTTAACTCCTTTATATATTTTAAATGAGTCTGAATTCTAAATTAAATTTTTTTTTATTATTTTTTGTGTATAAATTATGGATACCTAATATTGCTCTAAAGTTATAGCAACTTAATGTTATGTTTTGTTCATAAATTTTAATAGAGATTCAAAAAAAAAAAAAAAAAAAAAAGATCAAACGAAAAAAAATATATATATATAATTATTTTTTATTCATATTTCACATTTTTTTTTTATCAAAATCTGTATTCAAATTCTTGTACAACACAAAATATGGAGATTTGAGCCCGCGTCCATGAATTTGTGGACCCCAGTACCGAGATTTGATTCCATTCTGCAATCTTCCTCCTACATTCGCAAACTAACATCATTTTCTAGTCATTATAGTGGAGAGAGAGAGAGAGAGAGACTTCACTATAGGGCAAAGGGTAAAAATCAGTTCAGTGGAAATTTGAAAATAAAAATTACGGATTTATTTGGTTTGTGTTTTCTAAAAATTTTTGAGAAAATTTTTTTACAAATAAGTTTTTAAAAGTAATCAAATCAAATAAATTTTTTCAAAAAAATTTTCCAAAACTTGTTTGATTTGCAAGTTTTTCAAACAAATCTCTCTCTCATATACATCAAATCAATCACTTTTTTCACAACTCTCTCTCAAAATAATTTTCTAAGCCTCCGTTTGGGAAGTGGGTTGGCTTTTTGACTTTTTGGCTTTTTTGGCTATTTTAGCCTGGGCTTAAAAGTTTGGTTTGGGAAGGACTTTTTGGCTTTTTGGCTTTTTTGACTTTTTTTGTGAGAGAGGAGTGTAATGATTATAGGTTGGATGTGATGTTTTATTTTTTGTGGCTAAAAAAGCCTATTTCGTCTTTTATGGCTAAAATAGCCAAAAAGCCTGGCTTTTTGGCTTCCCAAACGGAGCCTAAAACATCTTTTGAAAAAAACCAAACTAAATAACTTTTCGTACTTTTTATCTCTCAAACTCAAACCAAACATACATATCCCTGGTAAATTTTTTTTAAATATTAATAATTAAAATTTGAAATATTTTCATAAATTTATAATAATTTTATGAAAGTAATACCGAATGGTGATTTTCTCTGGGATAAAAGGATGATGTGGACTAATGGAATAATTTTTTAAATATTTATCAAACACATTTACTACTTTGAAAAATATTATTAAAAAAGTTAGGAGAATTTCTCTGGGATAAAAGGATGATGTGGACTAATGGAATAATTTTTCAAATATTTATCAAACACATTTACTACTTTGAAAAATATTATTAAAAAAAGTTAGGAGAAGGCACTAATAAATCTTATTTTTATATTTTAGTAATTAATAAGTTCTCAAAATAATTTAATGAATCTAATAGTTCTCTTTGTGTGAAAATGATAGTATAACACTACAGTTTACACTTATGGATTTTAGGCTTCGTTTGAAAAGTGGGTTAATTTTTTTGGCTTTTTAATTTTTTTGGTTATTTTAACTTGGGTTAAAAAATTTGGGTCGCGAAGGGTTTTTTGACTTTTTAACTTTTTGATTTTTTTAGCTTTTTTTTTGTGAGAGAAGAGTGTAATGATTATGGGTTAGATGCGATGTTTTGTTTGTTATGGCTAAAATAACCTATTTTGTCACAAACCATCTTCCCAAACCTAGCCTTAATACCTATAAATGACCGAAATTCTCACAGTTTGAAATTACATATTTGCACAATGTTTACTAAGAGATTTTTATATTCCTTTTAAAATGTTTGATGAATCTCACGTTTTAAGCAATTCTAAATCAAAACCCCTTGAAATTACACATTTATTCAAAGCTTACTTTGGGATTTTTGAATAATCACATACTAGTCGTAACCCGTGCTATGCATGACATGTAAATAAATTAATAATATATTTTTATAAAAAATAATATAAATAGTTAAATTTTTGTATACAAATTATGAAATAAAGAAAATTGAAATTTAAAATTTAAGTCTCATAATTTTATCACAATTTATTTATTATTTTTTAATTTGTCACAAATTTAATCATGTAACTTTTAACCCCCTTGCTAGAATTGCAAACTTAGGTGAACTCAATCTAAGGAACTTGAGTTGAGCTTAAATTTTTTTAAAGATTGAACAACATAGTTTTTAATTAAGTGAGGACCCATGTAGAAATTCAAAAATTCAAATTAAATTTGAGTGGACTTGAGAAGAAACATGAAATAACCTGAGCAACCAAAACAAAATTATGTATATAAATCATTTGCTAATTTAATTTTTAAAATAATAAATAAAATTAATTAAATAAAATCATTTACTTTTTATAATGACATAAATAATTTACATATGATTTTTTAGAAATTCTTTTTAATTTAAAAATTAAAATAAAATATTAAATAGAATAAAACAATTTTTTTACAAAATAAAGTATTTGAATAAAAAAAGGTAAGAAGAAAATTTAATATGGTATTTTCATTTAATCTGAAAATAATTCTAGATAAATAATAAATTATCACCTATAATCCCTCCCCCCTTTTTTTTAAATAAAAAAAGTTTAACGAACTATCACTTTTTTATATATAAAAAAAAAGGTTCTTTCTAATTTATTTTAGCAAAATTAACTTTTTAACAATTTGAGCCAAAGATATCTTTATTATTTATTTTAATTTCTTTAATGGACAATTGAGATAAAAAAAGTTTAAAAAATAAAAAAATCTAACAAAATCCACCATCTTTTGGTAAGTACTAAAAAAATTATGTTTTGTTCTTTTGTCAAAAAAAAATTATTATTCAAGTCCTTATAGTTTAGAAGGATATAATTTTTTTTTTTATAAAATTAAAAAAAGAAGAAGAAAATAATAGCGATTAATAATTTGAACACATGTATTTAAAAAAAATTATATTTAGACCAATACTATTATGATACATCATGACACATTTGAATATTGATTTCATTCTAATTGTGGTAATATAATTTGAAGAAGAATTTAAATTTTAAATTTTATTTTATAATTTAATAAAGAATGCAAAATTTAAGGAATGAATATTGATTTCATTCCAATTATAGTAACATAAAATAAGTAAGAATTCAAATTTGAAATTTTACTTTAAGAATATAAAATTAATTTATAGACCAATCGTATTGTAATACATATTAACAAAAAATTAAGCAAAATAAAAAAAATGACAAAACAAAAAAAAAATTACAACTTTCAACCTTAATGAAATGACAATATTTTGCAATTATAATAGTATATAGATATATAGATATATAGATAAATCATGGAATAGATCATTATTTAAAACTTATATATATTATGGGATAAATCATTAGAATTTTAAATTTAAATTAATGGAATGCTTTCCATATTTAATACCCCTCAAATTTGAATTTTGAAATGGATTAGTATACTTTCTATTTTTTGTTTTATATATTTGATGTACTTTCCATTTAAAAGTCATAAATCAAGATATATTAAATTTTTTTTGCTTGAATGAGAGCTATAGAGAACTTTCTTTAATTATTTAAAATAAAAAAAAATAGAAATTTTAGTTTGAGATATTAGAGCTCTCATAAGATTTGTGGTTAGAAATTCTCTTTTACTTATATAATATATAGATAGCTGGATAGATTTAATAAGAATTTATATTTGTTTTAGATTTTTTTTAATATACAAATTATTTTTTTTAGATTTTTTACAAAAATAATTTAATAATCTCATTACTAACCATAGTGTATGGGAGAAGTTGAAAATAGTGTAACAATAGATATGAGAGAAGTCAACAAGGCTTGTAGGTTAGGAAAAGTCAATAAATGCTGAGATATTTTTTTTTAAATCAAAAAATTAGAAAATTAAGATTGGAATATTGGAACTCCTCCAAGATTTGTGGATTAGAAATGGGAAAATTAGTCTAAGATCTTTGTAATGCCCCCAAAATTATATGATAAAACCAATTCATAAGCGGAAGAATAATAGAAATAAGATACTTTCATTCATCAGAGTTCGTTTACAAAAATTTAACACATGCGATACACATTCACAAATATTCATCTTGAATCCATAGCGTGTGTTGCAACGATAAGAAAATTAAAATTAAACATATATTTATATTCCCTATAGACTTACATCTTTCCAAGTCATTGTTTGGTTACACAAAAGTGAGCCTAGCTCAATACAATTTAAAACCCTTGACTGTACAAAAATATAACAAAAGAATGAAACTCTTACTCCCAAAAGTCCCTCCAAGCTATTACCCTAGCGGAGGCATATCACCAGCACCTGAAAATGGTTTTCTCCAAGTTGGGTGAGCCAAAGCCCCGTAGGAACAATCTAACACAATATATGGAATTTAACAAAAATATAAGTACAATGTACATATACAATACTCCTGACAAAACATTCACATTTTTATATAATCATAAAGTATCCAAGTTCGTATTTCAATTCGTTTTTCTTCCATTCAATTCAAGTTCATTCAGTAGTCTCAATATATGAGTCAATTTCATTATCTTTCAATAACCCAACTGAGACTACAACTCAATGGTTTTCCAATTCAATACACTACCGCACAAATACTTTAATATACCATTTTATGAAAATTTTGTCCGCGGGATCGGCAACCATGTATACACAAGATTTCAGAATTTTCACCTTGGACACTCCAGCCAACTTAATTTCAATGGAGTCCATCCCTTATCTCATCTCAAACAATGAAGTACATCCCATTTCTACTCCCAAACAATTATTCATATATAATGTGTATAAATCATAATTATATTTAATGACAATCAACAATAGATTAGTTTCAATTTACTTAATCCTCATGTAATTTCTACAACAATCATAACTATTCTCCACCGATAGCCCAATACAGATATTTTTAAACAGATATATTATTCAAATTTCCCTGGGTAAGAGACAATATGTGTCCAACTCCGCCATTTGCATCAACAATCATCCAATTTCACGTTACCTTTATCAATTTTAGTTATTTATACAAAATAACAATTTGACCCATTTAGGGCAAAACTCCTCTCTTTTCAAATATCAACCCAAATGGCCCAAATCAAGTATTTGGCCACAATACAACCTCATATTCAACTCCATAATCATTTATTCCATATTTACTTAGAAAATCCTCTTTTTATTTCACACCCAAACCCTAGGTTTGCTCAAATTACTCCCAAATCCTATCATTGTTACACAATGACAAATAACTAAGCTAAAAACCATATGAAAGTGTAGAAAATCCCTACCTTAAGGAGAAAAGACGAGCCAAGCAAGAGTAAAACTTCAAAGATGCCCAAATCCAACTCTATTCGGATCAAAATGGAGATCTTGAGATGGTCTACCTTTTTATCAAAGGGACTAGGGTGAGAAAATCATTAGAACTAGGTGAAAATGTAGAGAGAGAGAGAGAGAGAGAGTCTTAACTTTAGGTTTTAGGGAGAAAAGATCTGAACAAGTGATGTAAAAAGTCGTTTTCGCGATCTGATATATGTATAGTCCCCTCGAGCACAAAAAGTATCGCTCGAGCGTTAGACACAAAAATTTGTCTCGCTCGAGCGCAAGAAAGGCCGCTCGAGCGCCAAGACACGATGAACAAGACGCTTACCGTGCAAGCGCAAGAAGTAACGCTTGAGTGTAAAAAACACACATCCAGTAGTTTTGCAGACAACAGACCAACATTCGAGTGCAAGAAAGGCCGCTTGAGTGCCCACTCACTAGAGCATAGGAAATGCCGCTCGAGCGTGGAAATCACTCTCCCAGTAGTTTTGCAAACCCGCAAAAGTACTAAGTGTCTGTAAAGCCCGCTCGAGTGTAGGGCCAAAATGCTAGGTAACATAAGGTTTGAAAAACAAACGACCAATCTGCCCAAACACAACCACAACAACCCCAAAGCCAATTTCAAAGAGATACGAGGAAAGAAAGGGATAAACAACAATATGAAAGTATTAAACTTGAGTCTGGAGTACCACAAAAGTAGGGTCAAAATAGGAATCGCTATAGTCTTTCTCTCATTTTTAGTAATGGGAAAGATCTACCATATTATTTTATAATATGTAAGGTTCCTCAACTCTAAACCCACACTTTCTTTCTCTTATATGGACCCAAGTCTCTCTGCGAAATTCCAGTCTATTCCTAATCTCTTTCCTTATACTTTTTTTCATCTTATTGTTCTCTTCTACGCCATTTCGATCCCTTCCCAAACAATATCTAGGATTCGGCCACAATGTAAAGCCATGAGGCCATTACTGTTGGAGAAGTACCACACAATGGCACTGGATTTTTCAATTTAACATGCTATCTCTTACCCGGCATTTGGATCAGACCACATCTTCGCTGCTTTTTTGATATTCTCTGATGCTCTAACAATGGTGACTCAACTTCGATGAAGCACCTCAGAAGAAGAAGAAGTTTCAAGTGCAATTCAAGCCAAAGTCCGGTGTGGATTAGATATGAGATGATGGATGTAAATGCGTGTTTGAGAGAAATTGAGGCTTCGAGAAGTTGGATGACAAGGGTGTACGGGAGGACGTCAGTGTTCTCGAAGTCGGGAGGGAGGCCATGATCGAAGCTGTTGAAGGGGATTTCAAGGAGGTGGATGGGATTGATTATCAAAGTTTGATGATGTTGAGTGTGCTGTTACAACTGCTTATTTGATGTAGAAAAAGACAATAATGATGATGATGAAGGTTATCAAAGAATTTCTTTGGAGTGGTTTAAATTTTTTCTAGATCAAGTAAGAACAAAGTAGAGAAATTTTAAATTTCTCTAGAGTGGTTTGAATTTTCTCTGTATCAAGTAAGAACAAAGCAAAGAAATTTTGAATTTCTCTAGAGTGCTTTGAATTTTCTTTGGATCAGGTAAGAACAAAGTAGATAAATTTTGAAGCATTGTGAATGCACCCTGTAATAAATTACAGATTTATAGTCCAGAGAAATTCTCAACAATTCAAATTTATAGTCTAGAGAAATTCTCAATAATAATGAAGCCTTGTGAACCAGAATTTCTCTGTGAAGTTCAGAGAAAATTCAACCAGAGAAATTCTCTGTGAACCAGAATTTCTCTATGAAGTCCAGAGAAAATTCGTTGATGTTGAGGAATCTTAGACATTATGAAAATATTAAATGTCCTTTATGCTATAAAATCTTAATACCAGGGACCTTAAAAAAAATCTCTTTTTTTATTTTAGTTTATTTTATATAATATATAGCCTTCGTTTGGGAAGGCAAGATTGAGGCTTTTTTGGCTATTTTAACCATAAAAAACAAAATAGACTTTGTAGCCCAATAAGACAAATATCACATCAAACTTATAATCATTACATTCTTTCTTTTACAAAAAAAAATCAAAAAAATCAAAAAAACCAAAAGTCTTTCCCAAATCAAGCCTTTTAACCCCAAGTTAAAATAGTTAAAAAAGTCAAAAAGTCAACCCACTTCCCAAGCCAAGCCATAGATTTCAAGTCATTTTTATACTGCTTTTGAAATGTTTGAATTTCACGTTTGAAGTTATTTCAAATAAAAAAGATTCACATATCAAAATATATTCCAAATTGGATTTTCATATGTGGTGTATCTTATCTTTCCAACACACACCAAAAAAAAAAAAAAAAAAGGGTATAATCGTAAACTCAATTTCTAAAGAATATAGTATTAAATTTTACTTTTTCAAAATTATTAGAAATAATTGATTTATAAAAAATGTTGAGATTAAACGAGTTATCATTTCTTAAGATGAAATTTATTGTCAAACCAGTCCTACTTACTACTTTGAAAAGTACCCTTCGTACACACAGTTTATGTATGATGCACGCTAAGAAAAAAAAAAAAAATTTACAATGCGGTATGGATCTTGAAATATGAAATATGAAATATGGAGGCACTTTATCAGACTCAAAATGCATTGAAAGATAAAAAGAGTTTGAATGCAAAAGATCATAGGAAGACACTTATTTAGCGAATTTTTTAAAAGTATAAAATGTCATAAAAATAAAAATAAGTTAACTTTTAAGTTATTTTTGATAAAATTTTACTTATTTTCATCATAAATATATATATTTTTAAAATCATTTAATCTAGGGATATTTATTCATAAATCTCTCTTTACCTACTTATATTCCACTTAATTTAAATTATTTTTTTATATTTTAATAAGTCCTATGGTTGATATACTTAGGCTCTGTTTGGGGACTTATCTTTTTAGCTAATTAGTCAAAAAGTTACTAAATTAGTCAAAAAGTCAACCACTCATACCAAAAAGTCAAAGATTATCTTTTTTTTTTCTACTTTTTGCACATCTTTTCGTAATTAGTCAAAAAGTCATCCCAAACATACAAGTTTTTTTTACCTATCTTTTTAGCCAAATAGCCAAAAAGTTACTAAATTAGTCTGTTCCCAAACGAGGCCTACTAAAATATCCCTAATAATAATATAATAAAATGTGCATTAATGTTCACATTGATTGTGTGACTATTTACATTGTCAATGTGAATATTTACATTGTCAATGTGAACACTCACACTTATTTAATGTGAATGCTCACATTACCAAGTTGTTAAGAATTCAAAAAAATATTTGTAAAGATAAAATTATTCATAAAATATGTTAAATATAAGAATTATGATTTAGTAGATCAAATGTTCAAAATAATAACACTTATTAAAATATAAAAATATTTTGTGAACTAATTAGAATATAAGTACTTTCAAAGATAATTTTTCAATAATTCTCCTTTAATCTATACATATCTAAATTAAAAAAAGGGAAAATTACTCGCAGGTCCCATGTGAAATATGTGGTGGCCATTTAATCCCAAAACTTTTTCATTACACCCAAAAGTCCTTTCCCCTCTCTTCTTTTTTTTTTCTCTCTCGTTTTTTTTTTCTGCATTTTTCTCTCATCGTGTTTGTCATGGAAGACGACGATCGGTGATCATGTATTTCTCTATTGATCGGGGTTCATTGATAACCACCAACCATCGAAATCAACTCCGACGAAGAAGATGATATATTTTCCGACGAAGAAGATGAGTGGATCTACTTAGATCT
This sequence comes from Camellia lanceoleosa, assembly GCA_025200525.1. Lineage (NCBI taxonomy): Eukaryota > Viridiplantae > Streptophyta > Magnoliopsida > Ericales > Theaceae > Camellia > Camellia lanceoleosa. The sequence goes on from CM045766.1 coordinate 79,308,634, forward strand.
GATGTAGATCTAGATCTACATCAGATCTGAGTAGATCTACCAATTTTAAATCTAAACAAAAAGTAGTTCTTGGAGTAAAATCCTCTCTACATCCGCCTTTCCTTCGATCTCTTTTTTTTTTTCTCTGCTATATACTTTTTTACGTTCTAATGGAGAAAATTTTGAATTCAACAAGTAGTTTTCGAGTTTTAGTTAAATTCGGTGAAAAGCAGTAAAATTTTGCGATTTCAAATTTTTTTTTTGGTCTTTGGAATGAATCATGGTTTAAAAGCAAAATTTTGCGGTTTATAACATTCTTTAGAACTAAAATTTTACAGTTTCATAACATGTTTTTTAATTTTTTTTTTTCCGGCAATATTCTAGACATTCCGGTGAGTCTCCGGTGACCGTTAAACGGAAGTCCGATGGTAGTAAGATGTGAACAGTGTCTGTAAATTTTAAAAAAAAAAAAAAGGATTTTTTGGTAACAATTAAAAATATGTGTGGACTAATTGGTGCAAGTATTTTGTTTTGGGATTATCTGGATCTTGAACTTGTTACATGGGACTTATCAGTAAGTTCCCCTTAAAAAAATTGGTCATTAATTATGTAATTTAAAAAGTAGTGATAGTTATCTTCGAGTAGTTCAACTGTGTAAAGGTGGGCTTATTGAATTGGTACCATTGGGCTTTTTGCATGTTGTATGCGTACCTGGGCTTGCTCTCTTTTTCCTTCTAATTATGTAACGGAGAACTTATTAATAAGTCTTATATATAAAATTCAAAACCCATCTAATTTTAAAATAAAATACTTGTACTAATCAGTCTTATATATTTTTAATTGTTACTAAAAAAATCATAATTTTCTTTTCTTAAGTTATAGACGCTGTTACATCTTACTCTTTGTCGGACTTTTGTTAGGCAGTCATGGAGACTTCATACAATGTTCAACATTACCGAGAAGTCGCTGGAGTGTCACCGAAAGTTCATCAGAGTGTTATGAATGCCAATAAAAGTCACCGGTATAGTGATTTCGGTTTGACCCGACACATTTGATTTTTCTGTACTCGGGTTTTATAGTTTCTGAAGGTTGTTCATGTCTTTCTCCCATTGTTCTTACTTGAGTTTGGCTTTTGGGTTGTTGTAGTTGCGTTTGGAATAGGTTGGTTGCTTAGTTTCTAAACTTTTGTTGCACAGATTTTTGCTCATCTGCTCGAGCGACACTTCTTGCACTTGAGCGGGTTTTGTAAACTTTCAGTAATTTTGCAGGTCTGCAAAACTATTAGAAGAGTGTATTTTACGCTCAAGTGGTTCTTTCTACACTCGAACGGGCTTAGTTGGAGCGATCTTTCTTGCGCTCGAGCGTTGGTATGTTGTCTGTAAAACTACTAGGAGTGTGCATTTTTGCCGAGTGTCATTTCTTCTTTCGGCAGAATAACTTATTATTGTCGGCTCGGCGCCAACTTTTGCGCTCGAAGCGGTATCTTGTATATCGATTCATATGACACCTTTTTACATCATTTTTTCACATCTTTTTCACTCTAAACCCTAGATCGAGACCCTCTCTCTCTAAAACTCACTATCTCTTTATATTTTCACCTAGATCCATTGGTTTCTCTCCCCTAGTGTCTTGAGGAAAAAGGTAGAGCATCTCAAGAGCTCCGTTTTGATTCGAATATATCTTGATTTCGGCATCTTTGAAGTTCCTCCACTTTTTCCTTGGTCTTCTAAGTTTGAGGTAGGGACTTTCTACACTCTTCTATGATTTTTAACTTAGCTATTTGTTGTTGCATAAATAATGTTGGGATTTAGAGGATTTTAGACAAACCTAGGGTTTTGGTTTAAAATCAAAAGAAAGGTTTTCAAATGAAGGTATTGAAAATGGTTATGTGTATAGATATAAGGATGTACTGTGTTGAATTTGTTGATTTTGACACTTGGGTTGGATTTGGGAGAGAATGAAGTTTTGTTGTAACAACCTCGACATGTGATTAACTATTAATCTATGATTAAGAGTGCCTAATAAGTAAGTAAGGTGAAATTTTAAATTAATTGCATGTGTGTTGCATTTTTTGTATTTATATCTGTTCATGGTAGGAATATCCGTCTGTATTTCTATTTTGTTTTGCGAATTGAAGGCCTTATTAGTATCCGATCACAAAATTGACCACGATTATGTGTTATTTGGAATTTATAAAATTTTATGGAAGGATGAATTGAAATTCGACTCGGAATGAATTAAATTAGAATAATTAATGTCAATTTGCTTAGCTTAAGTTAAGTTTAATTAATTCCCTAAGCAAGCCTATATAAGGCCTATACACACCACTTGAGTCATCTTTTATTCATCATCTTTAAACCTAGAAGAAACAAAATGTAAGAGAGAGGAAGAGGAGTCTAAGAGGGTTGAGATTAAAACTTAAGCTTGGAAGAAATTGCTAGAGAATTCAAGGGAGTTGGTTTGAAGCCTTAGTGAATTCACCAACTAAAGCTTAATTGAGAAGTTGAGGTAAGGATTCAACACTTAGGTTATATAGTTATGATGTCTAGAACATGAATCCTAGGGGAGTAAGTTGAATTATGCAAGAAATGAGCTAAGAAAATAGAGAAGATGAACATTTCATACATGCATGGGCATTTCAAGAATTTTGAGTTTTGATTTCAACAAATTCTCATATGCAAGGACCTATTTTTGTTTGATTATGGGAGCTCATTGTGGTTTTGCACTTTAACACTCCATTTGTACATGTTTTTTTGAAGGTTACAACACATGCATGTTATGTTTATATATTGTTCAAGTTTGGTTTTGAAGAATTCACTTGTTTTTGGGCCTTGATTTTGTGTAATGAACCTTAATTCATGATGTTTTACAAGTTTCCAAGTGTTTCCTTAAGTTTTTGGCCCAAAAGATCAAGATTTGAAGCTTTGAATTTAAATTTCGAACTTGGAAGAGCAATCTGGAAATTCCAGATTCTATCTCTCGACTCAAGCAACAGATCCTGCACTCGAGCGATCTAAAGTTGGCTCGAGCGTAAATTGCATACTCCCAGAAGTTTCTATGTTTTGCAGACCGCTTAAACGACAAGAGTTGCGCTCGGCGAAGACCTCGATCTCGCTTGAGCAACCGTTGAGCGTGTGTCGAAAAATCAAGCAACCAGTACTTTTGCAAAGTTTACAAACTGCTCGAGTGAAAGAAGTTTCACTCGAGCGAGGCTCGAGCGAGGCCTCATGTTTTCAGCATATTTGACTAAGTGTTTTCAAGTGTATTTTCGCATCCTCATTACATCCTAAGCATTCCTAGGCCAAGATTAAGGCATAATAATGAGGATAAGACTTAGAATCATATGAAGAATGAAATGAATTAAGTTAAGTACGATTCGAGCGTGTGTTTTAGTATGTGTATCTGTTATGTTTGTGGAGGTCACACGCCTTAAGCTGTTGATCCATTAGTTGCTATCAAGCTATCTGTGCAATTATTTGTGAGTAATAACTTAGTAAAGTTATGTTTGATATGAAATACTTTCTAAACATTATGATATGATATGATTTATCTTTGAATGACATAAAAGGCTATTTTGTGATTCCATGAATGATGATCCATATCTTTGAAATGTATTTGTAGTATCCTTAGCAAAGGTAAATGCATGGCGACATAATACTATAACTTATGATCATGAGGCCCTACTTGGAAACAATACCGTGGCCCATGTATGAGATATGTTACCCGGTACTGGAGGTTCTATTATGGAACTTGATATGCTTGACCAAATAGATATGTTAATGCTTATGGAAGTACCATACATGATTTGAATACGAATAAGAACATGACTTTGTTTTTGATATGATATGATATGATACGAAAATGGACATCATTCATTAAAAACTTTACTCTGTTATTATTCACTGAACTTTCGCTCGCTATTTATTATATGTATGTAGGTGATCAGACGCGTGACCAGGTTCAAAGTTGATGACCTGGAGTCTCAATCGTGTTAGCCAGCTGTTGTGCCTCCTTGGAGGTTCCCTTTTGTGACACACATGTTTGAGACCTTGTTTTCTTTTGGAATATGCACACGCTTTCTGTTTATGTATATATTGGGCTAAGCTCCCTCTTGGTATATCTGTAATATATGTGATGTGGATTACTGTATTTTGACATCACACCTATGTATATAAAGTTTTTGTAATTTCCATCCCATGTATAATTACACAACTCAATGGACTATGTATATTTTATATTTTCTTCCGCAGCCCTTTATTATATAGTAATCTGTTCAGAGGCCTTTGGTAATCCTAAGGTTACTGGCCGGTTACGGTGCTAAACCTATAGGGGCGGGTCGTGACATTTGCCCTAAAATGTTTAAAATAATTATTTTGTATAAATAATGAAATTGACATTGGAAATCTGAAATTAGACGAATGTTTATATCAATGGTGGTGTTGGATGTGTATTATCTCTCTTCTATGGAAATTTAAATAATTTATTTGTCGTGGAGATTGTATATCTATTTAGAAATATTTGTTTTGAAATATCGGTGGAGGATAACTATGATTGTTGTAGAAATTGCATGAGGATCAGATGAATTGAAACTAATCTCTTATTGGTTGTCATTGAGCGTGTTGTGTTTTAATACATTGTATATGTATGATGTTTGGGAGGAAAGAGGATGTACTTCATGTTTGGAAGAAGGATGTTTGGGAGGAGAAAGATGATGTACTCCATGTTTGGGAGGAGAAAGGGGATGGACTCCAGTGAATAAGTTAGCCTGTGTGTGTAGGATGAAAGTCCTGAAAACCGCTTGTATACATGGGTGCCGATCCAGAGGAAATTTTCGTAAAATGACAAGTGAATGTGTGTGTATGATAAATATATTGATTTGAAACCCGATGAGTTGTATTCTTAGTATTGGGTGATTGAACGAAATGGATATGAACAATGAAATGAGATATAAAACTTGGTATACTATGATCTTGTAAATTATGAATGATTTTATTGTAGACATTGTATATGCACATTATACTTATATCTTTGTTAAGATTCATATATTGTGTTAGATTGTTTCTACTAAGCTTTGGCTCACCCTATTTGGGAAAAATCATTTTCAGGTATTGGTGATATGCCTCCGCCAAGAACTTAGCTTGAGAGGATTATGGAGTTGAAGGCTCACTTTTGTTTATTTTGTATTTACCTTTTGTACAAGACTAGGGCTTTATTTGTATTGAGCTTATGACTCATTTTGTTGTAACCAAGCACGGTCTTGGAAAGATGTAAGCCATTAGGACACATATGAATATATGTTTTTTTTGTTTCTTTATTTACGTCTTGTAATGCATACTATAGATTCATGATGAACGATTTATGAATATATATCGCATGTGTCACTTTTTGTATATTAACTCTGATTAATGAAAGTTTCTTATTGCATCTATACCACTTTGTACTGGTGCTTGGGGTTGGATTATTGTAATTATTTCACGGGCGTGACAACTTTGTATCAGAGCGTACCAGGTTTGAATACTTTGGGTACGTGGGAAGTTGTTCTTACTACAATAGGTTTATCTCACTTGATAGAGATGTTTATATGTTTGTAATGCTATGTGATAACATGTTTATGTGATTATATGGGTATGAGATTTAATTTCTAGGATGTTGATTGAGTCTACTGGTTTCTAAGAGTTCTATTATAAAGGCACTTGATCACAGTTGTTTCTAATTGGAACTTTGGCAACATCGTGAGACGGTCATTATCCAGGAATGAAATTCGTATCTGTTTACATGACTACGTGCTTATGTGGAGTGAATTACTGTTGTCCACCGCATTAGTATGCGTGTGAGTTAGCTTCGGTACATTTGTAAATGTGCTAATCTCTTTTGTTACTTGCCTTAGGATGTTAGGATGTGGATGTAGACGTGGACGTGGTGGTAGTAGGCGTGGTAGGCCTAGGAGGCATGAGATGCCTTCACTGGATGAAATTTTGACACAGGAGGAAGGGGTTGGTTAAGCCAATGTAGCCGAACTAGTTGTTCAACAGGTCATGGGTGGCTTGGCCCGCAAAATGGCTAGAGCGTTACGGGAATCCATGGACATTGTCAGAGTTGAGAATCAAGTCCAAGCCCAAATAACTGGGGCAGGGATGTCTTTCTTGAAGCGAGAGTTCTTCCGGTCGAATCCGGATGAGTTTGTGCGTGATCCCAAGGAGCTATTGAAGGTAGATGAGTGGTTCGAGCAGATCATGAAAATGTTCAAGATGCTTGGCATCAAGGACGATCAGTTGCGAGTGACCTTGGCATCCTTCTAACTGAAGAAGATGCGGGTCAGTGGTGGAAGTATGCGCGTGGGTGCATTGGGGTAACTTGGGAGGCTTTTGTCAACGCTTTCCAGGACAAGTTTCTACCTTCCACAGTTAGGGAGAAGCTGAAAGACCAGTTTTCCAAGCTAGTGCAGTTGAACACTCATGTGGCTGAGTTTGATGCCACATTTACTAGCCTCTCTAGGTTTGCACCAGAATTAGTGGCGATAGAGAACCTTTGTTATGCGGAGTTTGAAAAGAGGTTGAGGCTGGGCTCATGTTCAAGGTGGCGAGTCGATGATTAAAGATTATGGATGCCTTGTGGAAGCGGTGGCTCACCTTGAGACCGTGGTGCAGATAGAGGAAGAGAGGATGAGGGCTCCAAGAAGAGTCGGGATATTCAAGGGGACAACAAGAGGCGGAGGGTCCTCGCCATAATAGTCTCGGGGAGAAACGCAGTTGAGATCTACCTTCCTAGTCGAGTTCGAGTTCGAGAGAGGTGGTCGGGAGATTTTACTTGTTACAAGTGTGGCAGTTGGGCCACAAGTCTCTAACTTGCCGTAGAGTGTAGGAGTGCAGCGGTTAGCATTGTCTTCGACTTGTTTTTAAAGCTAGAGTCTGTCGAGAGGCCAACCTCTCACTTGTCCTCAGAGTGGTCAGGCGGGGAACTTGAAGACGTATTGTACACAGTTAGGTAGCACATCTGGTGCGTCTGGTTCAAAAGCGAGACAGAGCCATCGGCCAAGATAGCCAAACTAGGCAGAGGGCCAATCGAAACCTCTTGACTCGATCAATACATCGAGTTTATGCTCAGGGTAGCGAGTTAGCGAGAGACCTTGAGGTGTGTGTATCTTTATTCTTGCACCAGATCTAGTACCAGCGCCTTCGTGTTGATTGATACAGGTGCATTCCATTCATTTATTTGTTTGCATTCATATCGATTTTAGGGTTAGAGTTTCTCAGTTAGCATCTTCTATTTGTGGAGAGTCACCTATTGGTGGTAAGGTTATTTTGAAGTAGGGGTGTCGGGGTTGTGACATATAGGTTGCCGGCCGCTGACTTTCATTTGCATTTGACGTTATATTGGGTATGGACTAGTTGTCATTCTATCGGGCTGTTATAGACTGCTATTGTCAGAAAGTTACTATATGTATCTCGGCGGTGATTGCTTTTATTTCTTAGGGACTTGGTGGATAGAGTTTTATCACCATGTATAATCCGTGCAAGGAGTGAGCTTAGTTGCCTTCTTGCCAACTTCTTGAGTATTGAGTGCGATGAGGTTGAGTTGAGTTGCCAAGGGTGGTTTGTGCATACTCGGATGTTTTTCACGAGGACTTTACTAGTTTGCCACCTCATCGAGAGATCGAGTTCGCTATTGATCTAATGCAATGCGGCATCGATTTCCATGGCATTGTATAGGTTTGCACTTCTTTGAGTTAAGTGAGTTGAAGATTTAACTCCAAGAATTGTTAGATAAGGATTTTTATACGCCTAGTACTTGCCTTGAGAACCGACTCTTTTTCCAAAAAGAAAGATGGTGCGTAGCGACTTTGTATAGATTATCAAAGTTGAATCGGTAATGATTAAGAACATGTAGGAATGCCTCATACATATGATTTGTTTGATCGGTTGAAAGGGTCTTGTTGCTTATCTAAGATAGACTGAGGTTAGGTTATCACCGATTGAGAGTAAGGTATGAGGATAAATTGAAGGCGGCATTACATGGCGGTATGGCCATTACGAGTTTCTAGTGATGCCCTTTGGGCTAACCAATACACCAATTTGTATTTATGGATTTAATGAATTGAATCTTCCGTGAGTTCCTAGACCATTTCGTGCGTCTTTGCGAACAACATCTTAATTTACTTACCCTTTGAAGGAGCACGAGGAACACTTGCGAGTGGTGCTTGAGTTACTTAGAGCCTATAAACTGTATGCTAAGTTTGGAAAATATGAATTCTGGTTGAGGGAAGTTAAGTTCTCGGGCCATGCGGTATACGGGGAATGGGTGACTGTAGATTCATCCAAGATAGAGGCAGTGTAAGATTGGGAACAACTTAAGAATGCTTTTGAGATCCGTAGTTTCTTGGGGTTAGCCAGGTATTACCATCGGTTTATGAAGGATTTCTCTAGATTAGCTTCATCGTTAACTAGACTAACGAGGAAGGGAGTTAAGTTTGTGTGGAGTGAGACCTGTGAGAAGTCGTTCCAAGAGCTTAAGGTTAGACTTACCATCGCTCCAGTATTGATTATTCCAGAGAGGGGTTTGGACTATTCAGTGTATTGTGATGCCTCGCGGGAAGGTTTGGGCTGTGTGTTGATGCAAGAGGGGAAAGTAGTGGCCTATGGCTTGCGGTAGTTGAAAACATATGAGAAAAACTACCGTACTCATGACCTAGAGTTAGCAGCGGTGCTTTTTGCCTTGAAGATCTGGAGACATTATTTGTATGGTGAGAAGTTTGAAGTATTTTTTGATCACAAGAGTCTGAAATATTTGTTTACATAGAAAGATTTGAATCTGAGGAAGAGGAGGTGGATGGAGTTCATGAAAGATTATGACTTTGAGTTACATTATCATCAGGAAAAAGCCAATGTCGTGGCCGATGCCTTGAGTAGGAAATCTATTTGCAGTTTAGCTTGTATTGCCATTTAGGAATAGAAGATGTTGGGTGCTATTGGGGAGTTTGACTTGCATCTTGGGTGCTATCCGGGAATAGCAAGTTTGTTGAGTCTGCAGCCTTGTTTTCGGTAGTTGCACAATCTACACTTGTGATCCGAGTGTTAGAAGCATAGAAGAGCGACCTTGAGGTAGAATCCCTTCGGGAGAAGATTTCCAATGGAAAGGTAAAAAGAGGTTTGAACGTGTACTCCGACTCGAGTGTGAGATACCTTGTCCGTCTTCTCATGCTGAAGTCTTGCCGAGAGGAAGTACTCTGAGAGTTTTACCATTCATGCCTTGCGGTGCATCCGAGAGGCACAAAGATGTATCATGACCTTTGTTGCCAGTTTTGGTGGAGGGAAATGAAGAAGGATGTGGCTGTGTTTGTGTCTAAATGCCTTACTTGTCAATAAGTGAAGGCTGAACATCAGAGGCCAGCGGGTTTGTTGCAACCCTTGCCTATAGCCGAGTGGAAATAGGAGCATGTCATGATGGATTTTGTTGTGGGCCTTTCGAGGACTCAATAGGGTAGTGATGCTATTTGGGTGGTAGTTGACCGATTGACTAAGGTGGCGCACTTTGTACCTATGGGTGTGAATGACTCGTGATTATCTTGCCGACCTTTCCATTAGGAACATAATGAGGTTCCACTGGGTCCTTCTTATGATTGTTTCCGATAGAGATCCATGCTTTTTGACTTGGTTGTAGTAGAGCCTAGAAAGTGCCTTAGGCACGAGATTGACTTTTAGCATTGCGTATCATCCTCGGTGACGAAGGCTTCGGCGTACTATTGATTCTTGAGGATATGTTTGGGGTTATGTCCTTGATTTTAAGGGATCGTGGGAGAGGTATTTGCCCTTCGTGAAATTTTCCTATAATAACAATTTCAATCGAGAATTGGCATGGCATCGTTTGAGGCCTTGTGTTGGCGTGTAGATTCCTGTGTGTTTGGCCGATGTGGGTGATGCACCTATGTTAGGTCCAGAGTTAGTCCTGGAAAAGGATTGAAAAGTTGCACTTACGTAAGAGGTTGGTTCTGACTCGAGTCGCCAGAAAAGTTATGTCCATTGTAGGAGGAGACCTTTGTCTTTTGAGGTGGGAGATTATATATTCTTGAGGATATCACCTAGGAGATGTTTGATGAGATTTGGAAAGAGTAGGAAGTTGTCCCTCGATTCATTGGGCCTTTTGAGATCCTTGAGTGGATCGGAGGTAGCTACCGTTTGGCTTTGCCGCCACAACTTCTGGGGTTCATGATGTGTTTCATATTAGCATGCTTTGGAAGTATGAGCGGATCCATCGCACGTTGGATTGGACCACTTAGAGGTAGATAAGGATGCCTTGTATGAGGAGAGACGGTGAGAGTCTTGGATACCGGGACCAAGTCTTGCGAGGCAAGACAATTCCCTTGGTTAAGGTATTGTGAAAACATCACGGAATTGAGAAAGCAAGCGTGGGAGCGTGAGTTGGAAGTTCGTGAGAAATATCCGGATTTATTTGTAAAAGCTTGAACATGTATTGTATTGTTGTTATGTTAATGAAATATGAAAACATTGTATATGTTGTTTATGTTTTGGAAATCGAGTTCATTATAAACATTGTATATGTTTTGGAAATATGGATTATGCATTAAGTATTGAGAATTCGTTTATCGTGTTGATAGGATTGGATGACCGGGAATGGGTCATGATGATGGAATTGATTGATGATCATTCAGTAATTTGTTTAAGCATAACTTTAAAACTTGATTTGAAATTTCGAACGAAATTCTTTAAGAGGAGGTTATAGTGATTAGGTTTTGACGACCCATTTGATTTTTCTGGACTTGGGTTTTATAGTTTATGAAGGTTGTTCATGTCTTTCTCCTTATGCTTACTTGAGTTTGGCTTTTAGGTTGTTGTAATTGCATTTGGAACAAGTTGGTTGTAGTTTCAAACTTTTGTTACATAGATTTTTACTCCTCGCTCGGCGACACTTCTTGTGCTTGGCGGGCTTTAAACTCTTAGTACTTTTGTAGGTCTGCAAAACTATTGAGAGAGTGTATTCTATGCTCGAGCGGTTCTTTTTAGCTCAGCGGGCTCGGCTCTAGTGGTCTTTCTTATGCTCGAGCAAAATAACTTATTGTGTCGGCGCTCAGTATCAACTTTTCGCTCAAGCGGTTATGCGCATTAGTTCATGATAGCACCTTTTACATCACTTTTTATATCTTTTCATTCTAAACCCTACATCCAGACCCTCTCTCCCTAAAACTCACACTCTCTCTATCTTTTTGCCTCGATTCATTGGTTTCCCTCCCCTAGTGTCTTAGGGAAAAAGGCAAAGCATTTCAAGAGCTCCGTTTTGATCTGAATAGATCTTGATTTCGGCATCTTTGAAGTTCCTCTACTTCTTCCTTGGTCTTCTAAGCTAGATGTAGGGATTTTCTATACGTTCATATGATTTTTAACTTAGTTATTTGTTGTTGCGTAAATAATGTTGTGATTTAGAGGATTTTAGACAAACCTAGGGTTTTGGTTTTAAATCAAAAGAGAGGTTTTCAAATGAAGGTATTGAAAATGGTGTGTTGGATGTGTATTGTCTCTTTCCTATGAAAATTTAGATAATTTATTTGTCATAGAGATTGTATATATGTTTAAAAATATCTGTTTTGGGCTATCGATGGAGGATAGCCATGATTGCTATAGAAATTGAATGAGGATTAGATGAATTGAAACTAATCTCTTATTGGTTATCATTGAACATGGTGTGTTTTAATATATAATATATGTATGATATTTGGGAGGAGAAATGGGATGGACTCGATTGATTTAAGTGAGCCTGTGTGTCTAGGTTGAAAGACCCGAAAGTCGCTTGTATACATGGGTGCCGATCTCATGGACGAAATTTTAGTAAAATGGCAAGTGAATGTGTGTGTATGGTAATTATATTGATTTAAGACCTGATGAGTTGTTGTAGACGTCCCCGAACGCCCCGGGAGGATGAGTCCCGTTCTGTTCATTTTGGGCTCACTATAGTTCAGGACTCAAATTGTCACGGTTCTTAATCTGAACCAAAGAGTCTAAATCTGGCAAATCGTTTTGAGAAAACAAATTTTTGAAAGAAGTGCCAAACATGGACTACTTTGCCAGATATAGAGTCGCTACCTAAATATTTTTTTTTTGGGAAATTTAGGAAACCTTGACTTGTTGCCTAAGGCCACGTGTCCGTCATCACCAAAGTTGCCTCAGCTCGGGAACTTGGGTACGATTGGGGAAGGTCGCCGTGAGCACCCGCTTTCCCGATCAAAGATCGGCCTCTACTAACCATGATATCTAGTTTTGAAAACATTATGCATTCTTATTAGGTTATTAGCCTAGATTTACTATGTGATGCCTGACATACAAGTATAAATTTGGATCGCCTAGATTGGAACAAAACATTTTATGTTTGTTTTTTTTTTTTGAAAGATGGTTTGTTACTCGTAAGTAGGCTTAAAATGCAGATTTTGCCACCCTCGGATGGGCTTAGAAAACATGGTTTTGCCACTATCTAGTGGGCTTAAAACTCACAGTCAATACATTATTCCAATCCAAATAACCCAACCTTCACCCACAGGCATTCAGGCAGTTATATCACATAAGCAAATAGCCTCATGGTAAGCATGCTATCATGGCAGTCACTCACACACATGCAAGGATGCTAAAGCGTAAAAAACTTACTGAGTATTCCAAGCCAAAACAGAAACTATGTTAGAAATCCATGCACGATCCTAACTATACAGAAATGCCTAATGCAACATATGCAGGAATGCAACTAAGATAGGCTCAGCTATTCTAAACATGGCATATGGAATACTACAGCTAACATGTATTCAACTCGGAATTGAAATACAATGCAGTGAGTATGATGCGCCGAGCCCGGTGCATGCAAAACAGATGAATGAATGCAAACATGCTATCATCTTTGTATGCTAATTGAAACATGTCCTATTCTAACCATCATAAAATTTGGTAAATAAAAGGAGAAAAAGGCGTGGGGTTAGAAGACATACATCACGACGCACACTTATTACAATTGTGCCCTCACTCGGAGGGTCCAAATAAGTAGTATACTGTCCCAAATAAATAATTACAGTTCGAATAAATACAAAATCCTAATTAATTAACAAATTAAACAAAAAAAGAAGTAAATTAGAATGCAAGCTAGTGACTACCTCAACTCTGCTCCGGGTGATGAATGATGCATGTTCGGGTTGCTTGGCGCGGAAATCCATTACGATGCCCCGATTAGCCTCAGTTTACAATTAAGCTCGGAATATTGCGCGAAGCCCCAAAAGATTGCAGTTTCGATTTCTGCCTTGAGAGAGCGAGAAAGGGCATGGCAATGTATTTTCACATATATGCTTGACTACTCTTGGAGTGTAGTCCTCGATCCTCGTGCCACCAATCACGCATCTCGATGCATGATGGCGAGTCGATTTGCATGACTCAATATGGAATGAATGCACATGAAAACACAAACAAGGCTTAAACTCCACCATGGATAATCCGAGTGTCGGCGAGAATTGAGACACGTTAAAGTCACTCAAAGTATGAAACGTCCCTCGTTTCCGTGCTCGGTTAAGTCCTATCCCAAACACAATGCAAATCAAATGGCATGCACTATGCAACTAATATACAACCTAGCATACACAATGCTATGAAATGGCATATACAATGCGCGATGTAACATGGCATACACGATGCTCTAACATACAACCTAGCATACAATGCTATGAATTGAAATAGCATACACAATGCATAATGGACTTACACCAACATGAGTGGACCTCGGCCACACTCACATCGATGGCCATAAGATGAAAATGAGACACTTGAGATGCGTGCACACATGCACGCATAAGCGAATCGATCCTAAGGCACAAATGCCACTCTAACAAGGCATGGCAAGGCATGAAATATGACATACAAACATGCAAGTTCCAGCGAAAATTGATGCAAAAGCGATCGAAACATGGAAACATGGCACCGATGCATGGAATGGTCACAAAACAAAACGAGGCACATGTATTGACCTATAGCTATACAAAGCATGCATTATTTGATCATGAAGCACAAAGACAGAACCAAGGCAGTCCTAAAAGATGAACATTTCTAGTTCAAAGCATGGCCAAAAGATGCTAGAAAGATGGACTAAAATAGCATGCAACTTTGACTAGCAAACATGGTTTACATGGCATGTATATGAAGCATATGAAATCTCATCAAACCAGAAAAAATCAGTGAACAAAACATGTGAAAATATGCCCAAATAAACATGGAAATGCAGCCAATGCATGTAAAAATGAGGGGCTCCTTTGGAAAGGCATACAAGGGGTTATTAAGCACATGCATCAAGGATACTTATCATGGCAAAATAAACTCTAGAAATAAAATATGATAGTCCTAAAACTCATCAAATTGGCCCTGAAATCAGTCAACAAAGCATGCAAGATAGGGCCTCTTTGGAAGGCCAAAAAGACCATCAAGCAAAACAAGAAGAGATTAGCCCCCTCTGATTTTAACCTTCAAGAACACACCTAAGCCACTGAAAATCTGCTGGATTTTAGTGGCTAAGAGTCCAAACCATGGCCAATGCAAGTGTTCTAATGCATAGCCGTAATCATGAAGAGATGAAGCATACATAGGGGGAAGATGACCCCAAACAGAGAATAGACCTTAATCAAATATGAAGACGATGTCAAAAAAAGACTTTTTTCAATTTAGGTCGAGGTCCAAAAAGGGTCACAAATAAGGCTAATGTATCATGCAAAATAAGTCCTAAAAAGAGATTGAACAAACAGGGTAGTAAAAGGCCTCAAATAGCAAAGATCCCTTCAACAAAGTTGAAGAGGGCTCAAAAAGATACTTTACAGTTTATGATAAACCTCAAATATGCTCACAAGTAAGGCTAAAATATGATGCAAAAATAGCCCCAAAAGAGATATAGAGAGCAAGAGGTAGTAGGTGGCCTCAAACAGTAAAGAGCCATTCAACAAAGTTGAAGAGGGGCTCAAAATAAGGCACTTACAGTTTGGCTTGAAGCCCAGAAATACTCACAAGCAAGGCTAATATATCATGCAAGAAATAGCCCTAAAAGAGAGATAAAGGGAAAGGGGCAGCAGATAGTCTCAAACAGAAAAAATTCCTTAATCAAACATGAAGATGAGCTTAAAATAAGACTATTTCCAGTTCGGGTCGAAGCCCAAAAATGCTTGCAAAATGGGCTAAGATATAGAACAAAATAGTGCAAAAAAGGGAAAAATAGGAGCTTACCCTTGTAGAGCAACTTTCCAGCAGTTTTTGGTCCAAAATTCTGAGCCTTCAACCTTTGCAAATGGCCTCCAAGGTTCTAAAATGGATGATGGTGGTGTGGTGCTATGGGTTGTAGTGCAAATGGTGTAAGAATCTTAGGGTTTGGAGGATTGAAGTATAGATATAGGAGGAGTATGTGTATATGCCCTAGCTGGTGTTTCTAACCCTTAGAAATGGAGGTGGGGTGCTGGCTTTATAGAGGAGAGAGGCCAAGGGAAAATGGGGGAAAAATAAATTCAAATTTTCCCCAAAGGCGAACCCTCGGTAGAGGTGCAGTGCAAAACAGTTAACCAGTTGGAATGCACCGGAGAGAGAGAAGAATGGCCGCCAGTGTAGAAGGTTTAGGTGGCCGGCCGGCCAGGCAAGGTGGTAGGCCGACCAGGGGTCAAAAGGTTCAAGTAGAATTAATGGCCGGCCACCCCAAAAAGGTGGCCTCCCAGATGAGTGCAACACAGCTATGTGGAGAAAAATCAGAAAATGTAACCCAGGAGAGAGAAAAACCAACTTTTTAGAGGGGTTCAAAAGGGTCAGGAAGAAATGCTGGCCGGCCTACCCATATTGGTGGCCTCCTAGGTGTGTACAACACAATGGTGTGGTGGAAAGTCAGAAAAAGTGGCCCGGGAATGAGAAAAATCAGCTTTCTAGTGAAGACAACGGGTGATGAAGAGCGATGAAGGAATAAAACTAATTTTTTAGAAAAATTGCTGGCCTCCCATCCTTCTACAACCTTCCTAACAATGAAAATAAGGTCTCCTCCAAAAATGAACCCAAACCGATGCAAAACGAAGATTCGGGGCCAAAACAGCGACACAGGACCCATGATCATTAAGCACGGAGGTGGCGTTCGACAACGAAGTTGGGCTCTCGGGCCACAGTGTCCCTCAAATGGGAGGAAATAAGGTGTGTGCCAAAATCGAAGCAAGCGGAGGTAGTTAAGCGGTCGAACCGAGGCCTGCCGACGGCTCAAAAACCGAACCAGGCTCCAAGCGGAAAAAATGGCCTCGACCACGAAATGTAGCCTCTGGCCCGAGAGATGATCTCTGAGACCTCTTCCTTCGGGAAGAGAAAACAAAGAAAATAGGGCTTGGTTCGCAAACCGATGCAAAACACAAAAGAGTTCGAAAGTCTGGAGGCAAGGCTCATGTAGAGACTCATAACCGAATGAGCACAATATGCAACATCACCAAGCGCTTAACGGTGGCGTCTGAGTCTTATGGTCGGTCAAAAATGGGGTGTCTCTGAGATGTATTCTCAATATTGGGTGATTGAACGAAATGGATATAAACAATAAAATGAGATATGAAACTTGGCATACTATGATCTTGTAAATTATGAATGATTTTATCGTAGACATTGTATATGCACATTATACTTATATCTTTGTTAAGATTCATATATTGTGTTAGATTGTTTCTACTGTGTTTTGGCTCACCCTATTTGGGAAAAACCATTTTCAAGTGTTGGTGATATGCCTGCGCCAAGGATTTAGCCTGCGAGGATTGTGGAGCTGAAGGCTCAATTTTGTTTATTTTGTATTTACCTTTTGTACAAGCCTAGAGCTTTATTTGTACCGAGCTTAAGGCTCATTTTGTTGTAACTAGGCCTGCAAACGAGCTGAGCCGAGCTTTGCTGGGCTCGAGCTCGGCTCGATAAGGGACTGGGCTCGAGCTCGGCTCGGCTCGGCTCGGCTCGATAAATTTTTTTTAATATTATTTATATTATTTAATATATAAAAAATGCATTTATATTATTATTTATATATATATTTATATATTTATATATTATTTAATATATAAATAATATATTTATTATATAATTTAATTAAAGATAAACGAGCCGAGCCTACCGAGCCGAACACATGCGAGCTCGAACTCGGCTCGTTAACGAAACGAGCCCAATAATTGAGCTCGAGCTCGGCTCGTTTACTAAACGAGCCGAGCCGAGCCCTTATCGAGCCGAGCCGAGCCTGTTCATGAACAGCTCGGTTCATTTGCAGCCCTAGTTGTAACCAAGCACAGTCTTAGAAAGATGCAAGCCATTAGAGCATATGAATATCTGTTTAGCTTTCATTATTTATTTATGTCTCGTAACATATGCTGTAGATTCAAGATGAACGATTTATGAATGTATATCGCATATGTCACATTTTGTATATTAACTCTGATTAATAGAAGCTCCTTATTGCATCTATAGCACTTTGTACTGGTACTTGGGGTTGGATTATTGTAATTATTTTGGGGGTGTGACTGCTAAATTTTTTTCTTTTAGAGAGGATAAATTATGCCTATTTCTCTTGTGATGAGAAGAAAAAATTGTAAATTTAATAACTTTGATATAATTACGTTAGACTCTTTTGAGTTTTAATTCACATAAAGTTAATTCTATTTTTATCATTCGTTTGCTTTCTTCTTCTTTTTCTTCTTCTTTTGTGTGTGTGTGTGTTTTTTTTTCTTTTGTCATACAATAGGATGTTAAGGGGTAAGTAAGTTAGATTATAATGAAAGGATCATAGTTACTCTATCGACTTTTAACCTTGAATCTCTGACCTTCTCACTAGATAGTTACATGGACCATTAGCCAACTGTCCTAACCTGCCATTCGTTAGACATACACATAAAAAATTATATTATCATTTTATTAAAATATATATTTTATAATATTTAATCATTATAATTTCACATCATTTCTTTAATTTGGGTTTTTTAAACTTTATTAAAAGAAAATTAGTGTAATTATGTCAAAATTATAAAATTTTATGCATTTTCTATCAATTTAAAAGTAATCAATATAATTTATCAAAAAAGGAAAAAAGAAAAAGAAAGTAAAATCCAAAAGAAAAATGATATGAACCTAACTTAAGTACTCTGAATTTATCTCAAATGAGGGCTATATAATTGAGATTGAATTTGTATAATATAGAGTTTATGTGTAGAATAAATCAAAACTATAAAATAACAATTGTAAATAATTTTTGAATAGTTAAATTTGAATTTATATTATTCAAGCCAAAAATAGGGCTCCATTTGATTTGGATTTTGAAAAGTATTTTTGAGAGTCTAAAATTAAAAACTCATTTGTTATTCCGAAAAACTCTTCTCATAATTATTTCAAATTTATTTACGTTCTCAAAACTATTTCAAATTTATTTCAAATTTATCTCTATTGTAAAACTATTTCAAATCTATTCTAAATTTATCTCCGTTCCCAAAGTTATTTAAAATCAAATTTATCTCCATTATCAAAGTTACATTTATTGAACCGATATCCATCTTGAAATATGTGGTACATCATATTTTTAAGTCAATCAAATCTTTTTAGATGAAACTTTGTAAATAAGTTGTTTAAAAATTCATATAAAAATTAAACCAAATGAATTTGTATTTTGAATTAATAAAAAAATATTTTTGAAAATAGTGAAAAAAAATGTTTTAAGCATATTTAGATTGAACGGATATAAAAATTGATTTTTTTTATTTTTATTTTTATATTTGTTAGTATATAGTGATTTTTAATTTTTTTTTATTTATAATTTTTATATATTGTAAGTGTAGTTAGATTGATTGGATCTAAAACTTGAATTTTTTTTGGGTATATTTGTTAGTATTTTGTATTTTTTAAAAGATTTTTTTAAGTGTATTTAAATTGAATGGATCTAAAAAGAAAATAAAAATAAAAATCGGGCTAATATTTAGTGATTTTTTAAAATATTTTTTTTATAAATTTTAAGTGTATTTAAATTTAATAGATCAAAAACTGAATAACAATGATTACAGTAAAATATTTAAAAAGTTCATTGCAAATAATAAAATACGGATTAAAACTCGAAAACCAATTTCAAAAATTTAAAAAGTATAAAAATTTTAGGTGCATCTAACAGGTATATTTAAATTAGGTACACTTAAAAAGTAGAAAAAAAATTGACAAGAAAAGTTCATTAAAAATAACAAAATATGAAAAATTAAAAAGTTAAAAAATTAATTTTGAAGACTCAACCAAATAAATTTTGTATTTTATCAAAATTTATTTTTAAAATATACTACTAAATAAAATTTTAAACTTTACCAGTGTTTTTTTAAAAAATTATTTTTTAGGTCAAGTTTGGCAAATTGAAAAAAAATTAAAAAGTCAAAAAATTATTCAAAAAGTTAAAAAGTTATCACTATTCACCAAAAGTCAAAAATTACGATTGTACAACTCTCAATCTTAATTTTTTCTTACACACTAATTTATACAATTTTTTAATACATATTTTTACATAAAAAGTCAAAAAGTTAATCTAAACATCTATATTTTTTTCCTTAATTTTTTACCTTAATTTTTTAGTCTAAAAAAATAAAAAAAATACTTATTTAAGACACCTCAAACAATTCCTTAATATTGATTCTAAAAATCAAACCAAAAAGGTTGTTTTGGAAAGTAATTAAAAGTTTATTTTTTTGATTTTTTTAAAAAATATATAAAAAATAGAAAAATAATATAACTTCAAATAAATTAAAAATTAAAAAATTGTCAAAATAAATCAAACTGAACGGGCCTAGGTGTTTGATCGCTATTCAGTGAGTGTCAGGAATCAGGACAGTAGAAGTGGGACAGTGCCGGTTGTCCTTTTTATTCCCATTTCTTTTTGGCTCAAACTTGATGAGTGTGTGTGATGATGATTCACACCTGTCAAAACAAAACAAAACAGAACTGGTTAAAAAACACACAATGAAATAATTAAAATTGTTTGTTAAACTCAAGGGATTGTGACATTGTGGTAAAGTTTTAGAGTTTAGGTCTCAAGATCACAAGTTTAATTTTTTTTTTTTGGGTTAATTTCTTAGGCAAAAGCATTGTTGGTTAGGAGGTTAGACCTCAAGTTGTCTAGTCAGTACTTGGTGTGGGTTTAATGCTTCATTGTCTTAGTCCTGACTTACTGGAGCTTGCCTTGTGAGGTCAGGACAAACTTCTAGGTTATAGTCTCTTGCTCGGAACGACCAATAGGACACCCTGGTGATCTCCTCAAGGGGCGCTGCCTTGGACCTGCGGGAGAGTGGGAGGATTTTCCTGTAACAAAAAAAAAAAAAAAAATTGTTTGTTAAATTATATTATATGATAAAAAATGATAAAAGTGGAGTTTAAAAATACGGTGATGCTAGGGAGCTCGAAAGAGCCTTCCCCCGAATCCCTTTAATTTGTTTTTTCTTTGTTTTCTAAAGCTGAGAAGCAGAAGAGAAGGGAGGAGGAAGATGAGGAGGATGAGGAGGAAAGAGGAAGGAGGAGGAGGAGGAGGAGGAGGAAGGAGGAGGAGGAGGAGGAGGAGGAGGAGGATTGGAGGGCAGGATGGAGGCTGCTTCTTGTTGAGGCGAGTTCTTGATCGGAGGCGAAACTCCTCTTCTTCCCCTCTCTTCTCTTTCTCTCCCTCTCTCCTTCCTCTGCGTTTCAAAGCTGAAATGGAAGAAGAAGAAGAAGAAGAAAAAAAAAAGGCCAAAACGACATCGTTTTGGCCATTAGGGGGGAAGAATTTCGGGGGACAAATCATTATTCTTAAAAATATTTGTTAAGATGTGTTAGGAGTTTGTTAATTTTAGAGAGTGAGTGGTGGTACAATAGATGTGTTAAGGGGTATGTTAAATATATATATATATATATGTGTGTATATAATAAATAAAATAAATAAATAATTTAGTTTAATCAAAAATTTCAAGTCCAAAATTAAATTTTAAGTCCAAAAAAAAAATCCCAACAAGTAAAAAAAAAAAAAAAAAATTTCCGTTGACCGGGTCAACCGGCCGAACGTCTGGCCGGTCAACCCGTAAAAATACAAACACACTCCTTCCGCTAGCTAAAACCATCGCTGCAGTTAACAAATGTTTTAACACACCTTGCTAACACACACCACTAACATACACACTAACTGATCCACTGCAGCACCAAACAACGCATCTTGCTAGCTAAAACTTACCAACTGACACTAACACTCTCCTTAGTAGGGGTGGGCGCGGATCGGTTGCGGCCACGAAACCTCCAATCTGCCATCCGTCTGCCAGATTGGCGAATTGGAGAAAATCAATCCGCATCCGTCTGCCAATCTGGCGGATGCGGATTTGGCGGATTGGCGAATGGATACGAATCGGTTTGACGGTTTGAAATTTTACAAATTTTTAACAAAAAACAAAAAAACCGCCACCCCACCCGAACCCGAAAAATGCCATAAACTAGGTATACATAAAGCGGTACAAAAATAATTTTATTAGTCCATCAAACAATATATATGACTGGTCTATAATGAATTAGTTTTACACAGGGCACTCTGTTCTATGTTTACACTTCACACCAGGATCTACACGCCTTTTTGTGGTGAACCACAAATTCTTCTTGCCCTTCCTGGTCTATTTCTTTTGTAAAAGAGCACACATGCAAACATGTGCTTATTCCTTATTCATTTTTTTGTTGTTTTCCATGATGACCTGCCCATTGGCCTTATTATTATTTGTATCAAACCATGCTTGAGCAGGACCTCTTGGAAATCTAATCTATGAGTTCCTATCTTTATCAGAGGCTTTGAACAAAAGAAAGATCCCTTTTATTAGATCTTAACAAAGCCATTTCAAATGGTAAACCTCAACCCCAGCTCAAGAGTAATCCTATTTAAATATAATCTGATTCAGCTTGATATAAGTAATTGCAGAGAACAGAAAACCAGCCTAGACCTAGGGCAATTTCACTAAAAAAAATAAAATTGAAAAAATGCATGAATTCTTACTTGAGATCTAGGAGCCTCAAATTGGGGTTTAATCAGAGCAACCAATGTAGCTTCTTCCTTCATTACATTGACCACAGCAGGCATGACCTGCATCTAGGGTTAAATTAGGAACAGAGGAACAAAATGAAACAAAACCTTTAGGCTGTGTTTGGATCACAGATTTTAGAAATGTGAACGAAATATAAGCTAAATTTTTCTTTATCTCCCTCACCTTTTCTATTCTCTTCCCAAATCCATGATCCAAGCATAGCTTTAATAGGACTAAAAATCTAGATAATGATTAATAAAATCATGGTAATAATAATGGAGAATGTTGAAATTTCACTGCTCTACTAAAGAAAGAAATGGACTACCTTTTAGAAGGCATGCAGAAAATCTGAGGCTCTATCTATAAATGAAGACCAAAGAATGATCATAAATAACAACTTGGAAAAATATCTGAGATGCAAGTTAAGATCATTTCAGCACTATCTAAAAGCTCACCAAAAGTATAGAAATGAATGAAAGGTCCAATGTCACTAAGTTAACTTTCCGTGGAAGTCCAAGAAGATATCTCAAATTTGTCCGTTCTACAACACTCACACGTTCATCACGACGAATTTTATGCGCAACCTATTTAAAAATCAACATCAACCATTACTCATTAACAAATGTGAAATCCAAATATACAAGAACCACATTTGGAGGTCTCTAAGTTCAACGGCTGATTAACATTGGCGGAGCAGCGAAGCTCTTTATTACCACTATCGGTGCCTATAAGACACATTGCAAATTAGCTCCCATAAAGAGCCATAAAGAAGAAACTCATTCTTGCCATTTCATACCTTTGTGGATAATCTTCCTATTATTTGTTGCTTGCCATTTTGTGTCTTTTTGCGAGGCTCAATCTTTGTAAAAAATACACACATCTAACATATAGCATGAAAAACATTTCTCGTGTTTAGAAGCTGGAACAAAACAAAATAATAATAATAGATTAGACTCTAAAAGATTAGATTTAGAAGTTTAGGCGCAACCAAAAAAAAAAAAAACCCGAGTTAAGAAGAAGAAGAAGAAGAAGAAGAAGAAGAAGAAGAGAGAGAGGTACCTCGGTTCGATTCTGATCGTGTAGACTAGTAGGCGTAGATCGATCAATCTAACTATCTATTTCATTTTAGAAGCGGAAAAAAAAAAAAAAAGATTAGACTCGGATCATCGAAGAAGAAGAAAAGATAAGAAGAGGAAGCGAGAAGAAGATGAGAAGAAGAGAGAGAGAGAGAGATACCTCGAGTTAGTAGTGTAGAATCTAGATCGATCGCCCGGACTAATGTAGATCGATCACCAGCCCGTGTATGTAGATCGTCCGACGATGGGTAGGGTAGTATAGAGAGAGAGAGAGAGATGTTGAAGAACCTAGGGCTACAAAGCGTGAAATGAAAAAAAAAAAGGAGGCAACACAGGGGAAAAAGGGGAAAATAAGCGAGGTGGGTGAGCGGGTGAGATTAAATTGGCGGATTACATGACTCGACTGAACACGAAAATGGAAAATATGTACCGTGTCAGTCCACCACATGTCACGCATCTACCCAAAATTCAGCAGTCGGGTAGGGTCGGGATTAGGCGGATGTGGCGGGTCGAGCCATCTGTGCACACCCCTACTCCTTAGTGTGTCAATTGTGGATGTTCTAACAAGTTGGAGCTAAAAGCAGTAGAAATTGAACTCATTGGGCTCTTTTGGAAAGAGCTTAAAAAAATAAAAATAAATTTGTTTTAATTTATTTTTGAATTATATTATTTTTCAAAAATTTTATATTTTTTTAAAAAAATAAAAAAATAAAAAAATTAATTTTTAATCATCTTCTTAAAATAAGTCATTATCATTATTGACTCCAATTGAAAAATTAACTATCGTCTAAAATAGTTATGTTTGGGAAGATATTTTATTTATTTATTTTTTTGTAGTTTCAAGCTCAAAAAGGGTGGAACGTTTTTACTTATATTACAACTAAAACCCCATGTTATGCATGAGATGCAAAAAAATTAATAAACTATTTTAAGTATAAAATAATATAAAAAATTAGTTTTTTGCATGTAAATTACGAAAATAAAAAAATATTGAAACATACCATTTAAGTTTCAGAATTTATATATCAATTTTTAATTTGTCACAATTTTAATCATGTAACTTTCAACCTCCCTTGCTAGAGTTGTAAACTCAGGCGAGTTCAACTGTAACGCCCTCAAAATAATAATATTAAAACCCATCAATTTAGACATGTATTGATGTAAAAGAGAAATATTCTTCTATTCATCAGAGTAGTTCATTACAATGAGTATTACATGTTAACAATAAAAGCAAATGCCCTACGGGTTTACAGGTTTCCAAGTTAACACTTGGTTACAAAAAGGAGAGTACTAACTCAATACACACTAAGCCCTTGGCTTGAATTTACATGCAATACATCCAAAAGATAACAAAACAACAAAAGTCTGTCTGCCTCTAGCCTCCCAAATTATGTCCTTGGAGGTAGCCTCCCAAACTATGTCCTTGGAGGTGGCATGCTACCTGTACCTAAAAATGATGCCCCATAAAGGGTGAGCCACAGCCTAGTAGAAATACACTAAACCAGCTATGAACAATGACTAAAAGATTAGCAGTTGATAGATGGCCAACACAGATACATCCACATATATCACATTCCAGTTTCATGACATTAAGTCCATGTTACATTTCATTTTCCATTTCTTTTTCAACTTTGAGTTTGAAGACAAGACTCAACACTTAGCCAAATAGCTTAATGAGATTTAGACTCATCTTTAAAACACTTTCAAAATTCATGATGGATACACATTTTAATGTTGTATCGATAACACATAAACCATTTCCACACTTTACGAAAGATACACATTTAGGTCTTTGTATCAACATAACATAGAATCACTTCTATAATTCACAATTGATAACGATATACATTTTAGTGCTATATCAAATCAATTGAACACTTCCATAATCAACACTTGATACACATTGTAGTCTTTGTATCAATGTCACACTAAACCGATTTAGAGGTCCATCCCGTCTTCCCTAAAGTGGAGTACATCCCTATCTCCTCCCACACAACACATGTATATAAACATAGATCATATACAATCAATCAATACATAAAGTTAATGTATTATTCGATTAAGCTATATTAGATAGCATACTCAATCGATTAGTTTCGGTTTGCACGATCATCATGCATTGTCTACAACAATCAAGACTATCCTCCATGGATAGCCCAAAGCGATTATTTCTATCTGAAAATAAATGCACAAAATGGATATATAATCAACATTTCAACTAGGTGGCGGTGAATGAATCTAACTACACCCTTTAATCCCATATACATCCAATTCCAACATTTTCACTTCAATTCCTCTTTTCTTCAAATTAATTATCTGATTAATTAATCAATGTAATTAGGACGTTTCCATAATTAACATTACAACCCTAAGGTTCCATTTTCACTAATAATCCAATATTGATCTCATTTCTCTATGTCAAACATGCATATAGGTTTATATAAACAAAACCCCAACTTTTGTAAAATTACACAAAAGACCCAAACTTTCTCATAATTACATAACAATCTCCAACATATTAAAATACCAAAATTCAAAGACAAAGCTCATAAAGAAGAGTAGGATATCCCTACCTCGAAGTTTGAGCTCAAACGGAGATGAAGACCAAAGACTAACGTGCTCCAAATCCCAAGTTTTTAGATTAAATCAAAGCCCAAGTCACCTCTATCTTTTTAACAAAGGACCTAGGATAGATTCACACTAGAGGAGATGAAATCCTAGAGAAGACAAGTCTAGAGAGAGGGTCTCGGATCTAGGGTTTGAAAAGAGAAGGATGAAAAAGTGATGTTTTCTCCATTCGCCTCTTGATATACTCTTGAGCTCGCTCGGCGAATGATTGGTCGCTCGGCGACGGACACAAAGAGTACTAGCGAAGCGAAGAAAGTCTCGCTCGAGCCAACAACTTCGAACCTTCAGTTTGCAATCGAGCTGCCTTCGGCGACAAAATGCTCGTTCGGCGAGAAACTCAAAACATACACTTCGCCGCTCGAGCCAAGAAACCTGACTCTCGGGTCAAAATGAGGCGAGGCGCGTACTTTCGGCGCAAGACTTCTCGCTCGATCCACCAGACACAAAACTCAACTCTCGCTCGAGCAACCAAACCCTGGCTCAAGTGAAGGATCCAAAACAAAGGGCTCGCTCGAGCGACAAAGCCCTTTCGCTCGGCGAAGGACTAAAATGCAGGCGGCAACCATTTGCTCCCCAAACACAACCAACCTAGAACAAACGCCAACACATCCTATAACTCAAATACAAAGTATGAAAGGGCGTAAACAAGATTTAAACAAGCTGCTAACATCCATGGGCACAAGTCAGGATCCTTTGTACAACAAGGAGTAAAACTCGGGATCGCTATAACCTCCCCCTTTAAAGAATTTCATCCCCGAAATTAAGCACAAGTTTTCAAAAACAAGTTTTTCTCCTTTTAAACAATGTTACTTTTCAACATTAAACAACTCGACCCATCCCGGTCATTCCATCTCTTGTTAAGAGGCATTTCACAACATATACATTTCAATATGCATTTCCTTTGTAATTTCAACAATTTCATATCATAACTAATGTTCATGATACATTTCCAATTCTACACTACTCAACATATGCAATGTTATATCAAATTTCCATTTTGAGGCAAGTTCCAAAACACTTCCATTAAACCAAAACATAAACCATGTTTTACAACCTAAGATATATGCAATACTCTTAAGGTTCAATAATACACTAAAATATACAATTCATGCTCAAACATCCACAAATAGATCGGATATTTCTCTCGGACCTCCAATTCACGTTCCCAAGTGGCTTCCTCCACTCGTGATGTTTCTACAAAACCTTCACTAGGGAATGGTCTTGCCTCATAAGACTTGCTCCTGTCTATCAAGACCGAACGGTCTCTCCATATAAGGCATCCTCATCAACCTCTAAGTCGGTCCATCCAATTTGTGCGATGGATGCGGATCATACTTCAACATACTCACATGAAACACGTCATGAACTCAGGATAAGCTATGGCGGTAAAGCTAAATGATAGGCAACCTCGCCAATCCTCTTAAGGATCTCAAAAGGGCCAATAAGCCGGGGACAACTTCCACTTTTCCCAAACCTTATCAATCCTTGCCTGGGTGATATCTTGAGAAGACATGATCACCCGCCGAACACCAAAGGTCTCCTCCTCTGACGGCATAAGATTTTTGGCGACTCGGGTATAACAAGCCTTCTACGGATAAGCTCAACCTTCTCGTCGTTTCCCTCACCAACTCAGGACCCAACAAAGGTGGATCACCCACCTCGGCCCGAAAGCTGGAGACCTATCGATTAGGACCATACAAGGCCTCAAATGGTGCCATACCGATACTAGATTGGAAACTGTTGTTGTAGGCAAACTCTACCAAGGGAAAGTGCCTCTCCTACGTCCCACTAAAGTCAAGGACACAACCCCGAAGCATATCCTCAAGGATTTGAATAGTATACTCGGACTGCCTGTCAGTCTGAGGATGATAAGCCGTGCTAAAGGTCAACTTAGTACCCAAGGCACTCTGCAAACTCTGGCACAACTTGGCGATAAAGCGAGATCTTTATCTCGAGGGCGATTGTCCTTTGGGACCCCGTGCAACCTCACTATGTCCCGGATATACAAGTCTGCAAGATGATCTACCGAATTTCTTACGTGCATAGGGATGAAGTGCGCCGACTTAGTCAACCAGTCTACAACCACCCAAATAGCATCACTACCCCACTGAGTCCTCGGAAGACCTACAATGAAGTCCATAGTGACATGCTCTCACTTCCACTCGGCAATAGGCAAGGGTTGTAACAAACCCGCTGGCCTCTGATGTTCGGCCTTCACTTGCTGACAAGTAAGGCATTTCGACACGAAAACTGCCACATCTCTCTTCATACCTCTCCACCAAAACTGGCGCCCCAAATCATGATACATCTTGGTGCCTCCCGGATGCACCGCAAGGCGTGAGTGGTGAAACTCTCGGAGTGCCTCCTCTCGGCAGGACTCCGGCACAAACAATCGGTCTCGGTATCTCACACTCTGGTCGGGATACTCAGACAAACCCTTCTCAACCTTTCCACTAGAGATCTTCTCTCGGAGAGATTCTACCTCAAGGTCACCTCTCTGTGTCTCTAACACTCTAGTCACAAGTGTAGGCTGCGCAACAACAGAAAATAAGGCCGCAGCCTCAACAGATTCGCCCAGAAGCAAATCAAACTCACCAAGTGCACCCAACATTTCCTACTCCCGGATGGCTATACAAGCTACATCACCTATGGATTTCCTGCTAAGGGCATCGGCCTGACATTGGCCTTCCCGATGATAATGCTCGAAGTCGTAATCCTCAATAAACTCCATCCACCTCCTCGCCTCAAGTTCAAGTCTTTACGTAAGCAGATATTTGAACTCTTGTGATCGAGAACACCTCGAATCTCTCACCATAAAGGTAGTGCCTCTAGATTTTCAAGGCAAAGATCACTTTTTTGCTAGTTCTAGGTCATGTGTAGGGTAATTTTTCTCGTGTATTTTAACTGACGTAAGCCATAAGCAACCACTTTCCCCTCTTGCATCAACACACAACCCAAACCTTCTCGTGAGGCATCACAATAGACTGCATAACCCAACCTTCTCTCCGGAATAATCAAGACCGGAGCGGGGGTCAATCTAACTTTCACTCTTGGAGCGACTTTTCACAAGTCCCACTCCATACAAATTTGACTCTCTTCCGAGTCAGTCTAGTCAACGGTGAAGCTAACTTGGAGAAATCCTTCACACACCGGCAGTAATACCCAGCTAATCCTAGAAAACTGCGGATCTCAAACACACTCTTAGAAACGTGCCCAATCTTGCCTTTGCAATCTTGGATGTATCAACAGACACCCCTTCCCCAGAAACCATATGGCCTAAGAACTTGACTTCTCCTAGCCAGAACTCACACTTCCCAAACTTGGCATACAACCTATGGATTCTAAGTAACTCGAGCACCACTCTCAAGTGTTCATCGTGCTCCTCCTATGAAGGTGAATAGATGAGAATGTCATCCACAAAAACAACCACAAAG
Source organism: Camellia lanceoleosa (assembly GCA_025200525.1). NCBI lineage: Eukaryota > Viridiplantae > Streptophyta > Magnoliopsida > Ericales > Theaceae > Camellia > Camellia lanceoleosa. The sequence continues at coordinate 79,337,805 of CM045766.1, forward strand.
CGATCTAAGAATTCCTGGAAGATCCGGTTCATCAAATCCATAAAGACTGCCGGTGCATTGGTGAGCCCAAATGGCATCACCAGAAACTCATAATGGCCATCTGACATCTGAATGCCGTCTTGGAATATCCTCCTCCTGACCCTCAATGGTGGTAACGATCTCAAGTCTATCTTAGAGAAACAACGGGAACCCTTCAACTGGTCAAATATATCATTTATACGGGGCATAGGGTACTTATTCTTGACCGTAGCCCGATTCAACTTCCGGTAGTCGATACAAAGTCTCAAGGCACCATCTTTCTTTTTAGCAAAGAGGCGGTGCTCTGCAATGGCGAAACACTAGGCGAACAAAGCCCTTATCCAAACTCAATTTGAATCTTCAACTCACTCAACTCAGCTGGGGCAAAACGGTAAGATGCCATAGAAATCGGCGCCGTGCCGGGCACTAAATCAATGGAGAACTCAATCTCACGATGAGGTGGCAAACCAACGAGATTCTCAGGAAAAACATCTGAATACTCACAAACCACTCTCGGTAATACAATCTGGGTCTCATCACACTCACTACTCAGAAGGCTAGCAAGAAGACCACTAAGCTCACTCCGCCCTTGCGGATCATACACCGGTGGCAGCACACTACCAACCCGATCCCCCAAGAAATGAAAACACTCCCCGCTCAAGGTACATACTGTGACCCTCTGGCGGTAGCAATCGATATGACCGGTATGGCGATAGCAGTCCATACCCAAAATAACATCAAAACCCTTCATGGGCATAACTACATAAGGGAACAGAAGTCGATGATCGGCGACCTCTATATCACAACCTCTACAACCATGCTTCAAAATCAATTCACCCCCAAGAGGTGATACAACACATATAGGAGATGCTAATTGTGCCAACACCAATTCCAAAAGCAGATGCAAATCGTGAGATACAAAGGAATGAGATGCACCGTATCAATCAAAACACTAGCGGTAGAGTTGCAAAGCAGAAAATTACCTCTCTGGCCGATGGAACCGTGCAGGTCTGTCTTGATAATAGCATACAGCATACTGAAGGCCTGATCTACTGCTCACCCCTTGGAGCATCATTTGCTTTGCCTTGGGACGATGAAGCCCCTTGATTGGCTCTCGAGGCCTACACTGACTGAGTTGGCTGAAGACTCTGCCTCTGCCCAGATGCACTAGATGTGCCACTCAATTGCGGGCAAAACCTCTTCGGGTGCCCCGCCTGACCACAATGATAACAAGGCGATGGGTGACCCTTACGACTCGCTCTGTGATCTAGCAGAAGAAAAGTAGCTTCGTGACCTCCTTCCTCTGTGGGCAAACCCGAAGCCTTGTGGGTGACCACACTTATGGCTGGTGAAATCTCCTGATTGCCTCTCCCGAACTGCGCTCGGCCTTTGGAAAGGTCGATCTAGCAACACCACAGAGGCTAGCGAGGTTAGCACCCTCATCTCCTGCCATCACCCTGACCATCCTGGCTCTTCTTGGAACCCCTCTGTCCCTCCTCCTCCTGCATCATGATCTCCATATGGGCTGCAGCATCAACCAAGCTCCCATAGTCTCACATCATAGAACCACCAACTCTCATCTTGGGGCCATGTCTTAACCTCTTCTCAAACTCTATCACGGTGGCGTTCATGGGCGCCACAAGTTCAAATCTTGAACTGGACAAGCTAGTAAGCGACCTCATACTCGGCCACTAAAGAACTCAATGCAAAAAGCTGGTAGCCCGGTCTCTCGGCTTCTCACATTGCTTTGGAGATAAGAACTTCTCCTGGAAAGCACCCACAAAAGCTTCCCAAGTGCCACTAATACGACCCTTCGTGAATTTCCACCACTGATCCGCATCACTCTTAAGCTGGAAAGATGCCAAGGTCACTTTCAAAGTCCCGTCTTTGATGCCAAGCATCTCAAACGTCTTACTCATCTGCTCCGACCACTCATCGGCCTTAAGTGGCTCCTTGGATCCCAAAAACTCATTGGTTGTGGGAAGAACTCCTCTTGAAAAAGAAGGCCTGTATCAACAACTTTGAGCAGACTTGATTCTCGGCTCGAGAATGTCCATGGATACTCTCAATGCTCTGCCATCTAGCGGGCTAAAGGCACCCATAACTTTCTTGACCTTCTTTCGGCCATATTGGCTTAGCAAACCCGCTTCTTTGTCTTGGGAATATCATCCGTATAGGCACCTCTGCCTCCTAGGCCTACCACGCCTACCACGTCCTCGTCGACATCCTAATAAAGGTAACGAAGAACATTAGCACATTAAAAAATGTGCCGAAACTAAACATTCACGTCCTAATACATGGACAACTGTAATTCACTCCATGTAAGCACATAAACACATAAGCACTTACGAATTTCATTTCCGGATAATGATAGTCCCGAGGCGTGGCTAGAGTTCGATTAAAGCGACATTGATCAAGTGCTTTTCAATAGGACTCGAAGCAAGGATTCAATCAACAACCTAGAAACTAAATCCCATACCCACATAGTCACATAAACATGTTATCAATAAACACATAATGACACACATATGTCTCTAACAAGCGAGATAAACCCATTATGATACTAATCACATCCCATATACACAAAGTATACGAACCTGGTACGCTCTGATAGCAAGTTATAACGCCCTCAAAATAATAACATTAAAACCCATCAATTTAGACATGCATTGATGTAAAAAGAAATATTCTTCTATTCATCGAGTAGTTCATTACAATGAGTATTACATGTTAACAACAAAAGCTAATGTCCTCACAGACTTCTGACTTTCCAAGTTAACACTTGGTTACAAAAAGGAAATCTGAATACACACTAAGCCCTTGGCTTGAATTTACATGTAATACATCAAAGATAACAAAACAACAAAAGTCTGTCTGCCTCTAGCCTCCCAAGCTATGTCCTTGGAGGTGGCATGCTACCTGTACCTAAAAATGATGCCCCATAAAGGGTGAGCCACAGCCCAGGAAAAATACACTAAACCAGCTATGAACAATGACTAAAAGATTAGCGGTTGATAGATGGCCAACACGAATACATCCACATATATCATATTTGGTTTCATGACATTAAGTCCATGTTACATTTCATTTCCCATTTCTTTTTCAACTTTGAGTTTGAAAACAAGGCTCAACACTTAGCCAAATAGCTTAATGAAATTTAGACTCATCTTTAAAACACTTTCAAAATTCATGATGGATACACATTTAAATGTTGTATCGATAACACATAAACCATTTTCACACTTTACGAAAGATACACATTTCGGTGCTGTATCAACATAACATGGAATCACTTCTATAATTCACAATTGATAACGATATACATTTTAGTGCTATATCAAATCAATTCGAACACTTCCATAATCAACACTTGATACACATTGTAGTGCTGTATCAATGTCACACAAAACCCGGTTTAGAGGTCCATCCCTCATCTTCCCTTAAGCAGTAATTACATCCCTATCTCCTTCCACACAACACATGTATATAAACATAGATCATATACAATCAATCAATACATAAAGTTAATGTATTATTCCAGTTGTTATATTCGATAGCATACTCAATCGATTAGTTTCAGTTTGCCTAATCATCATGCATTGTCTACAACAATCAAGACTATCCTCCACCGATAGCCTAAAGCAGTTATTTCTATATCAAAAATAAATGCACAAAATGGATATATAATCAACATTTCAACTAGGTGGCGGTGAATGAATCTAACTACACCCTTTAATCACATACATCAATTCCAACATTTTCACTTCAATTCCTCTTTTCTTCAAATTAATTATCGATTAATTTATCAATGTAATTAAGACATTTCCCATAATTAACATCACAACCCTAAGGTTCCATTTTCACTAATAATCAATATTGATCTCATTTCTCTATGTTAAACATGCGTATAGGTTTATATAAACAAAACCCCCACTTTTGTAAAATTGCATAAAAGACCTAAACTTTCTCATAATTACACAACAATCTCAACATATCAAAATACCAAAATTCAAAGACAAAGCTCATAAAGAGGGTAGGATATCCCTACCTCGAAGTTTGAGCACAAATGGAGATGAAAACCAAGACCAACGTGCTCCAAATCCCAAGTTTTTGATTAAATCAAAGCCCAAGTCATCCTCTATCTTTTTTTTAACAAAGGACCTAGGATAGATTCACACTAGAGGAGATGAAATCCTAGAGAAGACAAGTCTAGAGAGAGGGTCTCGGATCTAGGGTTTGAAAAAGAAGGGATGAAAAAAGTGATGTTTTCCCTAACGCCTCTTGATATATAACGAGCTCGCTTCGGCGAAGGATTGATCGCTTTCGGCGACCAGACACAAAGAGTACTCGTTCGGCGAAGAAAGTCTCGCTTTCGAGCCAACAACTCGAAGCAGTGCAACCCGAGAAGCATGCTCGGCGGCAGAATGCTCGTTCGGCGAAACTCAAAACATACACCTCGCTTGCTTGGCGAAGAAGCTCGCTTCGAGCCAAAACCACGGCTCGGCTCAAAATGAAGGCAGCAGATGCATGCTCGAGCACAAGACTTCTCGCTTTCGATCCACGGACACAAAACTCAACTCTTGCTTGGCGACCAAACCACAGCTCGGCGAAGGATCCAAAACAAAGACTACCATTTCGGCGAAGGACCAAATGCGGAAAGCAACTATTTGCTCCCAAACACAACCAACTTTGTAACAAACACGCCCAATACATCCTATAACTCAAATACAAAAGTATGAAAGAAGGCGTAAACAAGATTTAAACAGCGCTAACATCACGGGCACAAGTTCGGATCAACTGTACAACAAGGAGTAAAACAGGGATCGCTATATCAACCCAGTAACTCTAGTCAAGTTTGGAATTTTTAAAGATTTGCCAACATAATTTTTAATTCAATGAGAATCATGTAAAATTTAAAAATTCAAATAAATTTGAGTAGATTTAGAGAAATACCAAATAACCTATGCAATAGAAACAAAATTGTATATATAAAATTATTTGCTAATTTATTTTATTTTAATAATAAACAAGATTAATTAAAATTTTAATATTAATGAACAAAAACAAAAAGTAATATGCTTAAGTTTTCAATAGAAATTATTTTTATTATGTTTAAAAAATACACTTTTTAGAAAGGGATCATTGAATAAGTTGATATTAAAAAATTTACATTTTATAATGGTATAAAAATAATTTAAACATAATAAAAATAAATTTCTTATAAAATAAAGTATTTGAATATAAGAAAAGTAAGAACAAAATTTAGAATGTTATTCTCATTTGATCTGAAAATAAATCTAGATAACCAATAGCAAATTATTACCTATAACCCTCATTTTTTAATAAAAATATATATTTCATAGACCATCATTTTAATAGAAAATTATTTCTCTTTGTTTTTACATAAAAATCACTTTTTAGCAATTTGAAGGCAAAAAAATGTCATTTTTGTATTTTTATTACAGGTTGTTTAATTGACAATTGAGTGTAAAAAATAAATAAATAAAAATAACAAGATCTACTATATTTCACAAGTCCATAAAAAAGTCTAAATAAACAATAAGAAAAATGTTTTGCGACCCACACAAAGATGACAATTATAACCACCCAGGTGATGATGTGGTATCATGTATGTCAACTTTTGATTTCATTTATGAGACCCAACTTCCCTTGCTACACCATTATAGGTGAAAAGAAGTGTGGAAGTCACGTTATATTCTTTGGAGATAATAAATTATCACGATGTAATTCTATTTTTTACTATATATAAAAAAATAAGATTTCACCAACCATCACTTTTAATAGAAAATAATGTTTATTTTTATTTGATTTTGTAAAGACACTTTACACTTAACTATTTAAGCCAGAAATTTTTTATTTTTTGTTTTTAATTTATTTAATTAACAATTGATATAAAAAAAAAAGAATCCCACCATATTTGTAGCAAATATTAAAAAGTTATTCATTTTTAATATTTTTGTCTTTTGTTAAAAAATATATTTGTATTAAAAAATTATTGTTCAAGTCCTTATACTTTAGAAGATACCAATTTTTTTTATTTATAAAATTTAAAACCAAAAAATATGAGAAAAAATAAAAATATAAACTTTTTAATAGCGATCAATGAATTAGGAACATGTGTATGTGTTAATAACATATTAAGAGTTTAGACCAATAATATTACTTGAGCATATCATTTATGATGATACATATAAATATTGATCTGGATTCTAATTATAATAACACAATTTAAAGAAAAGAATTTAGAATTTAAAAGTTTATTTTATAATTTAATAAAGGATACATAAATTAAAGGAATAAATATTGAACTTAATTTTAATTTATTGCTAATATTGATTTACAGGAAGAATCTAAATTTAAGAATATAAAATTAAAATCAAGAATATAAAATTTTAAAATTGTATTCTAAGAATAATATAAAAATTAATTTATAGGATTTGTCACACACATATATAAATACTTGCCGCTAAATAATAACAACCACCTCCATAATATTCAATGAAAAACAAAAACTTACACCAACATTAATCTTTCATTGATATATCTTTATCGTAAATACAAGAGATGACATATGCATGTATAGAATTCACCAAATCCTAAATCTTGAATCCTATAACATACTGACATGATGAAATGCTTTGCAAAACAAAAGGAAAGCAAGTGTGAGTTTATGTTCTAATGGCCACATCTTTCAAGAGTAACACTTGGAGTATAACAAAAGTGAAGACCTAAACTCAATGCATAGAAAACCCAAGGCTTGTACAAAAAGTAGTTACACAAAAAAATACAAAAGCTCTCTAAGCTCAATGCCATGACATGATTATGATTAATTATAAAAACAATATCTTTAAAACAAAAAAAGGGACGATTGGATGATACATAACATTAGGAATTTCTGGGGTATGTGTTTTGCTAGTAGGCTATACAAAGCACTATCAAAATCATTTTACTAAGTACTATGTCGAGAAGAGCGACACCTAACCCGATAATAGGGTTTCTAGACTTTTACCAAGTACACATAGGACCAATATAATAAAAGCCACAACTACACCTCCTAATTAGATTGCACGGCGTATTCACCAATTGTTCTTAAAAGGAATACAGTTTTCAAAAATATATATATAAAACAATGTTCAATGTAATGTGTATAGATAAATAGTTTTTCAATTAACCTATTCATATGCAATTTCTACAACCCAAAGCAGATGTTTCTAAACAAAAGATCAATTTTCCAACAACCAAAAGCAAAAATCTCATAAATTTCAATGTAGGTGTGATATTACATATAACTCCATCTTCATCATCATGTATATATTCTAAACCTCGTTTCAGAATTTCAACCTCTTTCATTTGTTTAGTTTTAGAAATTCAATAATTTTCCAACCAAAGATTCACATTATTTCAATAATGCATTTTGAAAGATTTCCAAAAAATTTCATCGTAATTAACATTGACCATCCCTGGCATTTCCAGCTAGTGATTTGAAAACCTTTCTTTTATATTTTAAAAACAACTTAAATCAAAACCTAATGAACCCATAACCACCAAATTACTAGACCTTTTAAGAACAATAGCCAAACTAAAATCTCATATAAAGGTTGAAGAAATTCTTATCAAGTTTGGGTGAAGAGGAGGCAAGAGTAGAAAGTTTAATGGGTAAAAACAAAATATTTTACAATTAAAAGCGAACCCTCTCACAGACTTTACCCTTTTTGCCAAGGAACTATGGTGGAGAAATCAATATAAACATTGGCCATATGGAGGTGTTTGAATGCTAAAACTAAAAAGAGGAAGCGAAGAAAGTGTGAAGAAATTGGGATTTTGGAGTGTTTTAAGAGAACAGAAACAATGAAAAAAGCAACAAAAATACCTTTCCTTGAGTTTGATACACACCTGAGGCTGCTCGGCGACCAAACCCGGTTAGAATGTGGAAACAAACCTTCTCAAGTGACCAAACATCCTTTCGAATGCTGTGACCTTCTAGAAGTTTTCTAGTACGTAAGACCACTTTCGGTGACAAAGTATACAGAAGCAGGCGAAGATCCTTCTCTAGAAGTTTGAAGACTTGTAAATTGAGAGAATCAAAAAGCAAAGCAAGCGACCACTGATGTCGCTCGAGCAAACAAGAAAAAGAAACTTATACGACAATTCCTTTGAAAA